>PVNU02000423.1:0-85746 GCA_003013855.2 Liriodendron chinense | reverse complement strand
TGTTTCTAGAGCGTGATCGACCTATCTGGCGACCGGTCTAAAAAGCTCAAAAACAGTCCAGCAAGCTCTATTTTCTGGACTCCTGAAGACCTGTCTGGAAACTTGTCTAGTGACAGGTCTACGAGAGGTTTTTTTATATTTTCTTCTCCTTCTTTCTTCTTCTTTCCTCCACCTTTTGGCACTTGTTTTGTTGATATTCAACGCATACAAAGTGACTCTTTAACCATGAATTGGTGAAGTCTCCTTCTTATTCCTACAATCACAAAAACATATATTAGATTGGTCTTTAAACATGAAAACCATACATAGTGTGATGATGAAAAAGAGTTAGAATATGTAATATTCATGGCTCAACACACCGCCCAACCAGCATTTTACTAATCCATAGCAAAACATGCGAAAAATAATTCAACTCTCTAATCTTAAATTTCTCTAAAAAAGTAACTTTTATAAAATCCAAACTATGGAAATAGTGAAACTCAGACATATTTAGTAGCATGATAATGAAAACCTATCTTCCAATGAGTTAGTAATGTTCCTACTGAGTTCCAACTAATTAATTCACAAATAGAGCAATTCAAACATTCATGAACCTAATGTGCTTGGTGAATACTCAACTCTTCATCTTCGAGATTACCCTTCTTTCCATGGATCAATTGGATTATAAGTCTAGAGAGCGTACAGATCAACAACATGCCTATGATAAGAGATTGCCTTACTATTCTATCGATGGCTTTCACACTAATCTCATTTCCCTTTTTGGGTGGTCATAGGTAGCCATTTTCGATATTCTATTTTCTTTACTGATTTTCAATTCAACTCTTCTTTTTTTTTTTTTTTTTTTCTTTTTTTCCTTTTAAAGATCAATAGCCGAAGAATTCAAAAGCCTCACTTCAAACTAAAGCAATAATCACGTAATGGTAATGACATAGGATAAAAATTCTTGCCCCAAATTACATTTGAACGTGATGGACAATACTCCCCGGCTTGGTTCCTTAACGCTTTCAAATTATAATCCAATCAATCAATCAAAAGATCCTTCCAAATTTTTACAAATGAGAGTGATGTGTAATGTGTATTAGATTTCAATGATGTTTAAAATTTTCTATCGGTCAAATAATAGAAAGAACTCATGTAAGAAAACCACTAAATCAATAATTTTAAGCTTTCAAATCAGACTACTTTATATCTCATCTTCTCATATTCACATAGACTTGAGTTTATAGAAATTTACTTTCTAAAAGAGTTTTAAAATCAGAAAAATCAAAGAATTTTCGAAAATTTTTGCTCAAAATATTGCAAAAACACTAGTAGATTCAGCAGGAATCTCACCCCCCAACCTAAAGTTTACATCTCTTCAATGTAAGAAAGATATGTAATGTATGCAACATGAGAGCAATGATAAAATAAAGAAGAGTGAGTATGAGAGAAAGTACCTGAAAGAGCAAGTTATTAAGGTCTAGCTTCTTTCTTGTCTCCATGAGATTTATTCAATCCTAAATGCAGAAAAGAAATCATAACCTACCTACCTACCATTTATTAGTCCAATCGACTGCGTGATCAAATTTGAGCAGGATCTTCATGAATTTCAACAAATTTCTCATGAGGACCATCCAAAGACTTGCTTGACAGTAAACATGGGTGCTTGTCATCATTGATGTCCAATCGTAAGGCTCACTACATGCATAAAGGAGAGGAGATTAGAGCAGCAAAAAGATATCTCCCTCAAATTCGGACTGAGTAATGATTGAATAAAAACGGGTCCACCCAGTCAGAATTTCAATGGGCTGAAGAACCCATGGTGGTGGAGAGACGTTCATCAAATATTCTTCAGTTAGGGTTTCTCCTCCACAATTTCAAAATTGTACAGTGCTTCACAAACAATGGAAAGAGTGTAAATCAGTGGAATGGTGTTCTTCAGGCACCGACACCGTGTCTAACAAAATATCCTACTCCTTAATCATCTGATCATCTAGATCATAGGAGTGGGTCAAGCATTCCTCTAGGAATCGATATAGTCGGATGAAGGGTCCTCGTCCTCCTTTAATGATTGAAGAAATTCTGTTTCAATGACAAGGAATTCCTCCTCTATAGAGAGGAGGTTCTCCACAAAAAGTTCATCGGGGTTAGTGGGAGGCACAACATATCTCATAAGTTGATTGTTTATAATTTTAGATTGTATCATCCCGTCATCCAAATAAACAGAATTTTCAACCCAAGAGAGGTCTTCCACAATAGAATTTGACATGTTATGTTGGTGGAAGGACTTAAAAAAAATCGACTTCGGCTAACTCCCTAGCAAGAATATCTTCTGGAGACTCATAAACTTTATGCCTTGAGAAGAAGGAATCATGGGCTCACAATCATCCATCGAACCCTCATTGTAGTTAATCATACTATCACTTTCAGATTTTGTAATTTCCTCGGGTTCATCAACCGTCATTGAAATCTCTTCATCATTAAATCAGGATATCTAAAAGAAATAGTTGATTCACCATAATCAATGGCGATATTGGGATCACTGAGATCGATATCCTCTATAAGTTTAGTCATTAGATCCGCAGGAGGTTGAACTTAAATAGTCCCTTCCTCATTGGTGAAGATTGATTCGATGTTCCTAATGTCGGTTTCATGATTTTCAGAAGTTGGCGAGAGGTTTTGTATGCATTGCTCAGTTATTTTCATAAATTCTCGCAGTGGTATCCTCAAGAGTTTGTGTCGGTTTAGATTCATAAGATAGGAACTCTCGAAAATAATTGTTAGCATCCATGGTTGGTTCGTCTCCCAAATTGAAATTTTGAGTGTCCCCACCAATTTGGATTATGCATGTCATATGTTGGGCTATTAGATGATTGTTGATATGCGTAGCCATACAAGTGATCATGCATCGTCCTAACCAGTGGAATATTATTCATCTCTTTCCGATACTCTCCCATTGTCTTACCCGATGAAAAGTTATGCACATTGTTCTCATTCCGGTAATCTCGCAGTGTCTTACGTGGGGGAGTATTAAAAGTAGATTGAGTCTTAGAAAAATAATCATACATTGAATAGTTCCAATCACAATGATTTTGGATGCCTTGATCCGATATCTCATCTTCTAAAAGATACTTAGACAGTACACCCGTCCAATCATTCATAATGAAATTTTAAGAAGTTGAAACTAAAAATATAAAATAAAAAATCTAGAAACAAAAATAAAAGAGAGAAAAGAAAAATAAAAAGAAGAACAAAGAAGATCCTAAGAAAGAGAAAAGGAAAGAAAAAGAAAAAGAATTCTTCCTACTTTTCTTAACTTCTCTCAATGACCAAACACAAGGTGTCTTGCAATGGCAGAGCCATAAGCGAAGATAGAGACCGATTTCTCTTAGTCAATAGGGGTTCATGAGAACACCTCACCCACTCTTTGAATCTTGAGAAAAAATTTAGAAAAGAAGAAAGAGGAATAGGTTGAGAAAAGAAATCTCTGAGCTCAGGGCGATCCAAGGTGGCTATGCAGACCAAAAGGAATCAAGGCGGCATGGGCCAACCAATCAAAGATCCAAGACGGTTAGACCGACTAAAAGGAATCTCCACCTACTCTACTAGAGATGAATAGGATAGGAACGAATAGGGAAGAAGAAGAGTAAGGTTGGAAAGACAAAACCTTATTTGAGAATCCAATAGAACCAACTTACTTCTACTTCAACTCCTAGAAAATCTTGCAAAAATCAAAATAAAACAAGCTAAGTTAGTACTAAAAAAAAATTCCTAAAAATCTCAATAGAAAACTATTTTCAGAAATTCTGTAAAAACCGACAAGTCCCCGGCAACGGCGCCAAAAAACTTGTTCGCTCCCCAAATGTAGGGTTGCATGTAGCAATAATTCGGTAGAGACCGAGATCGTTCTTAGAGACTAATTTAGGAATTCTCAGAATTTCTTCTAACAATCTCCAATTGAAATTAAACTACAATAAACTGGAATTCGAATGTAGAAGAGTAATCTATAAACTTGAGATGAAATTAACAATCTAAAGAAGCACTAAGGTGCCAAGAATCCACTTATAGCAATCATTGATGTATGATTCGCTTTGTTTTCCTAATTACACAACTAGAATTGAAATCAAATCCTATCTAGCCGGATTATAGAGCGGTTAATTCAGCAAAACAATCCAATACATGTGTTGTTTATCAACATAATTCCCTCAATTCAAGTTAGGATTTAGGCACACTCAATTACATAGGCCAATCCTAGTTCCAATAGATTAAGATCACACTCATAATAATCATCAAACCCTGTCACAAAGCTTAACCAATATCATGATTTGAACTTGATTCAAATCATATGAAGAAACAACACATATCTCAGATTTTTCATTAAAAAAAAAAGTAGAACTTTGGTTTGAAGTTCCCACATGAAGAACCAAGTTCTAAAGTGTCTTGAATCTGATTCCTCGGAGCATATAGGTCTAAATCCATGCAAAACAACTAAGAACTAGGACAATTCTTCCAAACATCCATGAGTCATCATAAGATTAAGAAAAACTACTTAGAACTTCATTTAAACTCCACAAACCGATGTTCAATCAATAAAAACAATTTATGAAATCATTAAAACGAATTAAAACATCTTAGATCTACTACAAGCTTCACCTCTTAGCCCTAACTAAGAGGTTTAGCCAACCATGCTAAGGAAAAACAGGAAAATTAATGAAAACATGAAAAACTAGAAGGAAAACTAAGTAGAGGGAGTTGTAGAACTCCGAATCCGACTCTCTCCTTCTCCCACTATGATAGATCTCTTCTCGGTTCCCTTAGGAACAAGGTGAAGGTGTCCTTTTATAGGTTTTGAGCTCCAGTAACGCAGAATCTTCGAGAAAACGCGCAAGAGTCACGCACAACGCAGCAAAAATTGGAAGACAGAAATAGAAATTTCTGTTTCTAGAGTGTGATCGACTTGTCTGGCGACCGGTCTAAGAAGCTCAAAAACATTCTAACAAGCTCTATTTTCTGGATTCCTGAAAACCTGTCTGGAGACCTGTTTGGCGACCGGTCTACGAGAGGTTTTTTTATATTTTCTTCTCCTTCTTTCTTCTTCTTTCCTCCATCTCTTGACACTTGTTTTGTTGATATTCAATGCATACAAAGTGACTCTTTTAACCATGAATTAGTGAAGTCTCCCTCTCATTCCTACAATCACAAAAACATGTATTAGATTGGTCTTTAAACATGAAAATCATGCATAATGTGATGATGAAAAGGGTTAGAATATATAATATTCATGGCTCAACAATAGGCTCCACTATCCAATTGCACACTTTGAGGTCCCAAAATCACGGTTCAGCCAGTGTGTGATATCCACCTTTGGACCTTCTCCTGTACTATGGGGGAATGGTGGCTTGGATGCATTAATATCTGTTACTTTCAATGAGATCCAGTCTCTTGCCTCCAGGATAAATATTTCGTTTGTCCACATTTGTAGAGAGGCGAGCCAGGTAGCTGATGAATTGACCAAGTAGGATGTTAGGTGAGTGTCTATTTTTATTGGGAATTCCTTACCTCATCCTTGATGTGGCTCCATTTTTTTCTCTTAATCAAAATCACTAATTTCCTTTTTAGAAAGTCTTTGACTATTAGCTAGATAGAACAGTACCCCTGAATTCTCTGTCATCATTATCATCATAATCTTGTCCCATCTATTTCTGGGCAGCTTTACCGATCCTGTTTTCCTAAAAATTCCTCAGGATAAATTCCTATTGATGTGTTTAAAAAGAAAAGAAAAAGGATCTACAGCCCTATCTTCAGTGATTGGAAAAGCCTATACGCATTTGTATGCATGCTGTCATCCCAACTAATTGGGCTACGCGAACCCTTTCAAAGCCCCTTCAACTTGTACAGTTTCTGGTCTCTGTTGCACATGGCCATACCATCTAATTCTACTCCTAAATTCCCTCAAATACATCAATTTCTACTTCCATCCTTCCTCGTCTTGCCACTCATCCATCTCTACATCCTTATTTTGGCTACACTGATCCTATGAACATGTTGTTCCTTCACGGATCGACATTCAGTCCCATAAAGCATAGCTGGTCTTATAGCTATCCTATATTTGCATGCATGTAATTTATTTATATTTGAATCCTTATTTACATATGTTTTCTATACATAGATACACAAATACATGTCTATCTACTCCTGTTTCTATATATGATAATGGTAACAGATGCAGCACACATAATGACATAAATATCCAAAATTGGTGTGCATTTGGTTTCCTATCTAAAATAGACTTGAACTGTTAACAGCAAAATAATGTGATATCTTTTATCCTCTGAAGAGATGATGGCATCTCTTAAGTTATCCTCCACATACATTTCAAATTTAGTTAATGATGACATACATTTCAATTTTAGTTAATGATGTCATCTCTTAAGTTATCCTCCACATTAATTTATTTAACGATGTTTCCTTGCTGTTCAGGTTTTGGTATTTGGAGATTTGGGAATTTCTTTCTAGCAAACCAGACAATCCAGCTTTTCAGCTTCAAGGGTCATAGGACACTTGCTACAGTCAGACTATCTTCCACCCCATGCGGACTATATCCACATTATAAGCTTCCTAGAAGAGGGTATCTTCCATTTACAGTGCCAAGGAAAATCTATGTAAGAGTATCTATGCAAAGAACTTCATTTGTCCTTTCAGCGAGTCATTCAATGACACATCATTACCAAGTTTCTTGGAGAAGGCTTTCTCAGATTTGTTCTTACATTTGTCCAGCTTTCCACTGATTAGGAGGAATCTCACAATTATTAATTTGGTTGCCAGAATTTCAAGGTTCATCCGATATTGAAGTGGGTGATGCTAGATGAAAGCATTCAGCAGTATGATGTTTTCATGATGTCTCAAATCAATCTTGCGAGAATCTGCCCAAAGCCTCCATATCTACTTGTGAATCCTGCTGTTTTGGTTGAGAAACTTATGAGCAACGAGAAAGCATTTCACACTGTTGATGAGCTTGAGGGATATGCTTGAATTAAGAGTGCTATTGCTCACATTGAGACTCATTCACTCCTGAAGATGCTTCTGGTAGGCTCTCTATTTTATTAGATTCCCTTACGATATTCTTTAAAACAATTGCAGTTGCATGGATTTCACCAGCTTAATTTTATAGACCATCATTACTAAATGTCTAATAATTCTGTGTGATTACAAGATTGAGTTACCGATCTACTATATGCCAGTGAAAAGTAAGTACTTAGAATAGACTTGAATTCAGTTTATGTGAAGCAGTTGATGTGGACCAGGTGTCCCAATCTGGTGATGAACACAGGACTGATCATACAAGAAACTGTTGCTGTATTGTGCCTGCTGATGATTGAACATGTAAATGCTCAGTCCTTAACTAATCACATGATTGCAAACCACTGCTCTCAACTTTTCAATGGTATTTCATAATGCTAAACATTCAATTTTTTTACCAAAAATGTGAATGCCCCTTTGAAGAGGATTTAGTGAAAAATATGTGTGGAATTTTGGTTTCAGCTCTATCGGATTGCTGATATGAATCATGACTCATGAGTGCATTTATGAAATTTATTTTTCTTTAATTTACATCATCATTGTAACAATCTAAGCCTTTTCCCAACTAATTGGAGTAATGCGGGGCATTTTCACACTAGGCTCGATTGGGGCAGCCTGTGTATGCAGGGGCACACTCTAGGTGGGCGGTCCGTGGATTCGGATGGTCTGTGGATTCGGATGGTCCATGGATTCGGATGGCCCGTGGATTCAGGTGGTTCATGTGAAACGAGTGGGCCCACGAAGGAGGGTTCGGCTGAGAGCCTAGCCTGGGCTATGAGATAAAGGGATTGATTCGCCATGCTTTACCAGTTTGAGCTTTTAGAGCAAGTGGTTAATTGTACTAATCAAATTGGTATCAGAGCAGGAAGTCTCGTATTCGAGACTCCTCACCGGGGGCGATTAATGCAAGGACATTGTCACACCGGGCTTGAGTGGGGTAGCCTGTGAAGGTGGGGACACACTTGGGGTGGGCGGCCCGTGTGAGATGGGTGGCTTGTGGACTTGGTCCCCACCTGTGAACTTGAGCGGCTCATGTGATATGTACCCATGGACTTGGGGCCCACGAAGGAGGGTTCGGCCGAGGACCTAACCCATGGACTTGGGGCTTGGTCTGTGAGATAAAGGAATTGATTCACCATGCTCTATCAGTTCAAGCTTTTAGAGTAAGTGGTTAGTCATCCTACATCATGGAGTCAACTATAAAGAATATTGTTCCACCATGCCACCCTATCTAAGACCATATCCTCAGTTAAATGATAGGTCATCAACTCTTTTCTTATGATCTCCACCCTCATCTTTTCAGGCCTTTCCCTTGCCCTTCTATAACCTTCAACTTGAACCAACTCACAGCTGACCTTAGTTAATTGGGATAAGGCTTAGACGATGAACTTGAACCCACTCACTCATAACCGGTGCAGTTCTTGGTCTCTAGTACACATGGCCAAATCAGCTAAGTCTACTTTCCCCCATCTTATTACCTATTGGGGCTACTCCTATGTTCTCTTGAATGTGTCCATTTCAAAATCTAACCCCCCTCCCCCCCCCCCCCCTGCGGCTCTCCCTCTCCCTGTGTGTGTGTGTGTGACTATGATACGCACACGCGCATGTCTCGTAGTTTTAGAACTCGAAAACCTGACTCAAATATCAGGCTGAGTAACTTGGTCAAGTGTGTGTGTGTGTGTGTACTGGGGCTCTTCCTGCCTATGATTGATACACAGATCATGGTTCTAAATGCCGTCCAGTATGGTACGTACTGCTAATATGAATAACCTTTTCGATCTATAGGCACTAAATTGGTCAAAACAAATCACATATTATTTCTGTAAGAAAAGTGGTACTCATGTGATATGCATTGCGGTTTGGGTGTTGTTATTTCTGGGTATCATGGGGGTAAGCTGCGGGCTGGAATCCATCACCTATTGTCACAAGATTTGGTAATTTTGTAATTTTATATTGCAAAATTCTCCTGTGGTTGATTATTACTTTGTTAAGGACACATTGTATATCATTACTTAATTACTTGTGAAAATTTTATTACTTTCTCAACGATGGTTCTGCAAATGGTCTCTATGAAGTCATATGTAGGTTTGGTGAAATCCTTGGTATGGCATTGAATGTCTTTGATTTTTATTTTTTTACTTTGAAAGGTAACACTACAGGGAATGAACCATGGATCACTCACACACACTACACTCTCTACCGGCTTATCTAACAAGCAGGAGATAGTAATCCATTTTTTCCAGTTCTCAAGGGAAGCTCTCAGCTGATAGAATCTCCCCATGATGGTGATCATGTAGGCATAGCTAGCAAGAACTAGGGCAGTTTGGATTTTGGCTGGATCCGTTGTTAATGTAGGAGAGTCTTTGGCCACTCACATTTTAGAACTTTGTTTCAGTTGAGAACAAGAAAGTGATGTCCAATCACAAACTGTTGTACTCTCCTTAGAAAAGAGAGCAGCAGCATTTGAGTAAAATGTTCTGCAGGCTTGCATTTCCAGTTTAGATTTACTATATATGTGCATTTTGTTCGTCACAAATTTTTCTTCTAAAATGTATATTTCTATGAGTTCCATGAAGCCCTGACTCACCTCTACATGTGGCTGTACATGCCAACCTGACACACGTGTTGGACATAAGAGCCAAGTGTGACCACAGCGTTGCTGACCTGATCCAAAAATTAGGCAGGCTGCATTTTTTTGTTGCGTGTGAACCATTGGCAACTTAATTAAGCCACCAATTGGTTTTACGTGCTCAAAGTCTAGCACTGTGAGGCGATAAGCTTATGAAGAAAGGATGGATTGAAGATGTATAATCCATCCTTTAATCGTTACAGGCATCTCAACTTCTTGAATTCCATTTCCTCTCATAACTGTTTGTTTCTACTATGTTCAATTTGCAGACTTGTCAATGCAAACATTTTCTTACATTTCTTCCCAGTTCTTTTTCTTTAGGGTGCATTTGGTTGTGCCAAATATCATGAAATTTCAGGATTAGTCAGTCTAATTTGGTGCAAAATATCATGAAATTTAATGATATTGGTGCAACCAAATGCACCCTTAATCAGACCTGTGGCATTTTTATATATTATCATCTACTGGTTTGACAATAAGAAGTTGGGAGGTTGTCAATTTCTGAGGTACCCCAGAAGGTGACATTGTCCATCCTGCTTAGTGCATGCAGCAATTGCTAGAGCAAGTTTGGCGACATAAAATCAATATTGACGGCAGTGTTTCCACTGTGATAGTGATCTCTTGCTTATATCATTTGGATGTGCATAAGTTAGAATCAGTATACACACATGCAAATGTAATCTGTAAGATTATGGCGATGTATAGGTTGATGTTTGCATCATTAGATCCTCAGCCTCAGTTTTCATTTGTAGAAGTGGGGCCCATTGTCCAGTGATCCAGACTATTGATCTTGGGCCATCATAATGTTTCCATTTGTGGATTGCAAATAGATGGTTGAGAAGTGCAGCAACAGTCCATGTTCAGAGAACCTGAGATTGGTGTCAAGGATCCAAACTGGGAGGTTTACAGGGCATGGTCTTCCCATGCTAGGTTCAACAGACCAATGATCTGTATCACCAAAGATGGTCCACTCTCACACAAACTGAATCCTGACTATCCCGTGCATCCTTGGGTTGAGGATTATATAATTCCTCTTTTTTCTTTCCTTGGAGGGATTATGTCTCTTCCTTCGGGTCCTAAGCAAAGTTATGCTTGGTTAAACCATACACCCAAACTATAAATCAGTTCAAGACTTCAAGTGAACGAAATCACAGTTTGACACATCGTAATTCGTTACTCTTGATTCAAATAAATTGACCCAATTTGATCCAAAGTTCGTTGTTGTTTTGCAGCAACTCGCAAACTGTGTCGAATCAGTTTGATTTCTAGTTCGAATAAGATTTGAGCAAATTCTTCAACATAGCAGAACTTCCCAAAATTGGAAATAGAAAACACTCAATTAGGAAGACATGTCGGCCATTTGAATTTTTTGTTTAATTCTTCAGACTGCATGAATTTGATCAAATTATGTTGAATTAGAACATTGTACTAGTCCATTATACTAGTTGAACCCAAACTACGAATTGAATGAATTGAAAAACAAGCAAATGAGCCTACTTTTTTTTTTCATTTCTTTTTGGTTAGTACACACCCCATGGATAAATGAATTTTGATAAATATCAAACTAAAAATTGTAAACTAGAACTCCAATTGGTCAAGCCATTCTCTTTATTTACATATTGCTGATAAGGTATTAACTCGTCAATACCATCAACAGTTTGTGTTTGCTGCCTCGCTCTCTATTTATCATTCACTAAACCCCACAAATTCTGTTATTGGGTTCATTTTGCATTGTTGGGAAAGGTGGGTTAGGCATGCTCTTGCTAGGTTAACAAGATAAACAAGATTTGTTTATGGATACAAAGCAATATTTTTTATTAAACTGCTGATTGGCACTGGAGCATCCTTCCATCATTTTGGTCTCTAAAATCATTTTGTAGGGTCCTTCTGGGCTTCTACCCATTTGAGATGGATAGGAGGAATCAGGCCTTGTAGAGCATATTAGGGCAGTGGCTTTCATTCCAGGAGGGTTCGGAAGATCAATGGCTTGCGAGTATAATATTAACATGAAGAATAGGAATAGTATGATACTGAAAGTCACCATGTGATTTAGATTGATTCTATGCAAATTCATGAATTCCCTAACCTTAAGTTCATCAAAGTTCAATCATTTGCTTCAAAGCCAAACTTTGCTAGTTAATCAGAGCTCGCATAACTCGAATTCATAAAATGGGTTGAATGTTTGGGACCATTGCCTTGAACACCGGACATCTAATGTTAATGAACCACTTTATGTAAATTAATGTCTTCGTTTAATGAATCGAATTGTTTGTGAAATTTTTGGAAATACATGTTGTGATACGAACTGGGTGGGAATCAAACTCCCCAAACTGAAAGCATTAGACACCCTGCTACAAACAAAACCCAAACTGAATTGAAATGCGAACCTTGCAACGATGGGTATTCTTGTGGGGATCTGTGGGAGTTCTGATTCTACCCAGCTCTCATTGCCTCTTCGAGTTGCTGCAATCATTAATGATGTACTTGTTGCAATTGCGCATTTTACTCACACTTGGGGCACTACACTTTGCAGAAGCTCAAAGTGTGGAGCTTAGAACTATGTCTAAGTCCTAGAGGGGGGGGGGGGGGGGGGGGGGGGGGGGGGGTGGAGGATGATTAGGACATTTAAAAAAATATGCCTTAATTAAAACTAATTAACAATTAAACTGAATTAAAGCATTAACACTTAGCCTTCCAAGCCAAGTAAGTCTAATCACATAGACTACAAATGATATATCATTCAAGCAACTAGTCTACTTAGTGAAAATGTATATTGTGTGTGAATCTACCTATCATGTGTATAGCATACATTTCATTCAAGCATTTATATAATTAACAATTAAACTAATAATGCTAGAATAACAATGTGCTCAAATCAAATACAAACACAAGCATGTATAGTGGTTCGGTCTTCCTACTTCACTCACGGTTGCCTTACCCGAAGATTTTTACAATAGGTTTTAATTCTGGTTAACCTTTCAACCTTAACCGAAGATTTTTACAATAGGTTCACCTCTTAACCTGAACGGAGGTTTTTCCGGTTCACCTCTCAACTTATACTTATGCACCCATGCTGAAGGAACACATACACACCTTATGTCAATGGTTCCCTTTGGAGACTTGACAATTTAGGCTCTACGCAAGAGCCAAGGTCCTACACAAGAACCTACAATGGTTTCAAGGCTAACCAATGACCTTGGTCCCAATCCAATGACTACTCCTGCCGAAGGCTTCCCTTAGAGACTTGATTTAGGCTCTACACAAGAGCCAAGGTTCTACTCAGGAGCCTAGTTTGAGTTTGGGTCACAAACTCTCACACTCAATTCTACTAAAGAAAAGAGTATAACTGGACTCTTACAATTGACAACTAACTTGTCGGATTAAGCGCCTTTTGTTGCGTTGTCTTGAGTCGCTTCTAGCTTTCCCGTGCTTGAATCAACTCCTCATATGCTCCCCCGGTCTTTGATGCCGATGCTTTGCCAAGGCTTCAACTCCAATGATCAATCAGCTTGCATTTGATGTTCCGCTGAGATCACCAGGGTGACGGAAGGATGGTTAAATTCTTTACAACTAATAGGAATTTGGTTGCATAGAGGAATTCACCCAAAAGATCTCTATGAGAGGTTTAGACAAAGGTTTTACCTCTAGGTTTGGTGTTGAAACTTCTAGAGATCACAAGGAAATAAGTTCATCTTTATTTGAGCTTTGAATGCTCCAACATGTAATGAATCACAAGGAAGATGACTTGATTATCTTAGGATTAGAGCCTAATGATGGTTGCTATAGTAGTGACTTTTAATGCACTAAATTCCCTTTCGAAAGCCCAAAGCCCGAGCTCCAAATATATAGAGTTGGAGCTCCCTGTTATTTCAGCCATTTTCGACCCATTAACCCGGTACTGTCGGCCGGTCAACAAGTGATGCTAGGAGGGCGTGATTAGGTCGATCAACGCCTGCCTAATCAGATAAGTACCTTGAGTCCACAAGGCCTCCGAGAATCCTCTATCGGACTTCCTCGAATCCACGAGGGAAAGCAAGAGAAAACAAGAAATAAATCCAAATAAATTCGTAATAATTAATTGAATGAAAATTAACGTGATTACAATGCTTTAAATAAGAAACTAAATCCTAGGTAGAAGTTTCAAACTTTAACTCAAACTAAAACACCTAAAAGCCACAACTTACTATAAATAGTAAACTTCTATTTATAGAAATCTCTCAATCCTACTAGAACTTATGGTTTTTGGCCAAAAATAGAAAATTTTCAAACAGGCCCAGCCACATTGTTCTACTAATTATTCTAAGCCCTTTTCGTGTTGGGCACAAACTCTAAAACCCTACGGATCAAAAGTTATGATTGAAATAAAATTTACTATAAATAGTAAAATTGAAATAAAACTAGCCTAATGACCGTCAATCTGGTCGAATCTCGCGATTCTGGCATGGGCAACCCGGTGTAGCCGGGTTGGTTGGCTAAAGTAGCTCAAGCTACCCCAAAATCATATATTATACGCCCTGAAACTCATCTCGGATCGCGAGATACGACCGTTTTACGGTCCTGACGATTCTGATCGCTTCTGGCCTCGATCGGTCTTCTTTTGGTCCATCTGGGCCATGTAATAGTCGGCAACCCGTTCTACATCAACAAGGCCCATCGGCCGGCCAATTTTCAATGTCAGTTGGCCGAATTAACTCAGGACAAATGTTATCTTTGTCGTCGTGAAATCGCCGATTTCGGCCTGTCGACCAAATCATTCAGTCAACTGAACCTGTTGTCGACCGGCCGATGGTCCGACCGACAGACCAGTAAGTTCTGTTGTTTGGGATATGTTTTTATAACAGCTCACGAACCTCTTAGGCCTTACAAAGGGTGATCTTTTGGAACTCCTAAGGCCAATATAGGATGACTAAAAGTTTACATATTGGGTCCAAGCCATTTTAAGGTTATGGTTATTTTGGTTCTAAGGTTAGGATCACCAAGGCACCTCATTTACCTGTTTCTTCTTCCTTGATGCTTCTTGTCCACTCGAATCTTCGGTCTTCAACTTGCCAAGGCTCAACCGACACTGAGACACATGGACGCACGTGTATAACAAATAATGTGCACATGTATGCCACAAATAAATGCACTTCCACTTGTATGTCAATTCCATGATTCTTGAAGGTCACAAGTTACCTTTGATCCATTATCTTTAGATTCAACTCTAACCTGCCCACCTATCAGATGAATCAAATAGAAGAATGGGTGTATGCAAATTAATCAGGTGGATGTAATGGTAGTTCCCTTGGGGCGTGTTTGGATAGGTGGAATCCATGAGAAAAGAAGGCATTTCCCCTTTATCCGATGTTTTATGCTGTTTGGATTGTAAAGAAAACAGTAGATTTTCCGAAGTAATGATTAGCATTATCCACAATCAATATTCTCTAGTACAAGATGCAAGGTGATCTTTGATTAATGACTTTGGGATTCCACTTTCTGTTCAGATAAGACTAGTTTCAATTTTTAATAGCTCCAATAGAAATAATCATTAGATTTTCATGTCCATGCCTTGGATTTTTTGTATCAAACCATGCTTTGAATGGATACTAATATCCATATGTGTAAGATGGAACCGCTTTCCTTTTCTACTATACGTGTCCATCTCGGTACACAGATGGAGGAGTAATTTCCAGGCTGGACTATGGGCACTATGCACCCACCCTGCAGCATCTGGCAGCTTTAGAAGTTAGCACTTGCAGTTGATAAACCAGACAGTTACTCTCTTAGAGAACTCCTTTAGACTTAAAAAAATGTAGATGAATTCAAAGTTTCAAACCTTCATCATGATTTTCTCGCAGGGCTGGCAGCGCAAACTCAATCCAGATTAGGATTTTGATGCAGACAGTACAGACATTGCTATTCAAAGGTGACCTGGAGCAGTCCCTTTTCTACAAGATCAGAGGACTCATGGCCCCATAAAGGCCCACGAAAAGCTCTCGTCTGTTTTGTTCCTTCCAAAGAATATTTACAGTGGGTGTGTTTGGTTGCACCAAATATCAATAAATTTCATGATTTTTCAAGTCTAATTTCGTAGAAAATTTCATGAAATTTAGTGCAACTCACCCTAACATATAGAGGAGAAACATTTATGCCGACTGTCCCACAGCAGTAAATTTTGGTTTGTCTTCTCTCTGTTAGCCATTCCTGTTGTCTGTGTTGGATGGGCTTTTTAACGCAGGAAAGTTTAGGCCCTTCTGTAGTATTTGTTTGTTATTTTTTTCTGATCATTACGATTTGCTTATGGTGCGTATGGTTGCTCCAAATTTCAAGAACTATCATGAAAATTTGAACTGAATTAGACTGATTAATCATGCAATATCTTGAAATTTCGTGATATTTGGTGCAACCACCAAATGCGGACAACGGAAGAATGAAAAGAAAGTGGTAAAAATACTTTTCCTTCTCTTGTCATTTCCTTTTTCTAAATGTCATGATTTGTTTAGGTACGTGGACATGGCTTTAATGCTTCTTTCTTTCCACTATATATCTGAGTGGATTTTGAGATAAGCTCTTCGTGATTTTTCAACCTCATCTTCTCTCTAAAATACTCTTTGGTTGTCTTCAGCCTATCCAAATACATGTTACTGGGATTTTGCATAATGGGTTGGAGGGTCCACAGACGTGTTAAGTATCAGCAGAATTAGCCACTTTATTGGGCTTCTGGGTAGGTCCCATTGTTAAAAGAAACGCCAACTTGGATTGATTCATACAGCCTTGAGTCGAGTCAGGACTCACCCAACTCAGCACTGAATACTCAACTGGTGGTATCGAACCGGATTGAATGTCACTGAATCCAAGTCAACTCAGATGATACAACTTGTCCAAGGGTTAAAAACATGGTGGGGGCGCAGTCAATGGGCTTTTTAGTTTGAATGATCAGGCTTGGTATTACCATTCACTGCCTTGTGGGTGGGCCTGGTTGCGAGTTTTAGCCTTCCAAGACCATCTAAGTTTGGGATAGAGATTTGGCACTGCATGTCAGAAGCCTAGCTTAAAAACTTGAAAACTGGACTTGACTCAGTGTTCGTCCTGGCCGGGTCGACTCAACCCAACTCAACTGGATATTTAATAATTATAAACTTCTCATGAATTCGTAAGGAGTATATAAAATAGTGGGTAGCTATTAAGTATCATAAAATACAAGAAGTAGTCAGCCCTGTACTACATTACCTGCTGGTTATTAATGTCTGCGCCCCTGGCAGAGGTGGTTCTATTTTCACAGACCTCCTTTCAGTTTTATTAAAAACTGCTTTGACAAGGTGAGTGACTTGCTCGAGTCACCGAGTCTAGTCAAGTAGACTGAGTTAGCAATTCAACACGTTGAGTCACCTTGAGTCATTCTCAGAATTGATTTTCCTAATGGTTCGGCTTGAAATCCCACCGAGTCAAATTGACTCGGCCGAGTTTTATAACTACAGTCAGAAGACTGTAGCAAGTTCCATCTGACCGCCATGAGCATATTATTTATTTCCAATGTTGTTAATTAATTGTTACACAAAATTCTATTCGGACTGTAGGTTTTCATACATGTTCACACAAGCATTTGAAGGCGGAACAGGTTACACAACCATCATTCTGAAACTCAGCTGAGCCGACTGGAGCGTGTTAAATTCCAAGGGATGCCACCTTGCATGACTTGGTTTAGATGGTAACAGGTCCTTTTGTTTCAGTTTTACTGCAGTATTTGATTATGTGTAACTTCTTTGAGTATTTTAGTTCATAAGTTGCATATATCATATTTTAAGATCTCATTTAGGCCATGTTTGGTTGCACCAATTTCATGAGGCATCATGGAATTTTGCACCAAATTAGACTGATTAATAATGTAATATCACGATATTTGGTGCAACCAAACACACCCTCTAGTGTGGAGTCAAGCGACTGAGTTGAACCAGCTCAGCTGGACATCTGAGTCGGGTTTTCAGGATTTTGAACCATATGATCAGGAGGGGAGCGGATTAGGTACTACCCAAGCCTGTCCCGAGCTCAGGACAGGCCCGACGTGGCACATACATGTCACCTTTGTATTGGTGAAGGGCACGTTGTCAGAGGAGACCTGCCACGTCAGCAAGCCTGACACAGTTATGTCACGCCTCCTCTCCCCGAATGCCCACACGCCATGTACTAGCCTCTCCTGAGCTCGGGACAGGCTCGGGTAATACCTAATCCCCTCCCGATTAGGAGGGGGTGAATTGTAGTTGATCCAAGGTGTCTTAGCCCATTAAAAGTCTAGTTGCTTCAACAAGAGCTTGGGACGAAGGAGGCTGGAGGTTGTGCAATGACCTACGATGCATCTCTGATCTGGTGGCCCACTTGAATCCTATATTGGTAAGTCCTTCCTAGTCCTGATGGGATCTTCACGAGGGATGCTGACACTGCAAAGGACATTTTGGAACTGAGATAGCACTGCTACACCCATGTGACTTTGCACCCATCAACCCTGCCATGGTCTAAGACTTACAGTACATGATATGGCCCACCCAATCAGCACTCCTGATGATATCTATTTTATCCATAGATTAAAATGTTCTTTTTTTTTTTTACAGTTTGAAGATCATGCATCACAATCGGCAGTCAGCATCCACCGAAAATATGAGAAGGACCACACTGATTGATTGATAGTTTTCAGACATGTGCAAGGTCTGAGATTAGCTTGTGACCAAGGGAAGTCCACCAAAAAAATCTGGTGGTGGGCCTTAGAGATGTCTCTGATCAGGCATATGATGTTAGCTGTTTCGTTTGCTTTCTGGGTGGGTCCCACTATTTTGGACCAACTTGATCTCTTCTCCTCAACAGGAATGGCCAGTTTTCTTCCCAGATGTTCTGATAAAATGATGTCTGATTTCCTCAAATACCAAAAGAAGAAACAGAACTACAAAGGGTCCCGTGGCTCCTGTGCTAGACTTGTCGCAGCCGTTGATCGTCGATCTTTTTCAAGTTTTAAATGGACGGTCGATCGTCCGTTTGGGTTCCATTGAGCGGATGGTGAGGATTCTCCTATTAACATGAATCATAGTTTGTGTCCCATCTACAACGAGAGGCTCGTGACGGTCTGATTTAGTATAGAGAAATGCCATGTGCATGCATGTATGTGATCCACCATACTCTGTTCGAGTATTAATTCCAGTGGCGGATGCCATGCCATGATCGGGCAGTGAATGATGGATCCTTCGCTTGCATACATCCACAAATACGCCTGGATCACATGTAAAGGAAACTAACCATCCAGATTGTGGGCCCCACTCTTCAAGGAGCAACATTCGCATGTGGCCATCAAATACACAACAGAAGAGCTTCAACGGTTGATATGGGGCTGTTAGTGATGCTCGCTGTGTGATTTTAGTTATGCCCCACCTGCTATAGGGTCCACCTTTTTTTGGTGAAGGGAAGGGTTCACAATTTGGACGGTTGCTATTCATGGATGTGTGCATTACGTATGCATGTTGTTGCATGAAAGTTCTTTGTAGTTCCCACCTCAAGGTACACGTGGCAATCACATCTTGTGATCGGGACTGTTGACCTGATGGGCCTTCATGTGGATGGGCCATGTACCGAAAATTGCAGTGATTGGACAACTATAATCAACCAGTTTTTGTGACTGTTGTTGGGTTTTTTTTTTTTTTTTTCAAGCAACTTTGGATGTTTACAACCATCCGATCCGGTTGAAAGTAGGAATATGGCTTATCAACTAGGTGGCCAACTACAACAACAGCCGATCACGGGACCTGTTTGCCAAGTGTACCGAAGAGGGAAATGCATAGAACTTCTATGCTGCCACCTGTATAAATTTTCCAATCTTGAAGCAAGACCTACGGCCTGCTCGTTAAATCTAAAGTCCGAAGTTTGAATCCAAAACCTGAATATGAAGTTTGACTACATAAGATTAGTATTGAATTTAGAGTAACCTATTTGTTAATTAAGGTCTTAAATGTTTAAAATATATTAACGTAACACATTTGTCCCCACACACCTTGGTGTATCCGAATTGTGTATTGACTATGCCAGTAAGCCCAGCTATTGGATAGTGTTGGGTGAGCCCCATCATAATATATGTGTTTTATCCATGCCGTCCATCCATTTTTTCCGAACCATTTTAGGGAATGACCCCAAAAATGAGGATGATCCAAATCTCACTTGGCCCACAACTTTCATGGCCCATTAATGGTCAATCACATGTACTATAGTTCATTTGGGATTTGGATTTGGATCATCTAGGTGTTTGTGACCTTATTAACAGGTTGGATGGAAAATAAACATTTTGGTGGAGTCCGTGAAGTTTTTAATGGTGATGATTCAATCACAATGGTTTCCTATGGTGTGGTCTACCTAAGATTTAAGCCAGCTTCAAAATGGTTAGACGGTGTGGATTTAAGGCACATACATCACTATAAGCCCCATGGTTAGGGGTCCCATCCACCTCGGTGGATCTAGGGTCTCACCTAATCTGCTCTCGCTAATGACGCCTCAATGACGAGATTTGCTAATGAAGTGACGTCACCAGTTCTGTAGGCCCCATCATGATTTATGTATTATATCCACATCGTTCATCCATTCAAAGATATCATTTTAGAGCATGAGCCAAAGAGTGAGTGAGATCCAAAGCTCAAGTGGACCCCACCACAGAAAATAGTGGGGATTGAACCCTACCATTGAAAACTTCTTAAGAGCTATAGAACTTTTTGATCAAGCTGGTATTTGTGTTTTCTCTTTTTCCATGTCTGTGTTAACTTATAAACAGGTTGGATCTCAAAAAAACATATGGTAGGACCTAGGAAGGTTTTAATGGTGGGAGTCATTGTCCCCACTGTTTTCTGTGGTGGGATCCACTTGACTTTTAGATCTGCCTCATTCTGTCTCTCGTGCCCTAAAATGATCTCTCAAAATAGATAGAAGGTGTGGATAAAACACATATATCACGGTGGGACCAACAAAAATTGATGATGTGACTTCAATAGAAATCTCGCTGCTCACATGTAGTAACTATAGGCATCCCAAATCTAAATGAGATTGAGCAATACCCTGAATCTAGCTAGAGGTGCATGGTAGTGTTAACGAGGGTAGTGTGAAAGGGCTCTGTGGGGCCGACCGTGATGTATATGTTTTATCCATACCATTCATCAAGTTTTCCATATCATTTTAGGAAAAAAAAAAAAGGGGGCATATCTAAGGCTCAAGTAGGCAACACTATAAGAAATAGTGGAAATTGGGTGCCTGCCATTGAAAACTTCTTATGCCACAGAAGGCTCTGATCAAGCTAATTTTTCTATTTTCCCTTCATCTAGATTTTTGTGACCTTATAAATAGGTTAGATGGCAAATAAACTTTACAATGGACCTCAGAAAGGTTTTAATGGTAGTCATTCTATTACCACTACTTATTGCTGTGGGGCTAACTCAAGCATTTAACATGGCTCATTTTTTGGGATCATGCTCTATAATTATATAAAAAATTGATGGACAGTGTGGATCTAACACATAAATCATGGTGGGCTCAAAAAAGTGCCTTAGGTTAAAATTGGATTATGTATTACACAAAGTAAAAAATCTCTCTTGCGGCTTTCAGCGTTAACAAACAGTCCCAAGTCCTCTATCGAATGCGCACAATGCATTCTCTTTGTATAGATGGGGGCCATGGTTTGGCCATCCAGACCATGCACCTGATGTGAGCCGACGTGGATGAACCATGCGGCAAAGATCTCCTCATTAAAACGATCGTAACATTTGGATTCGTCGTGACTACAAATAGATGGTACTTAAGATCTTCAAATCTGGGCCATGTTAACCTACGGTCAGGCCCACCATGATGATGGTCTTGACCACTACGAATGTTGAATGCGGACCATTGGCTAATCTGTTAGGCGAAGCATCTAAATGGTGGGACCCACTTGATTAGTGACTTGGACTAATGCACGTGGCCTGCCATGTGACCGGGCGTGTATCCTCATACATATGTGCCACGCGGGCGCGTATTAGGTGTTACCCCGGGAACAGCTTAGTGGGTGTTACCCCTACCTTATGGCCCACATGTATGATATTTTGTATATCCACTCCGTCCATCCGTTTATGCAGCCCATTTAAGGATAAGGTTTCAAAAATTACGCAGATACAAATCTCAAGTGAACCATACCACTGGAAACAGTGTGATTGAGTGCCCCACCATTAAAAATTCGAAAGAGCCCAGGGTAAGGTTTTGGTAATGTTTATTTGCAATCCAAGCTCTTGATAATGTTAATAAGGTCTTGATGAAGGGAAAATATAAATATCAGATTGATACAAAACTTTTGTGGCCCACAAAACGTTTTTAATGGTTATTAATCACTGTTTCTAGTGGTATGGTCCACCTGAGATCTGGATCTTCTTAATTTTTGGGATCATATCCTAAATGATATGAGAAAACAGATAGACGGCATAGATATATAAAAATAACATCAAGATGGGCCCCACACGGTAGGGGTAACACCCACTAAGGTGGTACCAGGGTAACATCTAATTCGCTCCCGTGCCACGCTAGAGCGTGCTCTGATAGTAGTCGGACCAGTACGAACCACAACTGTAGCCTTTGCAGCGCACAAAGGAAAGAAAGAAAACTTTGATACTCTGGAAGAGCGTGATGGATGATACACAGCCTCTTGGAATACAAGTAAGTAAAACTAAACTGTCCAATATTTGGGTCCCGGTTTAGATGTATCATGATGGACGGGCTATGAATTTTTAATTATCTCACCATGGGATTGTCGGACAATTATTGGACAGTTAAAAATGAAAATATCCAATGGTCCAATTGTTGAGTCCTTGAGTATCAAGCTGCCCGAGTATACAAATATTCGCCGTAGCGAGGGCCCCCTCACTGAATCAGGGCCCTTAAAAAAAAAGACTTATCATCGAGAACCCGGCAACCGTACGATTCTCTGAGACTCTAAGGTCCTTTCAACTGATCGTTAAAGGCCATGATTGCTGCTTTTGCCACCTTACTTCTAAAAGGGAATTATTTATTTGGTACTCTGGTTGCGTATGATATTTGATACGCATGCACCTAGAAATGGTAAAAGTGGAATATATTCAACCAATCTAAACATACTAAACTGTGGACCCCACTGTCTTTTGGTTAAAATGAAAGACTCAGATTCATTGATTATTCCTAGCCTCTAATTTACGGACACTTGTTTGTTGAAATAAGAGCATTTGTGTATGTTTCGTTTATAACCGTCCAATTAGTGTCCATCAATCCATATCAGCTTAATATTTGGTTGATGATAAAAATAAACTAATTCGCACAATCTCGAAGGTTTACTTTGAATTACTTGTTTGCCACGTATACATATTCTAGTAATTCCTAAGTGCCTGAGTATCATCCATCACACTCTCCCAGAGTATCAAAGTTTTAACCCTTATGAAAGCCCAATTACCAAAGAAGCCCACTTTTGAAAAGGTTAACCACTCTCACTCTCCTTTCTTTTTTTTTTTAAATTAGAAAGGAAAAAGGACATTTCAGCCCCTAAAGATCATTTCAATTACCTAAGAGCCCTCTCCTCAAGAAAGGATGTCCGTTTTGGAAGTCCGTAGGACTATTGGTTGTAGTGGTCCATCTACTTTGTTTCGTATTGGTGGGACCCACCTGTTTTCGGTGAGGGACTTCTGTGTGTTAGCCCTGATATCTCTACTCGTCATCACACGTGCCAGATTACTATGTGGCCCACCAGATGAACCTCCTAAATCAGCGGCTTAGATCTCATAATTTGGCACGTGCGATGGTAAACAAACGCGTGTGCCCACTTGGGTATTTGCCCACTCAGACCACATGATCGACATCATCTCCATGTGGGGCCCAAAACCCTACCATTGAGGGCCTTAGAGACCACTCAAAAAAGTAGTCCACTGGACCACCGTTGATACAACCCAACAGAAAAAAATAATAATAAAGTAAAATAAAATACATGAAATAGGAGAGCTTTCTGTAAAGAGCCTTTTAGCTTGAATTATTGTGCTGATCTCCGTATGTTTGCTTACACATCTGGAGAATCTTGTGATTTGTCATTGTTTTCACACTGCCCTAAGCTCTAAACCTTTTTCTTCTCCTCTTTTTTAACACCCCAAACTCTGTGGGGTCCACCATGTCTTATATGTAAATCCACCCCGTCCAGCAGGTGAGAACCATTATTTCAACGGTTCATACAAAATATCAGAGCCGATGGGAAAAAGAGTGGTGCTCCAAAGCAACGGAAACAATGTAACTAAAATCTCTAATTTCACACGGTGTGGTCCGCCTAACATTTGGATCAGTCTGATTTTCGTATATTTACTTTATCCTATGAATTTACACTTGATTAACGGTGTTGATGAAAGATGAAACACTACGGCAGCTCCACACACAAACCTAAGGTTGGCATCCAATTCCAATCCCCGTTGTAGCCTGTGGTAGGGTCCACATGAGTTATGGATCTCCCTGAATGTTTGCCCCAGGTCCTAGGACGCGGATTAGCTACTGACAGGTTGATACCTATAAGGCTACTGAAGTGACGTCACCAACTTCTGTGGGCCCCACCATGATGTATGCGTTGTATCCACACCGTTCATCCATTTGGAGAGATCATTTCAGGGCTTGATCTAAAGAATGAGACTGATCCAAAGCTCAAGTGGACCCCACCAAAGAAAAGAGTGTGGACAGTGACGAGAACGTTGAAACCTTCTTTGGGCTCACCATGATGTTTGTTTGAGATCCAACCTGTTCGTAAGTTCACACAGACATGGAATAAGGGAAAACAAAAATATCAGCTTGATTGAAAACTTTTGTAGTCTCAAGAAGTTTTTAATGATAGGAGATCAATCTCCATTGTTTTCTTTGGTGAGGTCCACTTGAGATTTAAATCTCTCTAATTCTTTGACTTATGCCATAAAAAGATATCTGCAAATGGATGGACGGTGTGGATACAACACATACATTATAGTAACCCCCTCGGAAGCTAGTTACATCACTACAGTAGCGTTATATAGCTACTCAATCGGTTAGTAGCTAATCCGCATCCCAAGTCCTATAGCTACTCAATTTGTTAGTAGCTAATCCGCGTCCATGTCCTAGAGTAGAAGATAGGCCTTGACGGCACAGATTAGCTACTGATAGGTAATCTGTTAGTAGCTAACCCACATCCTAAGTCTTAGAGTAGAGGATAGACCCTGACGATAGCGGATTAGCTACTAACAAGTTGAGTAACAACTAATGCTACTGAAGTGATGTCACCATGTTATATGGACCACAACATGATGTATGTGTTATATCCACACCATCCATCCATTTGGAGAGACCATTTTAAGGCATGACTCAAAACATGAGGCAGATTTAAAGCTCAAGTGAACCCCACCATAGAAAACAGTGGGGACAATAACATCCACCGTTGAAAACTTCCTGGGCCAACCAAGATATTGATTTGAGATCCCACCTATTGGTATGTTCACACAGACATGGAGGAAGGGAAAACACAAATATCAGATTGATAGAAAACTTCTGTAGCCCTTAAGAAGTTTTCAATGGTGGATGTCATTGTCCCCACTTTTTTTGTGGTGGGTCCCCTTGAAATTTGGATCTGCCTCAATCTTTGAGTCATGCCCTAAAGTGATCTCTTCAAATGGATGGACGGTGTGGACACAACACATACATCATGTTAGGGTCCCGAACATGGTGACGTCACTTCAGTAGCCTTATTGGCTACTTAACCTGTCAGTAGCTAATCCGCGTCCAGAACGGGATGAATGGAGTGTATTTTACATATACAACATGGTGGGCCCCACAAGATTCCGGTCCATTTTGTTACACCAAAATACCGATTTGTGCGCCTGTCTTCTTCTTCTTTTTTTTATTTCTTCCTGTTAGTTTTTGGACGTCCCCACCAACTGACTCTCATCTATTGTCGCTCTCGGTATGGAATATAGAGGTTGGATTTTCTTCTTTATCTTTTTTTAACGGAGATAATTTGTGGGGTTTGGCGGATAATGTTTTTAACGGCTACAATCCCATGTTAGCTCTGCACGCACATTAAAAAAAAAAATAAATAAATAAAAATGAAGAGTGCGCTCATATGGTAGCGGTACTACCAAAACTTGCGGGTGTATCGGGATTCTGTGGACCCCATCTTAACTTTGCACCGGATCCACCCGTCCATTGTGTTCTTCCCATATTTTCACCTTGTAATTAAAAATGAAGATGATCCAAAAGTTAGATGGTCCACAACACAGGCAACAATGTAAAATCATGCCTAAGATGGAAAAATGCACCTGGTGTGGTCTTCCTGGGTTTCGGATGGCCTGATTTTTTATGGCCCTTAATCCTGGGTGGACCGTATCTGATTAATGGATTAGATGGTATATACACAACACAGTGAGCCCGGAAAACAGTTGGAGAAGTTTTATTAGTTGGGCGTCCCTTCCCAACTCTATGTTTTGGTGTTGCCCAGCTTAGTTTCCGTTATGAATGATTTTTTAACCCCTTGTGCTAAAATGCAAGGCACATCTAATGGACGGGGTTGATCGGATGAAAAGTTGATGTGGGCCCCACAGAAGACCAGTACACCATATAAGCATACGTCTTCAAAGACGGGGTAGACTCGTCAACCGTACACATGGTATGTTTCACGGGAATCCTAGCTGTCCCAATCGATGTCCGTGGATGGAGCATATGGTTTTCCACTTCCAATTTGGACCACTCACTAGTACAATATTTTACTATTTTCTGGATAGCTAAGATTTCTTGATCAGAATTCTGTAGAGGGACCATCAATCTACAATGGGGCCCACAATTTGGATGGTTTGGATAGCTGTACATCACTGCCACATGTGAGTGGTATGAGTCACCACCCTTTTAAAAATTGTGCATAACTAACACGCGAGTCTAGAATTGTTTTTAAAGGGCGAGACCACAACGTCGCACCTGCCCGCACTCACTACATTTGTGTCAAATCATCCACCGTTGAAGTGACATAATATAAGCCGATCTGGACCATCCATGCTGTTGGGCACATTGCGGATGGATCGAAATTGCGAAATACAAATTAATCGGAAAATCTTAACATTCCACTTGGTCCAAACCATTAGATGGATAAAAAGAATATACAGATGAAAATTAGACGGTTAGGATTAAATGATCGGTACAATTTCTAGCTACGAACCATATAAAATGTGTACATCATTTGACGGTCCGGATTGCTCTAGATTTTAGTGTGTGAAAATAATGTAATGAAAATAATAAGAAAAACTTTCATACTCTGGCCGAGTGTGATGGATGATACGCAGGCACTTGGAAATTGCAAAATCCGCATACAACTAATTCAAACTAAACTGTCTAAATTGTGGGTTCCAGCTTATATATACTATGACCAAAATATTTAGCTTAATTATCAGATTTGTGGACAATTATTTACAATTGAAAAAAAAAAAAAAAAAAACCAACGGTCCTGTTTAAACAACAGCCTGCGTATGAAGAGTCAGAGGTTAGGATAATTAATTCCATAATTTGTTTAATTTGACTTATTTATGCCACGTGTATAATATATCTCAGCCTGTGTATGAAGCGTCGTATGCAGCTGGAGTATCAAGCAACTACCTGATAAGGAAAAGGATGGTGTGTCCATATGAAGGGTCCAATCTCTCTCTCTCTCTCTCTGGAGAGTGACACATGATACATCGACATTCGGAAATAACTTATATATTGCATCTGTAGTACGGGTATACAGCTACATGAAATTGAACGGTCCAGATTATCGCTCGTGGATTAGATTTATCATGAGCCAAAATCAGGCTTGTTTGATCATGTTGGTAGACATTTATTGGACGGTTGAAACTGAAAAATATCCAACGGTCCTATCACAACAAACAAGTGTCCACTAATCAAAGTTTAGGATCGTTCAAATAATTCAATTTTGGGATTATGGTTTCATGACAGCTAGTTTCATAGTTTAGTCGGTTTTCTTTTTAGTTAATGTATTCCACGTGTACATTTTCGGAGTGCATGTGTATCAAGATTCGTACGCTGCCTGAGTATCATATAACTCCCCTTATATTTTATCGAGAGCGGATTACCTGTGACTCCGGTCACAGAGATATCTCTGTGCCCGTGGCTGTGTGGGGCCCACAGAGATGTTATTGAAAAATCCAATTCGTCCAACTGTTTTTAAAGATCACAATAGGACAGTATGATAAAAATCGAGCAGATCCAAAACTCAGGTGGGCCATACTAACAAAACAGTGGGAACATCAACCTCCACCATTGAAACCTTCCTGAAGCTTACAATAATGTTTATATTCCATCCAAACCGTTCATAGAATTATCACCAATCAGATAAACTCTAGGAACAAATATCATCTGCATACAAAACTTCTGTGACCGTCAGGCGTTTAATCCCTACTTTTTCGTGCGGTATGGCCCACATGGGTTTTGGATCTACCTAATCTTTTCAGTCATATCCTATTGTGATCTTTAAAAACAGATGGACGGAGTGGATTTTTCAAGAACATTTCTGTGGACCCCACACAGCCACGGGCACAGAGATATCTCTGTGCCCGGGGTCACAGGCAATCCGCTCTCTATTTTATCTGTTTCCTTTAAAAAGTTACATCTATTGCTGTCACGCACGATGCCTAAGGTCAGGTACCAAATCACACGCCCTTGTCATGCAGAGATTTTTGCTCACATCTGTCCAAAAGAGCAAAAGCTCCATCCAACGGCTGATACGCCTTCTCTTTTCTGAAAGTACACGCAAGGAATAACTCCTTTTTATTTTGTTTTCAATTTTTTTCTTTTAATTTATAATTTGAATTTTGTTAAATTACTAAACAAAATCTAAACTGCGGGAGCGGATTAAGTGTTACCCGGGTAGCACTTTATTGGGTGTTATCCTTACCATGTGGGGCCCACCATGATGAATGTGTTGTATATCCACGCCGTCCATCCGTTTTTCAGATCATTTTAGGACGTTATCCCGAAATTTAAGCAGATCCAAATCTCCGGTTTAGACCATACCACTGGCAAAAGTGGTGAATGACCATTAGAGGCTTTTTTAGGCTACAAAAATGTTAGATCAAGCTGATCTTTGTATTTTCCATTCATCCAGGTCTGGTTGACCTTATCAACGGTTTGGATGGAAAATAAACATTACGGATCTGCTTACGGTGGGCCTGGGGAATTTTTAATGGTGGGCGTTCAATCTCCACTGTTTCTTGTGGTGTGGTCCATATAAGATTGATGGACGGCGTGGATATACAACACATCACTATGGTGGGCCCCACAGTAAGGGTAACGCCCGCTAAGTTGTTGCTAGGGGTAACAAATAATCCGCTCCCCTAAATTGCTATGCATATCCACATGTCACACTGAGTGGACGATCTGATATTGCTAGTTGAAATTGCACCGTTGACTGTGATCTTCTTAACTATCCACTTGATGCCACAAACTGGACGGTTAGGATTATCAGATGAGTGGTAGTTTTTAGGATATGTCAATCCAGGGTTTGGCACACTGTTTGGACGATCAGGATTAGTTCAGATGTGTCCACAAGCACAGTGACGTGGCAACGTCCTTTCGCCTGCGTCTTTCTCCTTTCACAAAAGTAAAATCAAGAAGAAAAGGGACTGCAGCCCTTTTCTGTCCAAAATCATGTGAGAGGGAGCTGATCAGGGCTGAAAGTCGTGGGCATTTCTACAACTCTGCCTGTGGGTCCCACAGAGGTGCTTAAATGGAATCCAACCTGTCTAGTAGGGTTGCCCCACCATGAAAGTGGGCCACGCTAAAAATCACGCTGATCCAACCATCTTGTGGGGCACCATGAAAATTTTAAGTTTTTGGACGGTGGTCCATTGTTTTCGATGGTGTGGACCAACTGAATATCGTATAGACCTGAGCGTTGAAGCATTTGTGGAGGAACCGCTCTTTTTCATTCGTGTCATGCATGTGGGGCCCACCTTTTAGTGATCCAGACCATTCATTTGGCGTGTCCACCTTGGATGGGTTAAGGCAATGTGAGCTTTCAAGTAAATAAATGGTGGAACGCTCGTGTTCTGCGCAGTGTTTGAATATGTGGGGCCCATTATTCAGTGTTTTAGACCATTGATTTGATGGGGCCCACTCCGGATTGATCATGCCCTAGAAATCTCCCAAACCAGAAGATCATGGCAATCCGGTCGTTGGTTTTTTATTCCATTGAATGCGGAACGTTGGTGTATTTCCTCCGAATTTCTGATTACAGAGATTTTTTGGGCATCCACCCCATATGGGGGCCATCAGATTAATGGCCTGGATCTGACAAGTGGCAGCACTAACTACATTTCCTCGTTTTCTTACTTCTTAGTTAATAGTCACAAAACCAGTTTGATTGAGTGATCTCGACCTTTGATTCGTGAACCTTGCTCTATTTTTAATTTTAGCCATCCATTGGATGGAAGTGTAATTTTGAATAATGACGATCTAAATTGGGGCCACGATTAGTACGGACACATATGCCACGTGTACAATTGGTGATGGGAGCGGATTAGGTGTTGCCGGGGTAACATTAGTGGCTGTTACCCTAGCCGTATGGGGCCCACCTTCGATTAATTTATTGTATATCCACACCGTCCATCCGTTTTTTCATCTCATTCTAGGACCTTGTGCCAAAACTTAAGCAGATCCAAATCTCAGGTGGACCATATCATTGAAAACTGTAGTGAAGGACTATTAAAAACTTATTATGGCCATAAAAGTTTTAGATCAAGCTGGTCTTTGTAGTTTTCTTCATCCATTTCTGTTCGACCTTATCAACAGGTTGGATGTCAAATAAACATTAATTTCAGCCCTAGGTGGTTTTTAATGGTGAGAATTCAATCACTACTATTTCATATGGTGTGGTCCACATAAAAATAAGATCCGCTTAATATTTTATCCCAATTTCCAAAATGATCTTAAAAAAACCAATGAACGGCGTGGATATACAGAACATTCAACAGAGTATGCCCCACGGTCATGGTAATACCCACTAATGTGTTACCCGGGCGACACCTAATCCGGTCCTACTCCTGAGTGCGTGAGTTGCTGTACTGTGCCGCTTTTTCTGACCTGTCAACCCTGAGAAAGTGAAAGTGGAATCCGCCACGTGTGAACGTTTGGTGCCTATTTTCTCTCCCTCTCACCCCCACATATTCACCCATGGGTAGTATTTTCGATTTTAGAAACCTTGACAGCCTTTCTCATGTCTTTAGTTGGACCTCATTTGAAAGTCATTTCCTTACTTTTGCCTGGATTTTGCCTATCCACACCCGAATGCACTTGGGTTAAACTAACAGAGACTTAAATTTCTTAAAGTGCCTATTGTAAAATGTAAATTGCGAAATTAGAAGGACCATGCAATGTATTTGGGATGGCAATCAATGAAACTGAAGTGAAATTTGTATTGGTAGGGACATCATGTCGGGATCTCCTGCACCTTTACACTTTTCAGGATGCTCAGACCTGTTTATATATTTAATGAGGGTAAGGAGTTTGTAATAAGACACCCACCAATTAGGTCCACCCTCAGAAAATCTTACACCTATTTGTTTTCTGTATTTGACTACGAAGTTAATATATTTTTTTCATTGATTAATTTCGTTATGAGAAAATTTTCACATCACTTCAATGATATATCACTTTCAAAATGAACTTAGGTGATTATTAGATTGGAAAATTTTAACGAACTATAATAGAAAAAGAGCAATTATTATAAATTATGTTACTTGTATTTTTTAAATCCATTTATATTTATTAGTTCATTTTTTTGTCTAATTTAATTGTGGTAAGATCATAATGATGACATATATAAAAAAAAAAAAAATTGTCAGGCATGCAACGCACCCACCTCTATTAGTTGGGGAATGCACCCACCCACCGATGGTGCGTCTTCCAGCCAGGCTAGACATACTTTATTTTTTTTTATTTTGGATAGCCATGCAAGGCACACACCCTATTAGATGCACTAGCCATACTTTATTTTTATTTTTTTTTGGATAGCCATGCAAGGCACACACCCTATTAGATGCGCTAGCCATACTTTTTTTTTTTTTTTTATTTTGGATAGCCATGCAAGGCACACACCCTATTAGATGCACAACGCACGCACCCGATCAGTCACACAATGCTTTCACCAATTGATGGGGTTAGTGAGTTTTGAACCCGAGACCACTAGTTGAAACGTCTAAGTATCTACCAGCTAGGCTAGCAGGCAATCCCACATACTTAATTTGCAAATAATTAGGCAAATCAAACTATCCACAAAAAATGAGTTTGAGTGCCTAGTCATGAGTTAGTAAAAGGAATAGCTCTAAAAGGCTTGAATTTGAGCCTCAATTTAGAGTTCTATCTTACACGTGTAAAGTGCAAAAGAAACCTTATCACGGGCTTTTGTCCTATAGATCTGCGATGCACGAGAGATTAGAGTAGGATTAAAATGGCTACTCTCACAACCAGACATGACATTGTTTCTTTTCAAGAACATGAGAACATGATTTCTTTTCTCTCTCACCATCAAGAGAAGCTTTTCTTCTCACCACTTTTCTGATTAATTACAAAATCATAAAGGCAGGATCCTCTACATCGTACAATGTTGGTCGAATAAGCTTATTATACAAACATTTAAAGTGGGGCCATCACAGTGTGTGCATGGCATTGAACCTGTCCAAAAGGGTCACCAACCAACCATGTAAATTGGATGTGTCCCAGAAATGAGACCTATCCAATAGATATGTGGTCCACCATGTGAATTTTGGATGTTTTTGGGTGGTTGTTCACTCACAGACTATGATATGGCCCACCTGTAATTGTATAGGGTTCAATTTTACGGAAATCCCATCATCGCAGTTGTGCTCACTTGATGCATAGGGTAGTTCGCATAAAAACAACATGGTGGGCCACATCATATGAAATGACCTACAACCATCCACACACTGATTCCCGTGATGCCCTATGTGATGGTTGGATTGCCCTCCTTCTCAGTGTTGGGATTGGACGCCTCTACTCTTCATGCATGAAGACTACCGACTGGTTGGCCGACCGGTCGGTCACGTTGGAGATGAAGACAGCACGTATCTAGAGCTTTTTTGGGCCATCTGACCGGTCGGCCGACCGGCCGGTGGGGGGGTTCGACCGGTCGGGCAGGTTCCTTTTTGGACTTAGTTTCTTACGTGGTTTTGCGCAATGAGTTTCTAATTTTGATTTTCTCCTATTTAAGGAGATGTAATCCGATATTAGGGTTGGCCGCCAATGGGCCAAGGGATTGAGAGGGTTCTAGGGTGAGAGAAAGAGCTAGGGAGGAAGCTTGGAGTTCTTTGAGTTGAAGGAAAGGGCTATGTTTGTCCTTCTCATATGAGAATTAGCTTCGGGTAGCTTGGGATTTCTCTTGTGGGCTGTGATCCATGGTTTTCTTCTGTAATCTCTTGTAACTTCTAATTCATAGTGGATTGGTGTCGCTTTGTGCAGTCGTTTTTTTACCCTTGAGGGGTTTTTCTACGTAAAAATCGAATTGCCTTCTTGTGTGAGATGATTTGCTTGTTGATTGTCATTGTGGTGTGTTCCTCGCCTGCTTTGATTGTTTCTGCTGCGGTGCTCCTAACCCCAATACTCAGGATTCTCAATTTCAACATATAAAAACCCGTATAGACAGGTTGTATGTGATGAAAACTACATGGTGGGCCACGTATAGTAAAATAAACTTATTCCAAAGACTGAAGGATTTATCCTCGAATTCAAATAATCTACTCAACTTTAATAGTAAAATTCTGTTTGCTGAGCACTAATTGATCTAACTCAACACTCACGTTGTTAACAATGACTGCACACTAAGTTGGACCAACCAATGCCCAGCAAACAGAATTTTCCTGTTAAAATCGAGTAGCTGATTGGGAGTCTCTATCCTACGTAGTCACTGAGAGGATGGAAGAAACGTCTAGCATTTGTTGGAGCCGACAAAATAGAATACTTTTACTATACTCGGGCTGGGTATCATACTTGACACGCAGGCACTCAGAAATTGTACATATGGCAAATATTAACTCAAGATAAACCGATTAAATTGTGGATCCCACTCTTGATAAGTCACAGGCCCAAAATCTTATTAGTTGAAGAACACTAACCACTGATTAGTCGATACTTGTTTGTTTGAGTAGGACCGTTGGCTTTTTTCATTTTTAAAGGTCCAATAAATGTCCGCCTTGTTAGATACTCAAATTAGAATTTTTTTTTTTTTTTTTTTTTTTGGTTCATGGTACATTTAAACTGATAACATAATCTGGACAGTTTAAATTGATTAATTTTATGCAATCTCTAAGTAATTTCTAAGTGCGAGGGTATCATCCATCACGCTCTGCCAGAGTATCAAGGATTTCTCTAAAATAAACAGGAGAATGATGGTGGCCCACTAGGACTCATCGAACTTGATCCAAAACAAGTTTGCGGACCCGTGATGATAGGCTGCTTTTCAGTAACCGCATTGACCACCTTAATCCCAGATGAACGGATAGATGTTAGAAAAAAATTTATTACCAACGGTTTGGATTGAATGGAAAATGGTCCACGTAAAATCTTGTCGCATCTAAGTACATGCAAAACCATGTCACTGTCTAGCGAGAATCGGACAATTCATCAGGTGAAGAAAATATCATTGAGGATCCAATGCTCAAAATCGCCTCAATTGGACAATACCAACCGTCCAACTGGTGGCTAAATAGAGAAAGACATAACCAATGGTCTACATTCAAGATTATTCTTAACCGTGTATATGTCGGCCACAATATCAATGGCTTGGGTTGTTCAAATTTAGGATTTCCCAAGAGAATCTCCAATCCAGGACGAGACCTTTGATATCAGCGTTTTGGACCGTCAAACCATGGGCCCCACAAGCACTTAATCCAAATGAAAAACATCAACGGTCCGCATCAACTAAAAAAAAGATAGGTGGCTAAGATCTCAAATATTGTAGATTGTCAGAACATCATCCTTCCTCTTTCGGACCAAATAGACTTAACGGCCCAGATCAATGAACCATGAGCCGCACTCATCCAAACCACAAACCCAGATATCTGCAGAAGATCATATAAATTCTCTCAAACTATTCCCTCACATAATGTTCAGTGGGTCATGCACGTTTGCACGTGATGTACGGATGGACTGCATGCATCTCAATCAGAACTGTCCCAAAAAGATAACATACGTGGATAAGATATCGGTGCGAAATGCTATACATATCAAGCGGTCTACCTGGTGGAACGTAATTAGAGGTGGACAACAATCCGATCTGCTACTTGAGTGGGTGTATTCGAACAATGTTCGAATAAACATTCGAGCAGGATGGCTTTATTCGAACTCAATTTGGTCTAGCCCAATTATGTTCGAATATGTTCAAACATATGGATTTCAAACAATTTTTAAAAGTTTAAGGATAGCTTGAAAATATTTTTCAACTACTAAATAGTAAATATCGATTTTTTCATTCTATGTATCCCACCATGATGTATTTGTTTTATCCACTCCGTCCAACCATTTGTACAGCTTATTTTAAGGCATTAAATAAGAAATGAGGCAGATACAAAACTCAAATAGACCACACCACAAGAAACAATGAGGAGAATGATGTCCACCATTGAAACCTTCCTTAGGCTCGCAGTCACATTTATTTGTCATTCACCCTTCTCTCTCTAATTAAGTTGAAAGAACGAGTCGAGTCGATCAATATTCGATCCGAGTTAGAGTTCAAGTCGAGCGGAACAGGACTGTCTTTGAAATTGAATTGAATTTGTGTGTTCGAACTTTTTGTTCGAAATGGGTTTTCTCGAGTTGTTCCAAACGGTTAAACTCAATTCGCATCCAACTCTAAACGTAACGTACATGCATAAAATCTGGACCGTTCATCTCCAAGATCTGACATGGACTGTCTATAAAAAAAAAAAAATACAATGGTTGGATGATTCTTGTGGCAGATTGGTTGGACGTTTCCCCAACCATCCATATATCGAACGATCACATCCCTTCACCAAGTGGGGAATGATCCCATTGGTTCGAATATATGGTAATTAATTTACTTTCAAAATGTGTGAGGCCCACCCGTGATGTTTAAGCTGCATCCAAACCGTGCATACTAAGAATCACCCCCACAAGTTAGGCGAGATTGATAGTCCATACAAGGTGGGCCAACATACCAAGAAGTCAGTTATCCCCTGCGAGCATCATCTGATAGCCAAGGGCCAGGATCTTACAATCTGTTTTTCATTCAATCATACGCTATTACCTGCGTGACAGCGCGACGTTCGAGGCTCCTCCGTGGGTGGGAGGGAGAAGCTTTCTACCAAAGAAAGAGGTGTGCTACGCCTACAAGCAGCTCTACACACGGTCACACATTGCAACACAACACACCTGAAAGAAATCCAACCCGTAAATCATCTGGGACCCAACTTTTATATAGAGTTTCCAGAACAATAATTCTTCTCAACCATCAGATAGGCCACGATTGAAAGTGGAAACTGAAAGCTTTAAAGAATCTAAAACTATTTCTTCCTTTTGTCCTAATTGCTATCTGAACAGTCTGATTTTATTTTAAAATGATTGAAATAGTGGGTCCCCCATGATAAACGGTTCAGATTACTTTGAAATCACGTGAATAGTAGGTAGATGCGTGCAGGTCTGTGTTTCAAAGCTGAAGAGAGACGAAAAGAGGCGCGCGAGTACGTCCATCGCCTCACACATGTTACCTGTCACCGGCTCGTCGAGAGCGAAAGAGAGAGAAATGAAATGAAAAGAAAGAAAAAGAAAAGAAAAGAAAAGAAAAGCAGAGAGAGAAAGAGAGAGTGCCTACAAAACCCTCACCAGCAGCAGAGAATGAAAAGGAAAAGGACGCTCACAACCAGACAAAATCCAGACAGCCTTTCTCGTCACCTCCTCGATTATATTATATTTACAGGATTCCCCTCATTACCCTTTCTTCCTTGGACGAATCTGGTCATTATTTTCATCTTTTCTATTCCAATCATCTCCACCCTCCATTCCGTGACCTCCAACCCCTGGCCCACTCCCCTCTCTCCATAAATCCAATCCACTCAAACACTCCCTCCATTTCATTCATTCAATTCCAAAGGCATCTGCAAGAGAAAACAGAGAGTCTCAGCTTCAAATCACTGGTGAGTGAGAATATAACTGATGTTACGAATTCGTTTCTTTTCTTTGCTTTATGAAGCAGGTGAAAGAAGAAGATTAAATGAAGGAATATTTCTTGAATCTTTTAGTATTTTGTTTTACAGATTTATGCCCCTGGAAAAGGAGAAAATTCCATTTAAAGTGAAAGATTCAAAGGCCGAGGGTATTTCTCTATATATTCCGGAAGAAGAATCGGTATCGGCGAGGATTTCAGTATACTGAGAGAGAATGAGATCTTTTGAGTTCTTGAATATTCTCTGTTTTCTGTGTTTTCTCGCTCTCGTTCGGTTCTCGTCGGAATCTGATGACGGCCACCAGCAACCGTTGAAACCGGGCGAGTTCTCGTCTCCGAACACTGTTCCGGCATTTCCGGTCCAGACTCAGACTCAGAACTGCCACCTGGATCTCTCCGCTGAACTCTTCGGCGGCGTCGCTGTGGCGTGCGGCCGGAATCTCGATCGGAGCCGGTGCTGCCCAGTGCTCGCGGCGTGGCTCTTCGCGGCGCATGCTCGGTCGGCGCTTGAGATCCGTGCGCCAGCTCCGGAGTCTTCGGATCTGCCGATGATGCCGGACGATTCGCAGAAGTGTGTCAACTCGCTGCAGAACTCGTTGCTGAGTCGGGACATACACATCCCGCAGCCGAACGCGAGCTGCGATGCGATACTCTGCTTTTGTGGGATTCGGCTGCATCAGATCAGCTCGCTGAGTTGCCCCGCCGCTTTCAACGTGTCGACGAACGCGACGCCGACGGCAGCTGTGAGGAATTTGGAGCGTAATTGCAGGAACTCGTCCTACGCTGGGTGCACTCGGTGCTTGGAATCGCTCGAGAAGGTGAGCTTTCGTACTATTTTTTTTTTTTTTTTTTTTTTTGGGCATGACGATAATGCCCTCGATCGTTTGAAACGTGAGAGGACGGAGGAATGCTGAGGTACTCGCTCGTGTGAGACTGACATGAAGGTTTCCCAGCATACGTGCCAAAGATCCTTCCATCCATGTGTTGAACATGGAAGAAGTCGTTTTAACCTCGTGGATGTTGTCCATTTGATGAACGGACTGGATCATGCACGTAGCTACGTGGGCACGTATGTCGTCCATCACACGCGAGTACAATTTGCATTCCAATTGAAGGTGGATTTTTTTTACCGCCACGGGCCCGGGTAGAAGGGCGTTCTTAGACGGAAGTATGAAATAATGATGGTTTGAGCCCACCATAGTCTAAAAGACTCACGTGTGCACAGGGCGCCTCGTTTTCGGGCTTGAAGCCGTTCATCAGGTGGGCCCCACCACACAGATGTCAATACATCAGCCAAAAATCAGACCGGTTTTTTTTTTTTATTGGGCGACTTCTGCGAAAGAGATGATGGTTAAAAAATGACAACGGTTTGGATCGATGTTCAACGTCTCATTTAGTTCATTATATGACCGCATGAACGGCTTGGATCTCACCCATGTGTACTCTTTGGCACACGTGAATTGTCGGTTCCTTTAAAGTGCAGTCGCGCGAGTAGACTCTAGCGATTTCTCAGTTTCTTCTTCCTTTTTCTGAAGACTTCTGCTTGTTTATCGACGGCTTTTGCAAAAGAGTAAAAAAAGACTCATTTACCCATTAAAGACAGTCAAATTACTAGGAAGTCCCTCATTTTTGTGATTTGATAAAAGCTTCTTTCCAAAGGATGGGGTATTTTCGGAGTGTATTTTTATGGACATTTTTGTAAATATATATTGGAAGGAAGGAGAAAAAAAAATATCACAAGGATTTTTGCCGTTTTGTGGAAAGACAGTAAGACGTTCTGATAATCGTCTTCGCTATTTGTGAAAAAAGCAAAGAGATTTCGATCAAATGTCTATTTCTGTAAAATCTCATTTCCTTTTCTCAACTCCCTGCTAGCGTGCGCCGTTTCAGAGCTGCTTACTGCTCTGTGAAACCGGCTGCGGCAGACTCCAAAAAAGCTCTTCCGGAAAGAAAGGTTAAAAAAAAAAAAAAGCTTGGAAAAAGGTCACCACGGAGAAAGTGATGGATTTAAAAGTGGGCTACACGGTAGGCGTTCATCACGAATTTTTTTTCATGGTAGTCGCTTGATGACGTGACACGTGGCATATGTGTCCGTTGATTCGAAATGTAGGTCCCGCCACGTTGGGTGTGATCGAGACTACTACGTGTTCGTTCTGGAGAACTGATCAGGTACAACCGGAAGCACGCTAGCTTGTCCTCCAACCTGGTAATTCCCGCCAAAACTGCACCTCTGTAGGAATCCATATGATGAAAACGGTAGGCCCCACCGTGAAAGATCAACTGGCACAAAAATCCTGTTGGTACAGTAGTCAGGTGGGTCATACCTGCATATGTTGCGTAAGACCGTTGGTTAGCGATTGATTTCATTAATGTGGCCCACATGATGGACGGACCGACTACATTTTTTTGTGTGTGTCAGATGATCCAAAATTGCATCGATGACCTACAGAGATGGCATATTGGCCGGACAGAGCAGGTTGCATGACAATTGCATCGGTTGTAGTTTGATCATCTCTCTTAATTTTTCGCCGTTTAAAAATAGTGGTGACTCATGCTCCTCACGTGTGGAGCGGATGCACATTTATCTAGACAATCCAAATTTTGGTTTCATTTGTGGATGGTTAGAAATAAAATAGGGAGTGGTCCAAATTTGATTAGAAAAATCAGACGGTTAGTTTTATTTTCTGTGTCTCCATCCATGGTTTGGACGGTCTGGATTATTTTAATGCCTTCCCATGTGTACATTTGAAGTGTCACCACCGTATTTTAAGTGGTCCAAAACTGACATGGGAGTGTAGCTCCGTGGGGTGTACCGGCGTCCCAGCTTCGTTTACATATGCCGTTGATCTAATGGGCCATGCCAAGCCGTCTACTGGATGTACCTTATGGCCTGCATCCGTAGTTCCATGCCCAAAAGTCAAGCCAACCCACTCGTCATGTCGGCTGGCGCACAACCGGGCGGCTAATTTAAGCATCGTCTCTCTTTCATTCCAAGCTTTGCCCCAGCTGATGGTGCACGTTGGGCGCCCCTTTTATCGATCCTGACGATTTATATGGTGGGCCCCACTTTCTGATGACTAAACCGTTTATATGCTGGCACTACAATGGGTGTGTGGGGCCCATCGTATACAATTGACCCCACAAAAAGCTGGATCAAGACTTAGATTACCTGTTTGGGTTTAGCCGTCCATTTGATTTCTAGCTAACCTGATGGGTGGATTGGCCTGTATTTTCCAGAGATTAGAGCTACATGGCCCACCGTTAGGATGACCTGGATACTCCATGCATCGCTGGGCACATGCCGCAACGTATAGTTAGCCAAATGCTCCAAAATGCTATGTTATCAGGAGAAAAAAAAAAAAACCTCCAATGCTCGGGCAGTATGATGGATGATACACAGTCACTCAGGAATTACTTTAGAAATTGCATGTTAATTCAAATTACTGAGCCAGAGTATCAAATGAATCCGCTTCTATTAGTATTTAGTATTTGATTTTCAATTTCTATGCAACAGCTGAAAGGGGGACAAAACGAGAGCCGAGCAGGGAACGATCGAGCGAGCAAGATGTTTAGCAGGGACTGCCAGCTGATGGGGCTGACATGGCTCCTCGCTCGCAACAAGACGGCGTATATTCCAACGGTGTCAGCTGTCCTGCGCGCCATCATGTACAGTGCGCACCCACCGCACCAGTCCAAATGTAGCCCCGATCAGGAGAACATGCCCTTAGCCGTCGATTCCCTCGAATTTCAAAAGCTCGACGGTTCCTCTCCCGCCCCACCCAAAATATCGCCACCTCTTCCATTCCTGCCCTTCGCCTTCCTCGTCCTTCTCTTCTGCTATTCACTCACATGAGTGCCACAAGACTGACCAAGGCCCTGTCCTTTTTCGTCTTCTTTTGCTCTGTGTAAAGTACGGCTTTTTTTTTTTTTTTTTTTATATAAAAATTCCTTCTTCTTTTTTACTGCGCTACAGTTTTCTAGCTTTTTATAGCTTGATATCCTCGCTGGGGTAAATCTTTTTTTGATTTTTTGGGCTCGAAAATGATGGATAGAGCTGCCCTTGACGTGACGAAGTCTGTAGAGATTGGTACTTTAGATTAGGGTATTTCTGTCATTTAAAAGCGTTGTGAAGGATGCAATCTTTGATACTCTTGTGGAGTGTGATGGATGATACGCAGGCACTACATTTTACTTCGAAATTACCATTGTGGCAAACAGGCAATTCAATCTAGATCGTCGATATTATGGGTCCCAGGTTAGATCCAAGGGTCCAGTTACAACATGTAAATATCCATGAATCAGAGGTGAATATTGTTCAACCAATCTGATTTTTGGAACGTGACTTTGTGAAAGTGGAATCCACAAGGTTGCTTGTTTAATTTAAGATTACCGCATGTCACGTGCACATCTTTTGAGTGCATGCGTATCAAGCCTCATACTCTTTCCGAGCATCAAACAACTCTCTTGCTGGGAAAGAAGATGCGGAATTTCCTTCAACTCCCAGCAATGAAAAAAGCTCTGTGGGCCCACAGTGATGTGCATGTCACGTCTACTCCGTCTATCACTTGCCCCAGCTGATGTCAGATGTGAGCACAAAAGCTAGGGCGATCTAAGCAACAAGTGGGCCATAGCACAGGGAACAGTGGGGATGGAGACTCCCACCATTAGAACCTTCATGGAAGCTGCGGTGATGCTTATATGACATCCAACCCGGTCACGAGGCGGGTTTCATCCTGATCTAAAACTTTTGGTGGACCCCAAAAATGTTTCAATGGCTCGTTCAATGGACGGACTGAATGTCACCCACATGACGGTGGCCCCCAGGCTCATGTGCCCTGGGTCGTGCCTGCATGACGCTTGTGCTGCGAGTAGGATTTTATTCCGACGCGAGTAATATTTTGCAGTCCCCACTCAAAAGTCGTCTGAGTAACTTGGACTCGACATGAGTGAGCCTACTCACCAGGAAACTCGATTGTAAGTGTGACTTGAGCTCTATAAACTGAGTCATCCTTGAGTCGGCTTGGCTCGACCAGACATCAAAAGTCCCTTGGGTTTTCTGGTACGCAATTGTAACCATAGGTTTTCCGGGCCCCACGTAGTTCCTCATGGAAATTAAGGTGGCCCACATTCTAAGACCATCCTAACCATCCTCTGTAAATCCTCACTAAAAGACGGAAAATGTAGCAGTACGTTTTGGGGCCTGGCGAATGGGTCAGATCACGTACAGGTTTGTCACGTGAATGGTTCGTGATTTTTGGACACGGATCTGTCTCCACAGCATATGGCCGATCTTGTCTCTTGATTTTTCAGTGATGTTACAAGATAACATGCATGAACTTGTGAGTATAATATTATGGTTTTTCTTTTATATTGTATGTAGTCTTTGATACTCTGTTGAAGCGTATGATGATACTCGGTCAAAGTAAGCCAACCGTCCAGATGGTGATACCCAATCTGGATGGATCATAAACCAAGATTTGAAAAATTTTGACGGTTTGATTTGATTGTGTGGTTACCATGCGTAAATCAATTACAGTATTCGCTCTATGCCTCCATCCCTTGGAACGAGGGGAATCCGGTTCTTGGAAGCCTTTTCCGCTTCGTCGGGACTCCAAACGAGCATCGTCTGTAACGTTTTCCGAAATATCTCGATCTCAGTTAATCAAATAGGGGAGAAATTTCCCAGAAAAAGGATGTTGGTTGTATGACCGGAAAATCAGGTCCGATTTCAGAGGCTGCTTTCTGAGATTTTCCCATCCTAAAGTCATCCTACAACGTGTGTGTGGGGCCCTCCGTGGTGCAGGGTCAAATCCAGTCCGTTCATCAGGTGAGCCCTTTCATGTTCATTGCCATCCTAAAAACCAGCCCCATTAATAGCAAAGGTGGGTCACAGCACATGGAACATTTAGGATGGGGAGGCCAACCATTAAAACCTTTTAGACAGTGTGTGGGGCCCACCTTTAGTTTTACATGTCATCTAATCCGTTCAGAAGATGTTACTCGCAAAGATGAATACGTATGCCAAAAATCTGGCCGTTCCGACAGTCATATGGATCAGACCATGTGACTTTAGAGGTTCCAGTCATGATTTTAGATGGTGTTGCTCACTTTGGGTTTGGATCGGCCTGCTTTTGAGTCCTCCAAGAGGAACACAATGGGTTTCACATGATGGACGGATTGGATTTCATCTAAACATTATGATGGGCCCACACATTGCGTAATATCATAAGCTTATTGTACAAACGGAACCGGGGCTCTTGATTTTCGCTGTAAGGATTGAAAATGCAGGATCACATGTCAATGGGAGAGAATGCCGCTTGAATGTCTGTCACTACTCTTTTTGCTATCTTTTTCATTAAATAATCTTTAGTTTCTTACATAGAGAGATGAACCAGTACAGTCATTACTCTATAGTATCCGTGGAAGGGTTATGTGTCAATCAGGACCGTCCATCTCGTTTTAACATCATGGATGGCCCATATTTTAAAAATTCACATTTATCAGACAATTGTATCTACTAAAAATCTTCACTTTTGTTTAAGAAATATGGACCGTTATCCATTTCTGTTTTCTACATTAGGGCTGATGATCAGATGGATGGAATTATCTGATCCGTGTATACTTTTGATTCGTTTGACGTAGAGAGTTGGGGTAACCAGATCGTTGGTCTGATTGATGAATCGAGCTGCCACGTGTACGGTAGAGTGATTGCTGTAGCCTACAATTTGAACTCCAATGGGGAAACTAAAATCTGATTAACTCTAATTATAATATCAAGGAATCATTGGACTCATGGAGTCACGTGATTGCCTAGTCAAATGTACAGTTCTCTTGTGGGCCCTCAGTTTTGTTGATCCAGACCGTTGATCTGGTGGGACCCATCCTGGATTGGGGATGCCTGAACTTAAACCCATAGATCACGGGTCCACATTTGAAAGGTTAGGAAAAATGTTCAGCAACGGTCCACGTTGATGGAAAATATGCAAAAGGAAGGAATGGTCAGGATCTTCTAATTTAAGGGAATTTTGGGACATCATCCATACGGGGTGGGGCCAATGACCGACGGTGGATCGAGGATATCCCTAAGTTCTTCTAGTCAATGGCTTCCGACTAGACAGACTGTCCAGCAAAGATAGCAGTACCGAGGAGAAAATAGACAACTCTCGTTCTCGGGAATTTCTCGGTTAGGGAAAATCTCGCTAAAAATGTATATATTTGTCGTAGTGATAGGGGTGGGAATGGGTGTCCATCTGAGCCCAGTAGTTTATTAAAAGGGCCAAGAATTCTAGCCCAGACCTATCATGAATTGCGGCCCATTAATCTATGGCCCTCCTAGGCTCAAAATTCAATAAGCCCAAGTCAGACCCGGGCCAGCTCGATTAACTGTAATTGGGTCAAGAGTCAAATGACCCGACCGACCTTGCCTGACCACAGTCTGCCATGTCCAATTAGTGGATACATATAAACATGGATACATTGTTTGGGATTGGTCAGGTTGGGTCATGTGGGTCGGGTCGGGTCGGGTCACAACTGATAAAGCTTATGGGCAACATGTTGGGTGGGTTTAACGCCAGCCCAACTCACTTATTTAAATGGGCTACGTGAGTCCGATTTTTCACCCACTAAGCTTGGCCCAGACCTGACTTTGAGTGTCTTTTGGGCCAGGGTCAACTGGCCAACTCGACCCATTGCTGCTCCTAGCAGCAACTCAATTCAGCCAAAAAAAGAACGAAAGAAAGGGAAATTTTTTTTTTTGAAGGGCCAGGATCCTCCAAATCTTGTAGACCCATCCACAGTGGGACCTATCAGTTCTGCTGGGCTCCCCATTTTTACCACTTCCAAACCTCAGCAACCCATTCATTTCTATTAGCTTTTGAAACTCTACAACTAAATTCGAACCATTGATCGGGTGGTCAACCATATTGATGGGGCACAGCTCGGTATCGTCCAAAGCACTCTCCTCCGCTTATTTATTTTTTTCTCTATCCAACGGTCTACAATCGCCCTTAAATTCTCAACACCCAAATCAAATATTTATTCAAAGGTACACGTCGAGTGTGATAAGAGGACGTACTCCCTCGATGCTTCTAGTGAGCCTATCAAAACCGTAGATCACAAAATAGCATTCATGGCCCATGAACAGCCTCCTATTCATCTTACTCTAGAAACTGGAAATAGCTAAACAGAGAGTTGTTCTATTAATCAGGGCCCTTCAGAATCATAGATCAGTTGCATGGATAATCAAACCCGCGCAGTCCATCCTGTACAGACTATTTACTATAATACAGTATTTTCTGTGGGCCCATCCAGATCAATGGTCTATATCTTCGATGACCAAGCTCCACTTGTAGCTCAGGATTAAGATTTTCCGATGGGAAAAGGCTTTTGGGGCATAACCCATCATGATGGTTCCCACCATATAAGCAATCTCGTTCGTTGAGAAGTGGGCCCCACCTAAAATGTTTCTCATCTTCCTCTGTCTGCAAATTGAACCGTCTATTGCTCCATCCATTCTACGCGTTCTTCCTAGCATTTGTATTGTTCTACAAATGATTCCTAGCACGCCAGACTTCTGCCAGCGTGTCACATTGGCATGAGATCTAATCCATTCATTAGAGTGATACCACTATTTAGATGTTGCTCAAGAATCAGGACGGTCCATTTAACAGGTGGGCCACAGTTTATGAAAAGAACATACAGGTGAGAATCGTGGCCCACCTCTTAATGGACCAGATGTAATTTCATGCAAGAACATCTACATGGTCCAATCCACCTAATGGACGGCTTGCAAATTGCACCCGTACACCACACTGGGACACGTGGGGGCGTGTGCATGAGCTGATTTGTACACGCGTGTGAGGTTAAAAAAGGGCGCGACTTGGGTGAGACCGCGGAACCAGCGATGTGGGTGGGACTCTGAACCTAGGGCCCACCTGGATGTATTCCTTGTAGATCCATTCCGTTAATCTGCTTTTCCAGATTATTTTGTACTATGGTACCAAAAATGAAGAAGATGAAAATTTTGGGTGGACTACAACATAAGAAAAACTAGTTAATGACCATTAAAAACCTTTTGTGAGCCACAAAAGTTTTCTATTAACCTGATATTTGTTTTTTCCTTTCATCCCTGTCTATGTGACCTTATCAACAGATTGGATGGTCAATAAACATTACAGTGGACTCTAGGAAGTTTTTAATGGTCATGGTTGAATGAGAACTGTTTTTTGGGATGTGGTCCACGTAAAATTTGCATCTGCTTCATTTTTGGGACTGCATCCTAAAATAATACCAAGAAACATATGGATGGCATGGACCTACAAAGAATACATCCAGACGGGCCCTAGGTTCAGGGTCTCACCCACACCACTGGTTCCGGGGTCTCACCCAAGCCGCGCCCGTTAGAAAAGCTCCTAAAATCAAACCATAAAGTGTAATATTACTCAAACCTCTCTATGAAGAGGAAATACAGGATCAGTGAACAAAAGAACAGTGAATGCTGGTTTTCAGTTTGTACTGCTGGGGACCATGTTCCATTTACCCAGACCATTGATTTGAAAGGGCCCGCCATAGATGGACCAAGTCCTGAAAATCTCCTCAACATAAGTGTTTGCTCCCATATTTAGCGCTCTACCCTGATCAATGAGATGCCGCCATGTGTTGGCACCATGCACTAAGTAATGGAAAGAATTTTACTCACGCCTTCTATTATTATTTACATGCTACAACTAGATGAAATTATCTAAAAGACGCCATGTGGCAGCTATGTCAAGCTTGGTGTAGATCAACTTTAAGAGGAGTTGTTAGAGACATGCACATGAAAGAGCAATAAATGTTAGAGTTTCATTAAAGCAAATTTCTCATTCAGCAATAAATGCCAATTGTCAAAACGAATTTTTATCTAGCATTAAATGCTAAAGTTATCCCCAAAGCACTTTCTATGATGCCAAAACCAAGTAATGCAAGGACCCCAACAACTAGAGTTGTATTTCGAGTCGAGTCGAGCCAAGCGTTGCCTTGTTTGAGCTAGGCTCGACCAATGACCACTCTAGTTCGTGTTTGGCTCAACTTGGCCTTCGAGCTGGACTAACATGAATGAGCTGGCTTGACCAAGCTTTAAGCCAAGCTCGAGCTTTTTGAGCTGAGGGTTGAGCTTGGAAGCTGTGGGCTGCTCGAGCAGATGGTTGGGTAGCGGCAGTGGGTTGCTTAGACTCGAAGAAAGAGGGCCGAGGGATGCTTGTTGCGGATTGCCACAAAAAAAGATAGAGGATGGTTGGCCAGTGGTTTCCGGACAAGAGAGGGAGGTAGGGAAAGGGGGGGAGAGAGAGAGAGAGAGAGAGGTGGCTGCCGGACCGACCAGAGGATCTCCCGGGGGGCTGGCTCTCTCGAATGGAAAAGGGAGTAAAAGGGTTAGGGTTTTTACTTTTTTACTTTCACCTTTTAACTTAAAACATTATATAAAATTCGAGCCGAACTGAACAAGCTGAGTTCAGCTGTGAACGAGTCGAGCTTGGGTTAGTTCGTGTGCGACTCAAAATTTTGAATGAGCTAGCAAAACTTGCTCGACTTGGTTCGAATCAAGCCGAATTGAGCTGGTTTGAGCCAAGTCGAGCAAGCTAATCAAGCCAACTCGACTCGTGTTCATCTCTACCAACAACCTTCTTATGCAGGGAGTCCAATGACGAAGGACTTCAGCCAACGATCAATCTAAAGAAGCAAGAGTTTCTCTCTTGTATATGTGGTCATACGCGACAGGTTATGCGAATGTGGAAGAGGCAAGGAGATTTCCATAATGGATTGTCCAAATCCTCTACAAACTATACAAGGCCATTGCGTCCTTGAATCTTGTAAAAAAAACAAGCGAAGAAGAGCTTGAGGCCCCACGCCAAACATATATATCTACTTTATATTTATCTTAGCTTAACCTAGCCTAGTTCTAGCATAGATAGCTACTGCATAACGGCTCCCACTACACTACCTTAGAAGTAGAGTAAATAAATATTCTTAACCTTAAGTTGTAAGATTATGATTAATTAAGTTTCAATTTGGTTGACCATACTAATCTGTTCATATCTTGTTGACCACCTACCTCGATCGTCTATTCCAATAGATGTATCAGGTATTTATCTTTCCTTTTCATTTATTGTTTTTGGTTGGTTGTTACCCTGTTGATTGTAATGGTCACACATTTAAATGTAATAAAATTAGCATTGTTTAGCTTTATGTTATTTATCTGTACATTTTTATTCATTTGAGAAATATACAAAACTTAAAAGATTGGTGAAAGAAAAAGTCCTGAAGTTCGCAGGCCCGTGTTTATTATCCCAACGCAAAAAAAAAAAAAAAAAAAAAAAAAAAAAAAAAAAGAAAAAAAGAAGGGAAGAAGAAGAAGAAGAAGAAGAAGAAAAACTCATTTGAAAAGACTAACTCATACCCTTTCACAAATCGCCTTAATAGAGAGCAAACCGGTGGTTGAAAGGATAGCTGAATCCTATGTTCAGTCTCCAATCTATTCATCGCAACACGTGGGACACTAGCGATTCAATCAAATCTTTGAGTCCTAAGACTTCGGCACACCGCACATCTCACCCACACACAAAAAACCAATCCAAGCTCTAGCTCACACATGTGGCCTTATTTTTTTGAATTGGCGGCAACAATGACAACTCTATAACTAATCAATTCATGGCCCACAAATAGATGGATTAGAAGAGAAACAAGGAAGTGGCCCACATTCAACTGAAAAAGAAAGGACCAAGGCTGGCAGCAAGCATTTTCCAACATCAGAGGCTTTCTGGGCACTGTTCATCCATGGTGGTTTCCAACAGAGCAACGGTCTGGATCACAGAGACATGAACCCCACTGTACAAACTGAAAACCCATGTATTCTATGTATCTTATACAAAAACTACTGAAACCAAATCATAAACTATAAAATGCCTAATAAATCACTCCTTCACCCTCCAACCCAGGTTTTAAGACTCGGATGAGTCCTCTACAACTCGTCTGAGTCGACTCAGACTCGGTCAGACCTAACCCAGTTCAACCCGACAAGTTAGTTAATCGAAAACAGAAAGTGACTCAGCTCAACTCACCCAAATTACCTCAACTGAACCGAGTCAGTCTGAGCAGCCACATCGAGCTCATCTTTGCTAGCCAGTATCTCCCCCACTGTCTTCAGTGCCAATGGAAGGCCATTACACTTCTGCAGAATCTTGTCCTTCATTTCTTCAAGACTTGAATCAGACGACGGGTCATATCCACTCTCCCTCAGGTAGTGTTTCAGCACTGACCAAGCGTCATCTCTACCGAGCTCACTAAGATAGTGTATGGGACCACGGCCGATTATCCATCTAGCAACTTCTTCATTCCGGCTGGTGACGATGATTGCACTACCGTTCGCCTTGGGAAGTCCATACGCAAGCCAGCCAGGGACTCCACTCATCTCCCATGAGCGGTTCCAATTCTATGTTTCGGTACCAATAATCAGTGATCCACGCATCGTCCAAGACAACCAGATATCTCTTACCTAAGAGCTGCGCGCGAAGGGTGAATAGCATCTCAACGAAGTGGGGACTCTTTGATTCAGTGTTGGAAATGGATGGGACGAGCTGTTCTTCGACTCCTAACTCATGAAGGAACCTTTGTAGAAATTCCTTTGGATTGTTTTTCTGGGACATGCATTCCCAAATCCTAAGAACAAACCTGTTCTTGACTCGTTCATCGTTGAATAGCATTTGAGCTAACGTAGTCTTCCCGCTCCCTCCAATACCCACAATTCCAATTACTCTACAACCACTCTCTCCTGCTTCGAGGGACATGTAGATCTTTTCTACATCATTTTTGAATCCAAGAATGTTCAATCCATCAAAACCAGCCTGAGAATGCGAACCGGTTGCCATGGAATCTTTCTGCTTGATAGATAATCAGTTCTTATTTTATCCACTTCGTTGTGGATAATTTTCTCAACCTTTAGCAGTTTCCATTTCGCTTGCTGAAGATAAAACAATTCCGGAGGAGTATACCAACTTACCTGATTCTTCTCCTCGCACTCTTTGCGAATCTGCGAAAGCATCTGGCACTCCTCCAACATATCATTGAGGTCGTATATTGAATCTCTTACCAAATTGGCTGTTTCTAAGGAAATTCTATGGCTCAGCTCCTTGAGCAGCTCATTCATCTTCATGAATTTACTCTTGAAGGGGAATATCACATCCCCGTCTGCTTGGAGATTACCATTGAACTTCTCCACAAGGAAATGAAATATTTCAAGAGCCATTTCCTGTGCAAAATGAGTCTAACCCCCAAAGAAAATCCTTAGGAAGAACAACAAGGACTTGCCTGTCGATTCCAATCCTACCAACTCAAAATCATAAACAGGATCCTGAAAGAAAAGCAGGATGCACTTGTCATGAACAAACTTTTCTTTCTTTTGATTTTTTTTCTTTATTCCTCATCCTAAGCTTCTTTCATTGTCATGAACAAGCTACAATAAAAGAAGCTTACGATCAGGAATAAAGAAAAAAAAAAAACCCGGTTGCAGATCTTTCTGTAGAAGAAAGAAGATGTATATGGAATGAGATAAAACTCATATATCAGCAGGTCGGGTTCAGGTAAGATATTGGTACACTTGTATCCAGGCATAACTATGGGAATCCATTGAATTTCAGCACCATTATGAGGTACTGGACCCGAAACCAATTGGATTCGGGTTTCCTGCTGGGCTCGATGGGGTCTACTTCAGTTGAGAATCAGATCCAGTCTCAGGTCCATGTCGTGATTCCTATTTCAATCCAAACTGGGTAAGAAATCCACATCCAGACCCGAATAAATCAGGCCTGATACTTTGAATGTGCAAGGGTCCGGGTACCAATGGACAGTCCTAGATCCACGTGAATATTGTACTGAAAAGACCAGAAAGATTGTCCAGTGAAGAAGCAAAGGAAGGTATTATTACCTTTGTTGGAGAGGCTTGATAGCTGGTGGTTATGGATAATCAAGTAAAAATGAAGAGTAAATGGAACAAATCAGGATATTAAAGTTGATTTAGTGATCAAATTCAAGTTCCTAACAATATACTACAGAAATTTAATGGATCCCTATTTTTGGATTCCATTGCATTTCGATTACAAGCTCCAAAACACAACTGAGGATTCATTATCTCCTTGATTTGCAATTCGAATTCCAATGCATCTAAATCTTCACTCTTTTATTAGGGTGTTTTTTTTTTTTTTTCCTTCTCTTCCTTGAAACTATTTTGTGGATATGGAAAATAGACATGGAATCCACAGAAAATGGAAAACTGTGTATTCCACAATGAAATTTGTGTGTTTGTCTTTAGTGCAATTTTCCATGAATTCTGTAGAAATTTGAGAAACTCATCATCATCATCATGATCATCATCATCATCATCATCATCATATATATATATATATATATATATATATATATATATATATATATATATATATATATATATAGAGAGAGAGAGAGAGAGAGAGAGAGAGAGAGAGAGAGGAATGCTCACCTGAGCACTTCTCGTGAGAGACACTCATGAGCACTTTTTCATGGCTCATCGCACGTGATGTGAACCCAAAATCTGAGCCGTCCATGTGATGCAGCACCCCAAAAAACCCCTAGGGCCCACCTTTTAACCTGATCCAAAACTCTGGTGGGCCATGACAGAAGGAAACAGTTTCCTCCCTTGATTTGCCTCTTGCTTTCTGCTGCGGCCCACTAGAGTTTTGGATCAGGTTGAAAGATGGGCCCTAGGAGTTTTTTGGGGTGCTGCATCACATGGACGGCTTAGATTTTGGGCTCACATCACGTGCGATGAGCCATGAAAAAGTGCTCATGAGTGTCTCTCACGAGAAGTGCCCAGGTGAGCATTCGTCTATATATATATATATATTGAGACCAGCTCTTCCATGTGAAATGTTCTGTACCTACTACCAAATCAGATTTAGAAAAGCTCAAACTATAGATTCAGATTGTAACTCGGTGAATGAGACGAAGGTAGAAGCAGCAGCTGTAGACTATTACACAAGTGGATCCAGATCAACTAGTAGCAAAGCCAGTTGTTCCTTTAAGCAATTGGAAATCAATTCAACCACTTTTTTTTTTTAGGTGATAATGATTTCTCCATATTTTGCTGGATAACTTGGACATGGAAAATGGATTTGAGGCCTCTTTTACCTCAAACAAACAGCATAAAGTAGTACCATGTGTATTTCATTTCATTTCAAAGGTATTACAGAAAAACAAACACCCCTCAAGGAAAATTTGAATTTTCCATAACTTTGAGAGATCCAAATGGAGTACAAAGGGAAAACTATTTAGATTAAAAAATAAAAAAACATCAATCGCTTTCTTACTTGTTTTATTCATTGAGACTATCCAAAGAAAAAAAGAAAAGAAAAGAAAAAAAAGAAAAAAGAAATGAGAAACAGAAGCACTTTGATGCAGGGGCATGCGATGACCTAACCCTAGATGCATGATATTCAATTGGAAGATATTCAAATAATAAAATTACGAAACTAACCACTTTCAATCAGAGGAAACTAACAAATCTCAACACGAAGATGAGGTCCGTTCGTCCGGATCATGCCCCTTTGCATAAAACCATGTAAAATCGTAAAACAAGGAGGATCTAGGGATATGGGGATATCCCAGATCTAGCATAGACCAGTCCACAGTCAAGTTTGGATCCGGTTATCGTGGTTAGGCATCCCTCTTTTCGATCGTACCCAAAAAGGGGGGGGGGTTCAGAAAAGGACGAAGGATGTCGAAAAGCGATAGGTTCTCATGAAGTACGAATTAGGAATCAAAGAAGCTTACCTTTCCTCGCACCTTGAAGAAAGAGAGAAGAGAAAATGGAAAATCCGAGGTGGAATCCTTAACACCTGAGGGCCAATCCTGAAACCCTAATCTCTCAAACAAAGAGGAAGAAACTCACGAATTTTCTATTCATTCAATAATTTCAAAATAGGGTTCTCACAGTATATATAAGCTACGAAAATAAAAAAAAGTGCACTAAAGTGCCTGAAAACCAAAGAAATAACATAAAAACCCCTAAAGTAAATAACGACACTAAAGCGCCTAGAAACAAGGAAATAAATAGAAAAGCGCCTAAATGTAAATCTGCTCCATGGTCTAGCGGTCATGATTCTCTTGCGCGATCCTGCATCTCGCGTACTCGTAACGCGTCAGAAAATGGGCCCAATGGGCCCGGCGTCCATCCACATCAACTCGTCTGCTCCAACACTCGATCTGCGACGTCGCCTCCTCTGGTACACTCTAAAGGGTGCACCACTGATGTCCGCATCACGCTTGCATCCAACAAATGAGCTACTTGGGAATTTTATTCTCTTCCTTCCACTCCCCTGTATTTTAGCCATATGCTTTTGTTCTCCAGTGGAGGAGATTTGAGCATCGGGCATTGATCAGTCTCCAAGCATTTGAGCCATGGAAGCGCAGTATTCAATTAGAACCAGCCACACTTGAGCTCCTTGAGAAACTTGAGACGCAGAATCTCCACCATCCATTTGCCTACATCATTGCTGAGCTTGAGAGAGCGTAGCTGTCCTCCAATTATGTAGAGCCTCTGTAGTTTCTGAAACAATCTGCTCTGAAGCCATGTTAGCGTCTCCGTTAAGGGAATGCATTGGAGTTTGAGTTTCTCTAGGTTGAGAGGAGGAGAAATACTCGTTTTTGCTGATGCTGCTGTAGATAGATCCAACGAAGATCGTGGTGGCGGTGTCTGTGGTGATTCCATCCTTCCCCATGCTATCGTTAGAGAGTGCGACATCGTGAATTTAACCAAAGAAATCAGATTGCCATCGACTTCTGCCTCGCTCCCTATGCTTATGCTCAGCATTCTCAGTTTCTTCAATTCAGCTAACTCAGCAAGTTGACCGGGATCTTTGCTTCTTCGATTTCCAATAACAAATCCCTTGAGCACTTGGAGCTCCAATAGTGAGCCAAGCCCCTGAGGCATCTTCTCTAGCAAGTAACATTCGGCAACATCTAAGTGTGTTACTTCTTAAGAGATGTGATCCCGACCGGCAAAGTTTCTAGATTGTGGCATGCATGGAGATCTAAGATCCGCAGATTAGCAGGGCCGGAGATTGATTCTGGAAGCACTACTATCCTAGAGATCCCTCGAAGACAGATATTTCAAGTGTTTGAGATGATCCAAGCCGTTCAAGAATTGGGTGTCATTGAATTCGATATGATGTTCTGGTGAATTCTGCCACCTTCCCAATTGCAGAACGGCAATCATTTTCCATTTGGACAGCGAATCCTTCTCAAACTTCAAATAGTGCAGATTTACATTGAACAATGATAGCAGCTCTTTTGATTTCTGATTGAAAGGAACTTCCAACTCCCTTTTTTCATCACTCGTCGCCAGACAAACACGCCGGCACCCATCAGAGTGAACAATCAGCGTGCCTTGTGAATCGAAGTTGAAGAAACTAGCACTTCTCGCGGTGGAAATCAACATCCGTTGAATCCAAGGATGCAATTGGCATTGGCAGATGGTTTTATTGTGTTTGCTGCGGATGGGTTTGATAAGACTGCTTGCCGATGGCTTCTCCAAGCAGTCTTCTGCAACTTCCTCCGTAGTCTGGCCCTTGGTAGCCAAAACTAAGCCCTCTCCAATCCACCAATGGATCAGAGCCCCGCTTAGTTATCTCTGCATTTTCGGGGAAGATAGAGAGACAAAGAAAACAATGTTTTAACTGACTATTCAGGCGTTCATAACTCACCTGAAGAACTTTCATGGCAGCACTTGCTAAAATCCTAGCCTCTAGCTGCAACTCGAGACTTTCCCATTTGGGGTCTTTCTGGACGACCTCCTCCTTTACCAAACCAATAGAAGGATGAGCACGCAACTTAGTTGACAAATGTCCGAAAGTGGGAGGCATGATACTTTCGAAAGATGTGGACTTTTCGCCATTTTACTTATTTTGTTCCTGATTTCTTCAACAAAAGCTTCCTTTGTGTAGTTTCCTGATGGTGTCGGTTCAAGAGAATCAAACAAGTCGTAGGTCTTTCTACTTAATTCAGCAAAATTCTCAGCTACGTCATTTTGCCATTCCATAGCAGCGAGTAGCGACGCCGCTATGTTTGGAAGATGTTCCTTCTTAATGTCTGGAACGAGGTCTGAGATTCCTTTATCTTTTGCTGATGACAACTTCCACAAAAAAGGTTCAAAAGGTTTATTTCTTGCAGAAGAAATAAAAGAAGCTAAAGATCTGGAAGTCTCTCGTGAGAGAAAAGAAGAAGAAGAAGGAGCCGACAAAGAAGAGGGTGATGACGAGTTCAACATGCTTAAAGAGTAAAGATTTAGATATGCTCGAAGAAGAATAAGAGGACCCTGATTTTGAAATATATGATTACGGAGAAGAATAATAAGGATAGGAAGAAGCAGCAGCAGCAGCAGAGAGGGCAGATGATTTACATATGCTGGAAAAAAGAAGAAGAAGGTGGTGATGAACTACAAGTCTGCAACAAGTTTAACCCATTGTATGCTTGACATTGTGAATTCTATGATACACTTGGGTGTTCTTATAGTTGTCTAGGGAGCTTGAGAAGAGGTATAAACCCTAGTTTACTTCATCTGTTAGCTCTATCTTACTTCAAGTATCTTAGAAAGTAAAAGGTCCGTCACTTACTCCACTTCAAACATGCTCTACTTGAAAGAAAAAGCAGACCTTGGAGAAAACTCACGCGGAGTTAGATGACATTGATCTCTATGAAAGTTTGCTTATTGAATGCAAACTGTTGATTATTTTCATGCTGAATGTCCATTAGATATCAACTAATCAACTAGTTAGGGCATCATTACGGTATAATTGTCATTTTAGAAACTCTACATAGCCAGGCAATATTTGAAAGGTTTAATTTTAGTTAGACATATGCAACATGTACAATTTCTAAGTGCCTGCATACCATCCACCACACCCTGCCAGAGTATCAAAGTTTTCCCCATTTTGTGTTTTAACACAAGATATTCAATATCACTGTTAATTTTTTCAAATGGGAAGAATGTTAAAACTATCAATACTACATATTACAAGTTACAACAGTTAGTTTTGAATGAGCGATCTGTTTAATATCTGAGACATGGTCCACCCAACCACATGATATTAAATTAATTTCTTGTGGTATATGACCCACCCACATTATACTAACTTAATTTCTTGTGGAGGATGACCCACCACAGCTGCTTCCTGCTAGGGCTATTGCATGTGTTGCACTACTGCATGGGCCTGGTTTGTCCCAACGAAAGGAAGAAAGAAAAAGAGTAAAATTTAGACAAAGCATAATTGTCATTACTTTCTAAACATACATTCAGTATATAAAATTTCAGAAACCATTTTCATAAAATGGAAATTCTCAGTCCTTAAAACCCCTCTATGGAAGAATCATCTCTGGATTGAACTATCTATTAAGTCCCCAACATATTTTATCCAGCTACCATGCACAAAACCACACAGATCAAATGATCCACAGTCCATCCATCTTTTATTATTATTATTATTATTCTTTTTTATGAAAGATAATGCAACATTTATTAAGAGAGAACCAAACTCCAAAATTACAACAGATCAATCCAGTCCACATCCTTAATTTGGCCTTATTTTCTATAGCCATGAATGGTATGGTTATGATTGCCTAACAAAAGTGAATTTTTAGAATTATAGGCAATCCATGATGGTCTTTAACAAATAGATGGATTAAATTGTTGATTGGACCTATTTCTGTGTAAATGATCTGGGCTATCTATATTAAAGCCATTGATCGAATGAACAGTCCAGATCAATGGATTGGACCCCAAAGCAACTAAATGCAAGTAGGAGCACTATAACTAATAGTTCTCTGAGATCACCGGAGCATTTCTCAGGAACATTTGCTAAGAATCACTTAGAGAGGACCAATGGCCACATGTGGGCAAAAGGATTTCTTGACAAAACTTGCAGCTACTTAATGCTTCTATTTTATTCCAGCGACATGATTAACTTTCACAATAACAAATCCATGAAGTTTAAAATCTTTATTGGCATAACAATCAATTGAAAATGACATTTTTCTATGTACAAAGGAGCAGTTCCGAGAAGATTTTGGGAAGAATCCACAGTACAACAGAACCTCACCACCCTTTGCCTATGAGCCACAGCCAATCAAGTGTAACCCCTGCAAATATTCCTGCCAGAAGGCATAATACAAGCAAGTTCCCCAATGCATTCTGCTCAGGTCCCTGCAAAACCAAAACCGACACATCCCGCATAAGAGCCTATTCTCAATTTTTCCTAAGTTCATGGTAATAATAATAGAAGAAACGACAATGCAATGCTTCTATTATGCATGCTTCATGGAAGTTTTGTGGAAGCAAACCTCACATGCCATGGCAAATGGACCATTTAACTGGAAAACCACCATATGAATGGTCCATAGACCAAAAAATCAGGTATCAGAATATGCTAACCATTTTCAGATCAACCATCCATTTGAAGCTTCCTGAATTGATGGCTACCATAGTCCAGAGGCCTTGGCTTTTTGGGGAATAGCCCATCCGGGTGCTCCAACAAATCAACAGTTCCAAACTTTGTACGCATTTGCCATTTGTATGGCATATATATTGTGGTCAGTGGCACTTCACGGAACACACATGAAACAGGGCATCAAATTGAACAACCAACACAGAATTAACAAACCTTGTAACCCTTGGGTGCTGCAGTTAAAACACAGACAGTCAGGTAACCGTTGCTTAATCCTAAGAATGATGTCAGCATGATCATCCATCCTTGGTCTCCGTAATTGGCCGTGAAGTAAAATGCCGGGATGAGTAGAAAACGAGCGAGAATCACCAGCATGAGGCCTCTGCGTGAGGTGATCTTCAGACATTCTACAAGGGGGATGTATCTCCCGATGAGATCCCAAACATTATACATTGCTATCAAAACAAGCGCATACCTGAAAGATAACGAGAAAATAGACATAAGACCCATGAATAAGCATGAGTACATTTTATATCCCAAGAGCGCTGATTTATGAAATCCTAATGTAAATATGACTACTTAATATCATTATGCCCATAATACAGATGCTGATAAAAAATACAGGCATGGATAAGGGAAGCAGAGATATGACTCCATGGTACAAGTATCATATCTGGTAATTTAATACCATGGGAAAATCTCTATGAGTGTGGAATATGGTGAGCTGAAAATAATCGAAAATTGATGAACCATATACATGTGTCCATGAACTACTCGTTAGCAGTTTCAGTACTGACATGTTAAGACACCCTCCAAAGACTAAGCACATAAATATTTCTAAATATACTTAGGTGCCGTTTGGTAAACTGAAAAATAAAGTCTGAAACTTAATTTAAGTGCTGAAAACTTAAAGTGCTGAATTTAAGTACTTATGAGTATTGAAAATTCTGTTTGGTTATTTGTCTGAAAAAAAGTCCTGATATCTGAAAATAAGTAATTTTTTCACAAAAATGTGTTTGGTAAAAGTAAACCATAAATATCTGAAAATTGACAATTTGTCATATTTGCCCCTATTGTCTCAATTTCTATCCTTTGTAGAATATGAGACAAAACATGATATTGGTTTGCCACCAAATCCAAAGCTCATGTGGATCACCCTATAGGAAACGGTGGTGATGGAACGCCCTCTAATAAAAACTTCTTGGTGGACACAATGGCTTTGGATGAAGCCAATAGTTGTGTTTTCCCTTCATCTAAGTACGTGTGACCTGAATGAAGGGTAATCAACAGGTTGGATGACAAATAAATATTACAATGATCCGTGGAGTTTTTAATGGTTGACTTTCAATCACAACTGTTTTCCTATGGTGTGGTCCACCTGATACTTGAATCTGCCTCATTTTTTTTTTTAATTACGCCCTAAAATACTTGTCCAAAATGGATAGGTAACAAGGATAAAACACATATATCATGGTACGTACAGAGTACCATCCAATAACACCTAGCTACCGGTAACATTACTAGGCAATCCGCATACAGCTGGGAGCGAATTAGATGGTAACACCTTAGTGGGTGTTACCCCTACTATGTGGGGCCTACCTTGATGTATTTTTGTATATCCATGCCGTTCATCTGTTGTTACACCTAATTTTAGAATGCGATTCAAAATTAGAAGAAGATCCAAATCTCGGGTGGACCATACCAATAGAAAGAGTGATGAAAATCATTAAAAGCATTTTGCAGGCCAGAAAAGTTTTAGATCAATCTGATCTTTAAAGTTTCCCTTCATCCAGACATTCTTAACATTATGAAGAGCTTGGATTGCAAATAAACATTACCAAAACCTTACTATAGGCTTTTTGGAACTTTTAATGGTGGGCACTCAATCAGCATTGTTTCCAGTGGTATGGTCCACTTGAGAATTGGATTTTCATAATTTTTGGAATACCATCCTAAAATGGGCTGTAGAAACGGATAGACGACGTGGATATACAAAATACTATCCATGTGGGCCACACGGTAGGGGTAACACCCACTAAGCTGTTCCCGCGTAGCACCTAATTCCCTCCCCATCGTAACACGTAATTCGGCCCCCATCGCCAAAGCCATGCGCAGGAAGTTCTGGGAACTTAGGTGGGGCCCACAGTGATGTTTTCTGATAAATCCACCCCGTCCATCCGTTTTGGGAGCTCATTTTAGGACATGAGAACAAAAATGAACCCGATCCAAGACTCAAGTGGGCCTTACTAAAGGAAAAAGTGGGTAGGGAAATTACTACCGATGAATCCTCCCTGAGGTCTACAGTGATGTTTATATGACATTCATACCGTTCATAACGTCACTACTACTGGGATGAACTGAAAACACAAATATTAGCCTGATTCGAAACTCCTGTGGCCCCGCAAATATTTCAACTGTGGATGTTCAATCCTCACGTTTTCAGCCCACTTGAGTCTTGAATCTGATTCTTTTTTTGTTCTCATGTCCTAAAATGAGCTCCCAAAATGTATGGACGGGGTGGATTTATCAGAAGACATCACTATGGGCCCCACCTAGGTTCCCAGTGCTTTCACAGGAAATCTGGGTCCCTCCCCATCCGGTTTGAACGGACGTGGATCGGCTATAGACAGGTTGGCTACTGAAGTCACGTCACCATGTTCTGTGGGCCTCAGCACGATGTATGTGTTGTATCCACACCGTCCATCCATTTGGAGAGACGATTTTAGGGCATGTCTCAAATAATGAGGAAGATCCAAAGCTCAAGTGGACCCCACCATAGGAAACAGTGGGGACAGTGACATCCACCGTTGAAAACTTCTTGGGCCCATCATGATGTTTATTTGAGATCCAACCTGTTCATAAGTTCACACATACATGGAGGAAGGGAAAACACAAATATCAGCTTGATTGAAAACTTCTATGGCCCCTAAGAAGTATTCAACAGTGGATGTCACTATCCCCACTGTTTTCTGTGGTGGGGTCCACTTGAGCTTTGGATTAGCCTCATTCTCTAGGTCATGCCTTAAAATGATCTCTCCAAATGAATGGACGGAGTGGATACAAAACATACATCATGCTGAGGCCCACGTATCATGGTGACGTCAATTCACTAGCGAGATTCTCTACCCAACCTGTCATAGCTAATCCGCGTCCGGTTTTAACTAGGTTTGGTGTGTCACGCAGCACCACATGCTCCCTTTTGGTCATCAACATCAAGTTTTGTGGGCTCTACCATGATGTATATGTTATATCCAAACCGTCCATCCATTTGGTGAGATCATTTTATCACATGAGCCAAAAAATGAGGCAGATCTAAAGCTTAAGTGGACCATACAACATAAAGCAATGAGATTGGACGCCTATCTTCTATAACTTGGGGGTCGTAGAAGTTTTCAATCAAGCTAATATTTTTGTTTTCCCTTCATTTAGGGATGTGTGACCTTATGAATGGTACGGATGACAAATAAACATCATAGTGAGCCCTAGGAAGGTTAAAAAAAAAAAAAAAAATCAAAACCTCACCTCAAGATTAACGGGAAGAAAAGGGGAATTTGAGAATGATTTGGCTTCCGTATCTTTAGGGATTTTCTTCGGGAGAAGAAGGAAGCAATTCATGACTTTTGGAAACTCTTGATGAGTAATCTTGTCATTTTTAAAAGTTGGCAAGGGTATTTTCGTCACAATTCATAATAAATTTAAAGACAAAATCACTTACCGCATTCAGCGTTAAGTTTTAAGTCAAGGTGCGATGACTGAAAAAATCTCACCAAATTTCAGTGATATTTCCAATTAAGTACTTAATTTATTTTGGTTACCAAACGGTCTGAATTACCAAAATCACTGAAATTAACAATTTTAAGTGATAAGTCATGAAATTAAGTTTTACCAAACACACCCTTAGTATAGGATGGTTTTAGTCTTTGACACAATACTCAGATTGTTAATTTCTAGCATTTGATAGAGCTTAAGAAATATTTCCTTAAGCTGGAGAAGGTTGTTTGTAGATTTTCAGATGCCTTATGTCTCATTGGTCAAGTAACTTGAACCCAAGAATGCATCACAACAGTAATACCGTAACCTATGGTACTTGGATCCTTCAAAGGCCGTAGACTATACAGGTCGGATATGAAAGTAAGTGTGGATTCGTGTCAGGAGGAACTATATGAACGTGCTCATTAGCAACTGCACTGCTTGCAGATGTGAGGATATCATACTTGCTGGGGCAATGTTTCCATGATCCAAACCATTTATATGATGGGCCTCACTGTGGATGGGTACATTCACAAAATCTCCCACATCGGAATATTTCAAGCCTTTGATCATTGACCTATTTTCCATTGAATTATGGACAGCCTCCTTAACTGTTTTTTTCGGGGCTACTGATCGATAGGTTACAATCTTATCTTGAAGGGCTCCAAGGAAGCTCCCATCAGATTTTTTTTTTCCCATCAGATCAATGGTTTCAATCACGAAAACATGGCCTCATATGTACAGAATCACACATGTCAGCACTGTACCGTTGCTGATGAGTAAGATCCTATAATTCCTCCCATGTCAAACATTTATAAACCACACACAAACATGAATTGTAAAATAATTAAAATTACAAAAAAAAAAAAAAAAACTGTAAAACATATTGCCTGTTACCTACCAAGCTTAGGACCTTCAATAGGAAATTAAGAATGATTGGTGAAACAGGATTTGTAAAGCCAACCTAAATAGCTTGGACATAAGAAATAAAAATATAATTATCTTTTAAGCATATATATAACCTATAGCTGTGTCATTGTACCCTAAGATTTGTTGGTCAAGGCAGTCACCTAGATCCACGGCACTTCTATATCCAAGTCACATACATCATCACTAATGGATCAGCACCTATCTACTGTCACACAAAAATAAATAAATAAAGGAACTCTGTGTGCTCAAAAACAGAAATTTCTAGGGGGAAAAAACACATAAGAAAGTTTTGAGTTAAAAACTATCATTTACCAAGTACCCAGGCTGTGGTGGCCAGTATCCTCAGATAAAAACCCAGGAAAAATTGACAGTGTCAGCACATATATCAGAAACATATCAGCTGCATAATCCATGTTTTGTGACAGCAGCTGTCTATTACTTAGGCGCTCAAGTTGTTTCGGATCTTCTTCTACCTACAATAAATCAATATCTGATTAGCAACTCATGCATGTTGGATTTCAAACGCAACGGATTGTGGATTAAAAGAATGTACTCTTGAATTAGGCTGCATTTGAATTCCACCGGCAGCAAGGTCAGCCGAAACAGTTGCAGATCCTTCGGAAGCTGCTTTTGAACGATAGTATTTCACAATTGGCAGTTTGGGAAAGATGTATGCATAAAGGAGAACACATAGTAGCTCAAAGAATGCTGAAATTGCCAAGAACAACACTGCAAGAGGACATTAGAAGGAATGGTTAACACAGAATCTTTCACAAAGTCTTCAAATTTCAAAACCCATTGTTAAGCAAAGAAGATGTACAAATCACGCCAATGCCATGATGGCAAGCCTAATAAGAATTTGCAAATTCCACAACTGGATCACAGCTGTCAGTACACTGCCATGAGTGCCAAGTTGGCAAATGGATGTAGAAAATCTGAGCTATACATCAGATGCGCTCACCGTTTTAGATGTCTCACCCAAAAATAAGTTGGTCCATTTATCAGGCAGGCCAGTGTATGGAAGAAAAGGGCTCATAAAATAAAGTCGGCGAAGCTTTTCTAGCAACAATTTGTTTCATACATTGCGGCCCTGCTGACAGGCATAATTCTTGGGCTATAGCACAAAGACAGGAATCCACCCAATGGATGCCTTGGATCTCGCACATGGGCACCGCATTGGCACAGGTAGTGTATACAAGGGCTCAGAATATTAAGTATATTCATAATTCATGTGTGCATGCTCAAGTAGCAATAAGTATCTGAATGCAAAGCCTCTATTGAAGGGTTGGCAGTATAAAAAAATATCAACAGCCATAAAGTGCCATTAGGTACAGGGGCGGAGCCACGTAGGGGCGAGCTTTATGTTTTTTGCTTCTTCTTTTTTTAGAAGTAGGAATTAAATCCCCATTTTATGAGGTGTGGTCCACTAGAGCTTTGGATATGCATGAGTTTTGGGACCATGCCCAAAAATAAGCTAGAAAAATGGACGGACAGCGTGGATGAAACACATACATCGTGGCAGGGCCCACAGAGCATGTCCATTGGCATAAGAGAGAGGATTTTCTCCCTGAATATTCAGACGATTTCCAGCGAAATCCTTTCACAAGAAGTTCCTGCGCAGGGAAGCGGGGTGGGGCCCAACATGATGTTTATGAGAAATCTACCCTGTCCATCCATTTGTGAGCCCATTAAGGACATGCGACCAAAAATGAGACGGTTCCAAAACTCAAGTGAGCCAAACGAAAGGAAACAGTGGATATTGAACAACCACAGTTGAAACATTCATATGGCCACAAATGTTTTGCATCAGGCTAAGTTTTTTGTGTTTTCAATTCATCCCAATGGGAATGACCTTACAAACAGTTTGGATGGTATAAAAACATCAAGGCTAAGTTTTTGGTGTTTTCAATTCATCCCAATATGAATGACCTTACAAACAGTTTGGATGGTATAAAAACATCAAGGCAGAGCCTAGGAAGATTTCAACCATAGCCATTTCTTTCCCCACTGTTTCCTCTCGTGTGGCCCACTTCAGTTTTGGATCCATCTCATATTTTGTCTCACGTCTTATAATGGGCTCGCAAAACATATGGACGGGGTGGATTTCTCATAAACATCACAGTAGGCCCTACACAGCTTCCCTATGCACGAACAAAGGCTTTCACAAGGAAATCCGGTCCTGAATATTCAAATCCCTCTTTACTGGAGCGGATTAGGTGTTACTCGAGTAATAGCTTAGTCGGTGTTACCCTTACCGTATGGCCCACCTTGATGATGTTTTATATATCCACTCTGTCCATCCGTTTCTCTAGCCCATTTTAGGATGGGGTACTAAAACTTATGAAGATCCAAATATTGGGTGCACCACACCACAGGAAACAGTGCTAATTGAGTGCCTCACCATTGAAAATGCGAAAGAGCCCATTCTAGGGTTTTTTTTTTCTTTTTGGTGTGTGTGTGTGTGTGCGTGCGTGCGTGCGGGGGGGGGGGGGGGGGGGGGGGGGGGGGGGGGTGTTATATATCTGCTTTTATCAAGGTATGAAAATAAACAATCCTTTTTTTCTGATTTGTTTCCTGGCTCTGCCCCTAATTAGGTAGCATGTTATTATCCATAGTAACGCAGCAGATTGTGGGGGGCAGTACCTTCTCATAGAGAAAGTAGGGATTGTGGGGTCTGCACCTTTTTATTCATAATCATGACCAAACACAAACCAAAATTACATGTGTTTCAGGTTCAAATAGCAATTGCAATTTGGAGGGTTGCTTCCTGAATATGAATAGAGTTAGACTAACCTGCTTTGGTCATTTCAATAAAGAGGAAATGACAAGAATGAATGATGTTTCATCGTATTCATAACAAGCAAGCAGCCCCCAAATCGCAATTAAGTTCTTCTTGAGTCCAACTTGAGATTGACATAATAGCATTTTGGCGCCAGACCCAAAATAAGAATATTTAAAGCAAATTACAATCTGGTTATTTCAACTTTATTTGACAGATAATTGCAATTCAATTAGATAATGAATCCAAACACACCCTTAAGGGCTTGTTTGGCAACATGGAATGGAGGCTTGGTTATTTGGTAGCAAAGAATGGAGGGATTTGGATTTCAGATGAATCAAAATCACCAAAAGAGCCCTTTTTGCATTCCCACCTCAAAGCTGATTTGCAAAATCCACTCAATTCCACAGGCTGCAAAATCCACTCAATTCCACAGGATTTAAATCCACACAAAAATGAACCCTAAGTGTCAAAGCATGACAGAAATGGTGTAACACAAGATCTCTAATTTATTTTGATACAAGCATTAAGACGAAGGGCGCATTGGAAGGCTTTCTGGTCTTGTATTGATCAAAATGCATTTAGAATACAAACGGAGAGCGCATCGCAAGGCTTTCTGTTATGTATGGACCAAAACATCCTTCTAAAGGGTGAATGTGGAACTGAGCATGCAGCCCACAGACGCATGCACAGTCCATCCCAGTTTCCTTCAGTGCAAGCTTAATCATATTATGACCTACTAAAATATATAACACAAACTTATATTACTAAATATATCTTCAGAGAAACAACATCCTGGATATAAGGTATGTTACATACTAGCTCCTTTCCGAAGACCATCTTTGGAACTCTCAAATGCCGCCTTTGTAATTAACCTCAAAGCAGAGGTTAGAGCCCCAGAAGCAGCCAAACCAGCCAAAAATGACTGTCGTTCCACAAGAACAAGCAAATTCATATAAGTAGTGTAAACGGTCTAATTAATTGAAATGAAAATTAAAATTTGAAGAGCACATCAAAGAATGTATAATGGCTAATGTTGTACTTGGATGAGTTCCGGAGTCATGAAGGACAGATCGCCAACCATTCCCCCTTGCACATGGGCGTCTGCAACTCCAAAAGCTCCACTAAGGGCGCATATACCAATAAAAGTTCCAATCCCTCCTTTTCCAGATGTTGCCAAATCCAACTATTAATGGAAAAAAGAATATACCGAATGAGGATGTCATTGAAGTGATGATATAGTGTTACTTGCGAGGGTAGCTATCAAATTTGACTCTAAGCAGATGGGCCAACATGGCAGGTGCGCAAAAGATCCAGGTCATTCATTTGGTTGAACCAGCCGATTATGTACAGTGGCCAAAAGATAGGGCAGTCCAGTGATCAAGGGAACCACATGTCAAGAAAACGGACGGCTAAAAGAAAATGAGCAACAGTCCAAATTCCATATACATGCGCATTGAGACTGGACCAATTTCAAGTATAATTGGGGCCACTTGATGGCCAGACCTAGCGGTCTAGCACACATGCCACATCAGCAAATGTGGGGAAAGCAGGATTCAAATTACTACAATCACAAGCAGCCATAGCACTGCCCATTTGACAAGTCAAACAGAAGTAATCAGACACTGCTGGTAAAGTTGGAGAAAATGTTGATGATGTATCAAATGGAGGCAGAGCTTAAGAAATAATTACTTACAACAAGCACTAACAGCGAACTGATGAAGAAAAGAATATATCCAGTTAAATTGCGCAGTCTTGTATTAATCTTCGCCTCATTATATGCTAGTATCGCGAGCGTTCCAAGCGCAAATGGTTGATACACAAGAGTAAGTACTCTAGTAGGGTGATAATTCTACGAAAGGAAACAAACACCAGGTATCATCAAATTCAGTATACAAATCCTTCCACTATCCATCCTAAAGTACAATTTGAATTAGTATGGCTACATTGATGAAAACAGTCATCCCCCAAATCATGATACCATTTAAAATGATCGAAAGAAGCAAAAAGAAAAATCTGTCATTGAAAATAAGGGTGTCAAAAGCACATAAAAGGAATGTTAACATGCTGTAAAAAATTAAAATGAGTAATTTGCACTACTACATCTTAGTGATTCATGTATCATTTAGCCAAAAGGGCATCACAGAGAAAATACTGAAAAGAAAAGTATGAGCAATTCTGCAAGAAAGGAAATGACTACATACTGGGAACAATTTAACATAGTAATCTTCAATTGTCAATATGCTGTTCCATGAAAAGAGGCACCCATTCCCTAAAAGCCAACATACAAAAATTGCGGCATACTTTCCCTGGAAATCATGGAATCTCAATGTTAGTGATTTATTCAAATGATTCTCAATTCAACAGCATGACAAGATCTAGTTTGCCCTCTGTATAAACTGACTGCAAATTTTAAGTGACAAACCTTCTGTCTGGTAGCAAGCCCATGTTCATTGTAGGAAGACATGGCCACTTCCCACCAACAACGCCTAAAAAAAACAGCAGCATTAGACTACTTACGACTAGAATCTCACCTGATCTTTCAAAGTAGCACTCTTTTATTGGAAATGGATGAAAAAACTTCCTTGAGCCTTGATTATGCATGTTTGACGGAAAAAAAATCAGATGGTATAACATAATTTCTAAAATTAATGCATGAAGGTTGTACTAATTAATCCATACACATATGACATAACAACCATTTTCCAAAAATAAAAAATTAAATTAAATTAAACAGAAAAGAAAAGAAAAAAACCAACTGAATTATGTCCTTAAAAGATATCAACTCCAAACTATCATAACTGCAGACCCTCCATTCCTCTACATTTACACGCTGTTTCTTCGAGCAGTGACAATGAGTTCATCTACGCAGGGAAGAAATTCCATAGCATGACAGAAAACAATGACGTTCCGATATCTAAATCTATTGGGGAAACATGTTCAGCCAAGAAAAACAAATGTTATTTCCCTGACCAGAAATCATATGGTGGCTCCTGCTCTTCCATCATCGGAACTGTCCACCTGGCAGGGCCCATGATGAGTGGGTCACACTGCCCGAAATTCATTTCCATCTGCAAATCCCGGTCCTACAAGTTGTGGATTGTCTACAATAGTATACAGGCCATTGCAAAGCGGGAGCCAAGATCTTCCAATGGTGAAGTCTTTCTGGGCATCTCCTATCCCTAATGGGCCCCACAAGATGTACACTCAGGATCTCCAAAACGTGGGACCCACCTGTAACATTGCTCGCCGGAGCATAAAAACACCATGTGGATAATATAATAACCCAGCCTAATAATAATAAGAGGCCTAATTCCACATTCATTCCGAAACAGGGAAACTTCCGATTCAAAACTTAGTTTGTACATGTGGGACCCATGGACAGACAATCCAAGCCGTTGATCTGAAGGTCCTCATCATGGATGGACCATTCCACCAAAATCTCCCAAATTGGAAGCTCCTAGCCATTGAACCTGTGGCCTTTCCTGCACTGAATGTCGTTTGCCCTTGCACTTCTTTCTAACCATGTATTTTTCACGCCAAGAACGGGAAAGTTAGTAGAGCTGACCAATTAAGATGATAATCTACGAATCGTCCATCCAGGGCCGTCAGATCAATGGGTTAGATAGACCAACCATGGCCCCCACATCTACAAACTAAATCCAAAGAGGGAATTTCCCTATTCAAAAATACCTTCAAAAAGAAAGAAAATAAGAAATCTTCCAACACCCAATTCAAAATCCAATCTTCTTCTCCACTTAAACAAAACAACATAAGAAAAAAAGAAACAAACAAACAAATCTTACAGAAATCAATATACAAACAAACAGAATATGAAACTTCAAGAAGAGAAGAGACTATGAAGATTGAAAAACAGTTGTTGGGTCGCAGAAGGAAGAAAAGCTTACTTACAACAAAGGCAGTGTTGGTGGAGAATCCTGATTGATTTGGAATTTGGAATCTGGAATCTCTTTTTGACTTTTATTGCTAAGGAGAGACATAGATAGATATGACATAGATAGATATGGAAGGTCTCATACTACGAAACGGGAACGGAAGGACATTAACTTCATTCCTTGTCAGTCTTATGACGGCAGCCACTGTCAATCAATCTATGCATGTACCTCAATCCCGACCGTCCAATTTGTGGACCTCATTTCTTATGTTGGATGGTCAGATACACCTTTCGTTTCCCCTCGAATGTGGACACCCCTCCCTGCAAAACGGTTTTTCTCTGCATCAGATGGCCCCCACCATCAGATGTCGACGCACGACCCACTTCAAGCGTTGTTGAGTCTGTTTTTCTATCATAATCAACGGTCTAAATTCGAAAAAAGGATCCTTGGAGGTTGGGATCATATAAAAAATCTGATCGAGGGAACATGTTCCATCTAAACCAGGGTATGCTGTCTGAACGGTGTCGATTGTCAGACACGGGTGCCACATGTACAGCGTAGGAATTCATGAGTATGGATAGGTATAGGTATTAGAGTAGCATTTTTTTTCCCCTTTTTTCACCCTTCCAGCTTTCTATCCACAATTCCACATTGATTGCCGAGATTCGATGGTGATGGATCGGAGAGGTAAGGGGCGCGGATCTGGGTGGTTTCAAATCTCTGTGGGCCCCACCATGATGTATGTGTTTTATGCACGCCGTCCATCCCTTTTTCCATATTATTTTAATGCACGAGCCCAAAAATGAGACAGATCCAAATCTCAGGTGGACCACACCACAGGAAAACAGTGGGGATTGACACTTAACGTTGAATAATTTTTGGGGGCCACAAAAGTTTTGTATCAAGCTGGTATTTGTTTTTTCCCTTCATCTAGATCTATGTGGCCTTATCAAGCATGGTGCGCACATACGCACTCGCCCGGCATCATCTTCATACCAACTGGCGTCGGCTACACACGCGCTCCAGTGAATCGGGTTACGATTTGCCAACGGCGATCACCCTACGTTCGAGCTGTGTGGGGCCCACCATAAAGTTGTAATGACATCCAAGCCGTCCATTAGATAAGAACCTTCATGTCAGGTCTATGTCGCAAAATTCATCCTGATATACTATTTAGGTGTGCCACACCGAAGGGAACAATGACCGACGTTGGGGATGGGAGACACGGCATATTGTATATATTCTGCCCAACTCCATCACCGCACCGTGATAAAGGGGCATGCCACAACGAAACTATTCTAAAACGGATGCGGAAAACAATTATGTTTTGAGTGACCGGACATTGCAACTTGTGGTATGTCCCACTTGTTCCGCTGTATTTAGTTGTATTTTGATTCAATTAGGCATTATTAATTACAATGATAAATGTCAATGACTATTTATGCATGTATTTAGAGCTGAGTACGAGCCAAGCTAGCTTGGTTAGTACGCTAGTAGTGGCTTGAACCAACTCGGTTCGAAGGTTGGGTATGAACCCGGCTGAGCCATTTTTCTAAGCTTGAAAGGATTTCAAGCCGAGTTCAATCTAACCCAAGCTCAATTCAGCTCGGCTCGAAGTTCAGCTCGATCACAACTCGATTCGGCTCAACTCGAGCTCGACTTAGTTGGAGCTTGACTCGCCTAGCTGAAAATGTATGTTGTTTAGTCCCACGTTGAAAAAGAGCAAAGAAATGAGAGGCGTGAAACTCTTACGGGGGCAATGAGCTTTGGGTTGCCTTTAGGCTCAGACTTTAAATATTTTAGGCGGGGCTTTTGAGTTGAGCCTATTTAAGTTTTTACATTTTTAGGCTCGAACTTGGCTCGAAAGCTCAGTTGAGCCAACTCGATCATGTCAGCCGAACATGAGCCAGGTGGTCATTGAACGAGCCTACCTCGAACAAGGCAAGTCAAGGCAAGGCGAGGCTTGCCTCATGAAACCCACCATTTTCTTTGGTGTGGTCCGCTTGACCTTTGGAATTGCCCCTTTTTTGGGCTCAGGCACTAAAACGATATGAAGAAATGAATGGATGGAATGGATATAACTCATACATTATTGTGGGGCCATGCATAGAGTTTTGATAACAAAATAACGTCATGGATTGGGTACTACCCCGCCCTATCCTAAGGTCCGCATTGTTGGGGCTCTCAGAGGCCACTATGGTATATGAGTTTTATCAATCTGGTGCATCTAGTTTTTTCATATCATTCCAGGGTATAAAGTAAAAAAATGAGGCAGATCCAACCCTCACGTTGACCATAAAGTGGGGATAGAAGTCTTCTGTTGAAAACTCATGTTTGTGTTTTACCTTTATCTAGATCTAAGTAACCTTATGAACAGGTTGGATTGCAAATAAACATTGTGGTGGGCCCTAGCAATGCTTCAACAGTAGCTATCATTTATCACCATTGTTTACTATGCTGTGGTCCACTTGAGCCTTGGATCTACCTCATTTATGGGCTTATATCCTAATATGATATGGCAAAATGGATGGATGAAACAACTTAGTGGGTGTTACCCCGACCGTGTGACCCACATGGATGATATTTTGTATCACGTCGTCCATTCATTTCTCCAGCCCATTTGAAGATGGTATTACGAAAATTATGCTGATCCAAATCTCAAGTGAGCCGTACCACTAAAAAAAGTGGTGATTGAGTGCCCCACAATAAACAATTCCAAAGAGACCATCGTAAGGTTTTGGTAATGTTTATTTGCAATCCATCAACAAGATCTGGATAAAGGAAAAAAATAAAGATCATCTCGATCCAAAACTTTTATGGCCCACAAAAAGTTTTTAATGGTCATTCATCATTATTTCTAGTGGTATAGTCCACTTAAGATTTGGATCTTCTTAGGGTTTGGAATAATGTCGTAAAATGATATGAAAAAGCATATGGACTGTGTGGATATATATATATATATATATATATATATATATATATATATATATATATATATATATATATATATATATATATCAAGATGGCCCCACACACTAAGCTGTTTCCCGGGTGAGCTAATCCGTTCTCTTCCAAGAGGGCTCTTTTTAAACTCTCACCTTAAAGCTATGATTTCAAAATAACATAAAACACCAAGCTTTGTGGGTCCACCATGTTTTATATGCACCTTTTAAAAGTCAAACATATTAAACAACCCTAAACATAATTACTTTCACTCCTGATGGACTGAATTGAATTAGTGGTATATAAATCCAATATAATAAAGAGTATTATAGAAAGAATTAAATTCATCTTTCTACCACACTATCTATATTATAAGAAGATATGGGATTGAGATGGAACAATTGTCAACTTTGATAATTTTTTAATTTCCACCCTTGCCTTCAAGGAATCTGAACGGATGGCTCTGATGATTTGCCATGTGTACCACAGGTGACAACATTACTTGCAAGTGACATTTATTCATGGGAAGGCCCCACCATGCAAACACATTGGATCAAAACTCAAATTAGTTTACTCATTAGGTGGACACCTAATCTCCAATTCATGGTATTTTTTTTATTAATCATCCATCTAAGTAGGACCCAACAGACCAATGGGCTGGATCACTGAACTATGGGCCCACTCATATAAGATGAAAACCCCAGGACATTGTACATTCCTCGAATCGACGACAACGAGATGGCACCCATTGTGGGAGAGAGGCCGAGACCTGTAAAAGAAGGCAATAAAGGGGGGGATTTTTTGATACTCTGGGAGTTTATGATGCTCATACACGCGCACTAAAAAATCGAATAGTGTGAACTCAATCAAGGTGGACAGAGTGAATTTTGTAATTGATTTAGCACATGACAGTGATACACATGTGGGCTCATGTGGATGGATCTTTTAAATTGTGACCGGATGAAATAAAAGAAGGTCAAAACGGCCTAAATTTAAGTAGTTGACAATAAATAATAATTTCTTTCTATAAAATATTCATAAGAAAATAAGATTTGCTTCGGAACTTTATTATGGGAGACTTTGTGGGACTCAAAAGTTCATTTTTCTTTGAATTTGTATGTTTTGACGTAATTTTATGTAGTTGCGCTTTAAATTTCTACTCCCATGCATGAAATTTGATGGGAGTTGAGTACCATTGAAATTTGTGGGTCCCATTTTGTTGTATTTGTCCAATCGACATTGTCCATCCATTTTACCATCAAACTTTATGAGCTGAAAAATGAGGTAGATTGTAAGCTCAAAATTGAAACCTGCATAGGGCCCACAAGGATTCATATTTTTCATCCAACTTGTTTATAAGGGTAAACACAAATTTGAGCTTGATCCAAAACTTTTGTAGCCTCAAGAAGGTGTCAATGGTAGGCATTTAATTCCCTCTATTTCCTGTTGGGTGGTCCACTTGAGCTTTAGATCTGCCTCATTTTTAGCCTTATGCCCTAAAATGAGATGAACGGTGTGGATTAGACACAATACTAACAATAGGCCCTATAGATTTTAGTGGTACAATGACTTCTTCACACTACAAGAAATTCCATTTTTACCGACGAATGATTTCTTCGGTAATCAGTAAAATTTCGTCGGGAAATCTTTTTCCCGACGAAATAATTCGCGGCTAACATCGTCGCAGAAAGGCCGTCAGTAAAGGTTTTTACCGACGAAATAATTTTTCGTAGGTAATAATTACACAATTACCGACGAAAATATTCGTCGGGAAAACATATGAATGTTTGTCGGGAATGAAAATGATACGTCGGTGAAAAAACTTTTACCGACAAAATAATTCGTAGGAAAAAACATGTTAAAACTTTTTCCGACGAAATATTTCGTAGGTAAAAACTTGTTGAAACTTTTACCGATGAATTATTCCGTCGGTAAAAGTATGAAAAATGTTTTACCGATGAAATATTTCGTTGGTAAAACCATTTTAAACACTTTTACCTACAAAATATTTCGTCGGTAAAAGTTTTCCCTGTCTCGGTTTCATTTGTTTTCAAAATTCAGGAAAATTCCTGATATACACCTGTAAAAAAACCTATACATTTTGAATCCTATTCACATCTACAAACATACAAATAAACAAAAACTACATCATCCATACACAAATAATCCATTCCACATCCACAAACAAACAATATTCATCCACACACAAATACATACAAGTTAAAAGTCGTATATTAAAAAAAATAATCAGGAAGATGAAGGCGGAGGTGGCGGAGGTGGCGGGGCATCGGCGCCAAGGCGTGCAGCGAGAGCCTAAAACATCTCCTGCATCCGTCGCTCATGCTCCTGCCGCAACTCCTCGATCCTCCTCTCTTGCTCCTCCCGTCGCCTCTCCTCCTCCTCCCTCTGCCTCTCCACCTGCTCCCGAATCCCATCGACGACGACCCGTAGCTGCTGAACCTCTCTCTCTGCGATGTCAGCTCGGCGTTGAGCGCTCTCACCAGCTACGGATCGGCTGGAGCCAGCTCTAGTTTGTGCCATGAGCTTAGCACCATGGCCAAGCCCATGCACATATCCAGAACGGGTGCCAAGCACCTCGCTTAGGATTTCTGGCTCACTCCGCTGACTACCATCGGGAGTGGGCTGACTGCGTATGGTGTCAATCGCCGCCTGTAATGAAAAGATATGAAATTTCATAAAAAATGACATGAATGACATTATTTTCAATCAATGCGCAATTAAATTTTACAAAGTAAAGATTTTTACCCAATGCTCACTGGCTCTAGGATGAACCCAAGATCCCGTCGCCTGCCGACAGTGAGTCCCTCTGTAGAGGTCTACTGGTCCAGGCTCCTGGCCGGTGACGGAATCCCGCTGCGCAATCGAAAGGAAAAAAGACTTAAAATAAATGCCAATCAAAATAATATATTAACTTAATAATCATCAATAATTTCTTACCATGTCGTAACGATATCGTACAAATGACTTTGAACCAGCTACGTGGTTCACTTGTAACTTTTTCCTGTTCGCAGAATTTATTCTACTCCTTTTCTGAACACATTATATAAAATACATTTCTATTAATTGCGAAATTAATTGCGAATTTAATTGTTACCGTAAGATATCGTACATGTAAATATTACCTGAAAAGCCTTTGACGAAAATCTCTCGCAGAGTATCCGCCAGTCGTTTGTACTAACGTGTGGCGGTGCGGACAGTACGGCCTCATCGTGTGTCCTGCACCGCTTGTACCGCTGGTGCAACTCTCCGCGGTACTCCTTGAACCGCTCCCTAATCATGTCGTCGACGGCATAAGAAATGTAGGGAACATTCAAATCGAATTCAAATTTATCCTGCAGTTTCGTAAATAATATATTAAGGCAATAAACTTATTAACAATAGGACTTAACCGTAAATGAACTTTCACAAAAGAAAATTTCAATTTACTAAACTTTACCTGAAGGCGCTGACGAATGAGCTGTCGCACATCATCTGTCACGTCAGTCCAACGGGGGGTGGTGGCGGGGATCAGAGATCGGCATAGGACACCGACCTCAGACGTAAATAATCTGGCACTGTCCCCAACAGATCTAAGGCAGTCCTGTGGGAACTCTACCGCCACCCTACCCTCACGCGTAAGTCGCTCTAAAACTAACCCACGCGTGGGTCCACGTCCTCGTCGGCTGGTAGAAGATGCTGCTGCGAAAAGATATATGTAAGTAACAATATAAACAGAAATCACTAAATAAATGTCTAGACTTACATGCAGTGCCCGGTGTATGCTGAACCAAAGGATCAGATGACTGTGATGCACCTTGCGACGTCGATGCTGTCTACGTCGCATCACGGGTGGAAGGGGTAGATCCAGTGCGCGAACGACCTAATCTCCCACCTGGTGCCATGACTGAATATATCTGAAATACAAACTTATAAATTTAAACAATGTCAATGCAAGTTTATGAACATCGTTGCAGAGTGAATTTGTGCTTATGCTTAGAGAAATGATAAAAATATGATTAGACCATTACACTATAATGCAAGCAGAATATAATAAAACCGTAAACAGAATATAATAAAATCGTAAACAGAATATAAAAGTTGAAAAATCCATTACACATTGTCATTCTATATTAAATACATATATCTCATTGTAATACAAATCAACTTCGGATCAACTATCCGAAATACTCCCTGCGTAAGTTATCGTACGCTGCAAATGTATATGTCAAGCTGTATGAAGCACTCGACATTGTTACAGCCAACATGCCAGTCACAATAGGAGAAATCTGATCTCTCGTGACTCCATTCAGATGTGCAAGTGATAATGTCGCATCTTCCATACGAAGTTTTCCGCGGTTATATTCCTCAATCAGGTCCGGAATTTCTTTGAGATTGTATAATCTTTCATCTAAGTCATCGTCTTCCTCCCTACATTTCTCGACCAGACCGGGTATCTCTCTGGCCCTACCAGAAGAATATAGGGCCGGAAAGTCCATCCGCAACAGCTGATGAAGTATGCTGCGTGCTTCCGCTACGCTCCAGTTTGTGGAGGACATGATCAGAAAGTGACTTAACTGTAAATGTAGATTATCAACAAGTCAATTCAGGAAAAAATCATGACTTGTAAAACATATATACATGTAATAATCAAATTAATCGAATTGAAAAATTACATGTAAATCTTGATACATTTAATAATCGTCGTCTGAATCATTATCGCTTAGGACTCTTTCTTCTTCACCATCACTATCGCTGATCAGAATTTCCTCTTCATCGTCTGCAACGTTGTCATCGATGAAAGCGTTATCATTTCTAACAATGTCATTTATGATTGAGGCATCAACATGATCAGGTGGCACATCATCTCTATTCAATTGCACCACATCAATATCAACATTTGGATCATTCCCTCTATCCCAAGATGGCATGTCTTCTTGGTATGCTTGTTCAACTGACGACGTTCTATTACTCCCTTCATCGTTATCTTCAACGTCTACTTCGGGAACGTCAAATATGTTCCTGGGCTTTATTTTCTGCACCACGTGCCAAGAGCCGCCTAACTTGGTGTCAGCGAGGTAGAATACTTGTTCGGCTTGGCCAGCTATGATAAATGGGTCATCTTTAAACCACTTCCGAGATAAATTTACGCTCGTGAAGTAATTATCAATCTGTATTCCCAACTTTTTATTTCCAATGTCCCACCAATCGCATTTAAATAAGTACACCCGCTTTCTCATACAATAACTCAGCTCAATAATATCCGTCAAAACGCCATAAAAATCAATTTCGACCTCCTCATGTGTTCCCTTCACAACCACACCACTATTTTGTGTGGTCCTATATTTCTCACGCTCCTCAGTGTGGAACCGAATCCCGTTTACAATACAACCTGTATATCTAGATACACATCTATCAGGGCCCCACGCCAGTGAGTAGAGCGCATCAGACGCATCCGCAGAGTTGTTAGCGCGCAGCATCTTCATCTATCATCACGTACAGAATATAAATGTACGTTTAGGCATTTAAAATTACGTGTAAATATTGTGCAATACAACAATATTGTAAGTGTGGTGAGATAGATGGTAAATTAATCTTACACGTTTTGCAAACCATTCTGGAAACAAATCCTGATGCATTCGATCATAATTTGTAGGGCATCGGGACTTCATCTCCTCGATTTGTTCGCTATACACAATTGGTACGTTGTAAGCAAGAAATTTTGAGATTAAAACTGTCTGTAGATATACAATAATTATGTGCGAAGACTTACTCCAAGTACGACTCTATTTCTTCACAGTTATGCAACACATACCACCGCGCCTCCGCTTGAACCCGAGGGTCCATATCCTGAAACGTCGGCGATCCTAAAGGACGGACGTTATGTGCGAATACAGATATGAGTCCTTGTTCATGCTCCTGCCCTGCATCGGCATTACGATCTTCTCGGTTGAATCTAGTCTCTATGCCACGAAGATACATGGAGCAAAATGTCAGGCACTCATTATCAATGAACGCCTCAGCAATGGATCCCTCTGGACGTGCCTTATTCCTCACATATTGTTTTAATGTGTGAAGGTATCTGTACACAAAATCAATATGTTTAGGACATGAAAACATGGATATACGTAGTTTATGGAATGAATAAAAATTTATGATCATTGTTCTATCACCTTTCGATCGGATACATCTAACGATATTGTACTGGGCCTGCAAGCTTCGCTTCGTGTGGTAAGTAAATCGCTAGGTGTACCATGACATCGAAAAACGCAGGTGAAAAAATTCTTTCAAGTTTGCAAAGGATTACGACAATATCCTTCTCCAGTCGTTTAATAACCTCTACATTCAAAGATTTCGAACACAAATCCTTAAAGAATATCCCCAACTCAATCAGCGTAGCACTGACATCCTTGTTAAGGAATCCACGAATCGCAACCGGTAGTAGGCGTTGAAGAAGGACGTGACAGTCATGACTTTTCATTCCTGTTACCTTACAGTCCGTAATGTTGACGCGCCGAGAGATATTCGATGCATACCCGTCGGAAAATTTCACCTTGTTCAACCATTCACATGCACGTTTTTTCTCTAATTTTGTCAATGTGTAGCAGACTGCTGGTATAGTATATGAATTTTCATGTGGTTGCAAGTGCAACTCTTTCCTTAAACCCATTGCTTGTAGATCCAATCGAGCCTTAAAACTGTCTTTTGTTTTCTTCTCTATGTTCATCAATGTTCCAAAGACATTGTCACATATATTCTTCTCAATATACATGACATCCAAGTTGTGTCGTAATTTCAGATGACTCCAATAAGGCAACTCAAAAAAAATGCTCTTCTTCCTCCAGTTGTACTCCAATACTGTACGTTTTCTCTTCTTCAAGTGCAGTGCCTTACCAAATCTAACTTCTTCAATGTTACTCAGCTGTTGTAACACATCTTCTGCAAATAGTTCTTTCGGTGGTGGCCTATGATCTTGTTTGCCATCAAAGATTACCGTCTTCCTGCGCCAACTATGATCCCTCGGAAGGAAGCGACAATGGCCCATATAACACGTTTTCTTACCACGCTTCAATGATAATGAACAAGTCTCAGTACTACATGTAGGACAAGCCAACTTTCCCTTCGTGCTCCACCCAGACAAATTTCCATACGCAGGGAAGTCATTTATTGTCCACAAGACTGCTGCATGCAATCGAAACGTCTGTTCTGCAAAAGTGTCATACGTCTGGACACCTTGACTCCACAACTCGTTTAACTCATCTACTAACGGTCGGAGATACACATCAATGTCATTCCCCGGTGACTTGGGTTCAGGAATAAGCAACGACATCATAAAAAATGATTCCTTCATACATAACCAAGGAGGTAAATTGTAGGACATAAGTATCACTGGCCACATACTGTACGAGCTACTCATATTACCAAATGGATTAAAACCATCACTTGCAAGACCTAGCCGAACATTGCGAGAATCCTCTACAAACCAGTCATATTGCTTATCAAAATGTTGCCAGGTTTCAGAGTCAGTGGGATGCCTCAATGTATTATCATCATGAAGGCGTTTCTTCTTATGCCACCTCATATCTTCAGCCGTCTTGCTCGACGTAAACAATCTTTGTAATCTGGGTTTCAATGGAAAGTACCTTAACACCTTTTGTGGAATTTTCTTACACTTAGCTTCGTCATATTTCCACCTAGACTGTCCACATTGTGGACACTCCTCAACATTTTCATGTTCTTTCCAATACAATACACAATCATTTATACATGCATGTATGAGGATGTAACCAAGGCCCAAGTCTCGCATTAACGATTTTGCCTCGTAATGAGACTTAGGCAATGTCTCACCTTCAGGTAATACTTCTTTCAACAAGCCAAGTAACATGTCGAACGATTTGTTACTCCAACGATTTATTATCTTTAAATGAAGTAACCTTGTAAGGAAATTCAACTTGGAGAAGTTCCGACACCCCGGATAGAGTGGACGTTGCGCATCCCTCAATAACCTACTAAACTTTTCTGATTCGGCATCACCCATAGGAGGAATATCCTGGCTACTACTTGTCGCTGCAAAATCAATATCCGCAATTGTTCCCCTTAACACATCCCCAATGATATCTTGCATATCGTCAACATCTTCATCCTCGTCATTACGCACAATTGGGTCAGCAAGGACTTCAGTGGCCTCAACTCTTTGGTGGAAGTCTTCACCATGATGAATCCACCAAGTGTAACCCTGGTCAATCCCAACTATGAACAAATCATCTTCCACTTTGTCCAATGTCTTGTGAATCATGTTCTTGCATTTTCGGCATGGACACCTAATTCTATTACCTGAATCTGCCCGATCTCTCGTAAATTTCATGAACTCCTTAACACCTTCTTTATACTCTTGGCCAAACCGATTCTTAGCTTGCATCCAACTCTTATCCATATCTACAATGCAAAGATTAGAGTCAGGTTTAGTTTAGGTGACATGAGTTTAGGATTAGGTTTAGTCATAGGTTGAGATTTTCGAGTTCGAGATCGGGTTTAGGTGTAGGTTTATGTTAGGTGAATGGATTCAGGTATAGGTGTAGGTTTAGTTTAAGTGATTTGAATTTAGGATTAGGCTTAGGTATAGGTTGAGATTTTCGGGTTCGGGATCGGGTTTCGGGTTAGGTTTTCGTGTTTGGGTTAAAGTTTAGGTTAGGTGAATGAATTTAGGAATAGCTGTAGGTTTAGTTTAGGTAATTTGAGTTTAGGATTAGGTTTAGGCATAGGTCTGGATTTTCGGGTTCGGAATTGGATTTCGGGTTAGGTTTTCATATTTGGGTTTAGGTTTATGTTAGGTGAATGGATTCAGGTATAGGTGTAGGTTTAGTTTAAGTGATTTGAATTTAGGATTAGGCTTAGGTATAGGTTGAGATTTTCGGGTTCGGGATCGGGTTTCGGGTTAGGTTTTCGTGTTTGGGTTAAAGTTTAGGTTAGGTGAATGAATTTAGGAATAGCTGTAGGTTTAGTTTAGGTAATTTGAGTTTAGGATTAGGTTTAGGCATAGGTTTGGATTTTCGGGTTCGGGATTGGATTTCGGGTTAGGTTTTCATATTTGGGTCTAGGTTTATGTTAGGTGAATGGATTCAGGTATAGGTGTAGGTTTAGTTTAAGTGATTTGAATTTAGGATTAGGCTTAGGTATAGGTTGAGATTTTCGGGTTCGGGATCGGGTTTCGGGTTAGGTTTTCGTGTTTGGGTTAAAGTTTAGGTTAGGTGAATGGATTTAGGAATAGGTGTATGTGGACCCTCGCCGATTTCTCCGCGCTCCCACACGACGTTCGCTCTCCCTTTCCTTTCGGAAGAAGAAGAAGAAGAGGTGCGTGAGTGCGAAATCGCCGTTTGTGCCACTGGCTTGCCTCGTTCTCGAGGGCTTCGTTTGGTTGTCGTATTGAGCTGGATATGTTTAAGTGAGTTTATATAAGACCAGAGTCGCCACTAGCCAGTTACTTCGAATCTACAGTCGGCTAGACCCCGTAGAAACGTTAGAGAAGGGAATCCGAAGATTCCTTCCTCTAAAATGACTCCTGTTGATCTGCGGCCAGAGATTCAAGGTAAGGGATCACGGTTACAGGGTGGGAAGAGGTTAAGCACCCCACACACTGCCCGTACCGAAGTACGGTCTCTACTTCACAGAATCGATCGAATACTTGAAAGTCTAATTTAATCCTCGTATATTCTCATGAATGACATGATGCATGAATGCGGGTCTGAACAGTAAGAGTTTCTGATGGGCAGGTTCCAACAACGGGCAAGCCCAGAGCATACGCTCGAACTGACAGGTGCTTTATGCGAGATGATGCATGTTGTGTGCTTGAATATTCAAAGTGCTTATAGTGATATGTACGTGAATGCGGGTCTGAACAGTAAGAGTTTCTGATGGGCAGGTTCCAACAACGGGCAAGCCCAGAGCATACGCTCAAACTGACAGGTGCTTTATGCGAGATGCATGTGGTGTGTTTGAATAATCAAAGTGCTTGCAGTGAAGCAGGGGGGTTGGAAGAAAAGTAAATGTTGCACTTATGCTAGATGCAAATGAGATGATGCTGGAAAATGAGTAGCTGGGTGGACGGAGGTGTCGCAAGGGTTGGCTTCGAGTGGCTGGATCAAGACTTGGATGGCTTGGGAGGCTTGGACCAATGGTCAGGCTGGGCTGGACCAGGGTTAGACTCTCCTCACTCGGGCTCTCCTTGGTGGAAAAATGGGCTAAAGGGTGGAGAGATGGACTCAGAGCTCTCGGACCGGCTGGACTTCGAATCCTTTTTAAATGAGAAGGGGAGGGGGGTATTTATAGCAGCGGAGAGTGGCAGCTCTCGTAATTTTGTCCGGGCGGCCTGCCATGGGCCGCCCGTACGGCCGCTCCTCGGTTTCCAGTGAGTACGGCCGTTCCCTCAGGGCTGCTGTTGGACTCGCTGGTTGACTCAGTGAGTTGACTCAGCGGGTCGACTCGGTGGTTTGACTCGACGGGTTGACTCGACGGGTTGACTCGGTGTTTTGACTCGACGGGTTGACTCGACGGGTTGACTCAGCGGGTTAACTCAGCGAGTTGACTCAGTGAGTTTGACTTTTTTGGGATTTTTTGACTGGACTTTTTTATGGGGGGTTTTTCAGGGTGGTTTTTAGGACTGGGTTGACTGGGTTCAGGCTTGAACTGGGCTATGTAATGGGGCTTACAAGGGTGAGTTTGGCTGAGTTTGGACTTGGGATTTGGGGGTATGGTCCTCCGTTCAACCAGCTATCTCTACCAACAGTGTAGCCGAAGGTGGGGTGTCTACAGATGCCCCTCTTTGGCAGAGGTTGCGTGCAACCGAATGCCAAAGCGAGTGGACACCCCACTTCTGACCCGGTCATTCATAGATCATGTTCTGAAATCTTTGCTTGCCTTTGCATCTGTGCCAGTTGATCGTTTGGAGATCGCTCACTTGCACATACCGCGAGAGTTTGGAGAAAACGTTGCGATTGTCCCTGCAGTTTGCTGCAACCTGGGTACCCAATCGCAACCCTTCCATTCCCGACCGGTACTAACATCGGAAAGGTACAGCAGAGCCTCTGCGTCGACAGTCTTACGAGGTTACTGACCCTGTGATTGATTGTATGTTTGATGTTTTCCCAGATCACTCCAGGAGTACTTGTTTCGCTTGACTGTCAAAGTGGTTAGACGCCCTGCGTCCGATAGTCTTACGGGATTCTACTACGCCGACTTGGACTCAGTCAAGGTACTTCAGGCATCCACGCCTAGGTATGTGCGGGTGGGCTTTTCCACCCGATCTGCTGGTTTTGATGCTTGGTTTGCAATTCATTCTTTCCTTGATTGTGGTCTGGAATCTTTGTTGTCCTTTGTATCTGAGTCAGTTGATTGTCTGGAAATTGATAACTCGCACATACCGCGAGAGTTTGGAGAAAACGTTGCGATTGTCCCTGCAGTTTGCTGCAACCTGGGTACCCAATCGCAACCCTTCCATTCCCGATCGGTACTAACATCGGAAAGGTACAGCAGAGCCTCTGCGTCCGTTAGTCTTACGAGGATGCTGACCCTGAGACTGATTGTGTGATGTTTGATGTTTTCCCAGATCACTCCAGGAGTACTTGTTTCGCTTGACTGTCAAAGTGGTTAGACGCCCTGCGTCCGATAGTCTTACGGGATTCTACTACGCCGACTTGGACTCAGTCAAGGTACTTCAGGCATCCACGCCTAGGTATGTGCGGGTGAATTCTTTCCACCCAATCTGCTGATTTGGATACTTGGGTTACAATTCATCGTTCCCACCTGTTCAAATGGTTTCTGTGACCGAGCCTTTTGGCTTTCATCTTTTTGTATCTTGGCATGTGGTACGACCGCACTGACACTGGAGTTCAGTTCGACCGTACTTTGAGTGCATTGGATCCGATGGTCTCCGGGGAAACCGCGAGACATCGGATCTCATTTGATTTTTGCGTCGGCTCCTACCCAGAGATATGGAAGATCTCCTGGTGTTTTGGAGGCAGAATGCTCTACTGGGAAAATATTTTTGGATTTTTGAAAAGATACCCACTCTGGGGAGTGATACTCCGTGGGGTTTTTATTTGCAAATAGAAATATTTTTTGTCTTTTTGAAATGAAAATCTGGTTTGCATGTGCCTCCACTAGGGATGCCTGTGGGGTCTTTAGCTAACCGACTTTTATTTTGAAAGCAGGTAAACATGATGATTGATGCGATGGATGCTGATGCATGGAGATGCATGATGAATGCATGGCTTTGGCTCATTCTCTTCCAGTTTGATGATTTTGCTTTTGCTATGGGTGTAGAGAACTTTGAGCTTATTGCTTGTAAGGTTGTGCTTCCCTTGGGGATTTTTCTTTTTGATACGGAGGTTTGGACAGCGGGTTGGTCAAGATCCCGACCCGTGGTCGATCAGGTCCATCGTCCCAAGATGCTGTTTCTTTGCTAATGAGAATGTACGAGGATATCATTTGACTTCAAGATGTTCTTCTGGGCATACACGTGATTGAGATGGTGTTTGGTTGCCCGTTTTGGTCAAGATTCCAATTTGCGGGCGATTGGATCCGTTATCCCATACTGTGAAGTGAGCGGAGTTCAAGACTCCTGAATTGTAGTGCTGGGGATGCTAATTTTTGTGATTTTTTTTTTTTAGATATGTGGTCCGAATCTTTACCTGAGCGATCAGGATAGAGATTGGTTATTGAAAGCACAGGAAATATTTTTTGTCATTTTTGAAATATTCGATTTGAAAGCAAGGGAAATATTTTTTGTGATTTTTGACAATATTTTGATTGAAAGCAAGGAAAATATTTTTGTGATTTTTGCAGATATTTGATGGAAATATTTTTGTGATTTTTGAAGAGATGATTTTGCAATGTTTTTGTATTTTGTGATTTTTCTGAAATGCAGGGAAAAGATATGGAATTTCCATCCACTTCCAGCTTCTACTGCTGGTAAGGCACCCGATCCATTTTACGTCAGCGAGCAAGACGAGTCTCACACAGTTAAGTGCCGTAGTTTTACATCTTCGGATGAGAGGATTTTGAGGGTTTTCAGTCAACACACCCACAAAGTTGCCTGTTCCTCATGTGCAATGCACATAGACCACGTATCGTCCGACGGACTCCTTCGGCCACAAAATGAGCCACATCCTCACATTTCCCTTAGTCAATCCAGTTTGGGGTCTTACGTTGCTCACAATTCCGTGAGGGTGAGCTTCACCTCCCAACAGCCTTAATCCCCTTCATGAGTTCTAGGAACAGGGAACATCTGTCAGCTTCAACAGCGACTTCCAACTCAAGGTTGTCTATCACGGTGCGTTCAACACGAACAGGATTGCGGAGTTCTGCCCGCCTCAGCCTTTACCTGTTTAAAAGATTCCAGACACCCGTACGATCAAGTGTCAGCCATGTCTGGGACAGGTTAGGAAAGAAAGCCCCCGAGAAGTTAATCCCAGTGTAGTTTTAGGTCTTCGGACCACTGGGGATAAATTGGTGGATCAAAACTGGTGATGAAAACTTTTTTTTGTTTTATATTGTATATATTTTTTTGTTTTGAAAAAGTTCCAGACTTCAACTCGAGTAATCGAGATTGACACTGGTTTTTATGGAAAGCTTTAAAATATTTTTGGTATTTTTGAGATGATCCGGGTTATCGAACCATGATCCCAACGGTCGAGGCCGATGCCGGTTTTTAGTTGAAAGTGAGAAAGGTCCCCCGAGAAATTAATCCCAGTGTAGTTTAAGGTCTTCGGACCATGAAACTGTACAAAAGAGGGGCAAACATGTTTTTTTTGTTTTTGGAAAAATGTCCGCTGTCAGCGGATGGACAATCCAGACTGATGCTGGTTTTTATTGAAAATCTCTCGGGATGTCGATCCCGACGTAGTTTAAGGTCTTCAGACCAAAACTTTAAAAGCGGGGCTGGTAATATATTTTTTTGTTTTTTTTCGAAATGATCCAGATCATCAGATCTTGGCCTGAAAGGCTGGGATCAATGTTGGTTTTTATTAAAAATCTCTCGGGAC
>ML058391.1:2810473-3037629 GCA_003013855.2 Liriodendron chinense | reverse complement strand
CTTAGGGTCACATATATATTTAACCTACTCCTAAAATAAATGTACAACAGCGGGAGCCGCTGGGTAATAGTAAACTAAACTAGGAAAAATAAGGTAAGGTAATTGTAAAAGTAGATAGATGTGTTTGGCATGGGGCCTCAAGCTCTTCTTCGATTGCTCTTTATAACTTTCTCGAGGCAGTGAAAGTGTCTCGTTAGGCTTCTAGGCTCTTCTGGATTCTTCGTGCGGGCTTTTCGGATATGTAATCCTTTCCTTGACAAGACAAAACTTGTTTTGGAAAGAAAGAGCTTCAAACTCGCTATCTTCTTGGGTCTTCTTTCTATAATTGATCCTTTGTGGAAATCTTTGTGGCCCACTAAAAATCTGGCCTGGTGCCTTTAAGGTTCCTCTGATGAAGACAACCAGGACAAGGTCCGAGAACCTCAAGGACTGATCTCTATCAAACATGACCATTCAACATCTCTTGGTGGCCTAACTTGTCCACTTCGAGGTGTTGAACGGTTTAGATCAAACCTCCTCATTTGTTCGATTACCTAGATGGTGATGGTTTTAAGTGTTGGAGGGATTTGACTCCTGACATTGATATGTCCTTCAGACATATTAGATCTTCATTCTCTTTATTTCGATCATCATATAGAATGAGACCTGATATGGGTTCAGCCATCCCTTCAGTATGGGTCTAGGACTGCATCCGGGGTTAACTCAATCATTGATTTGTCTTCTCGATCTTCAGAACCTTCTAGATCATTGTTGGCTCTCGAATGTCTCTAAGGAAATCTCAAATTTTAGAAGGATTGCGAGAGATGGCCTCGCAGATGAGATCATATCCAATTGTGGGATATGATATGCTTGCTCAGCACCCCTTTTATAGTCATGTCAGGCACGCTACCTCAATTAATGGGCACGTCGATCATTGCCACATGGCATGCAATGGTTTATTCCCTTAAAGGGCCTGATAGAGTCTATACCATCGCATTGAAGATAGAATGCGTAATATTGCCACAGGAAAATCAAACGCATATATCTTCGAGTGCAAGTACAAATTCTGCATATGCCAAACACGTAATTTCTCCACATGGCATCCTCCTATTGGTCTGTGTTAAGGCGTCGAAAATGGGTGTAAACAATACTTATCTAAATATAGTTACTAACTACCAAAATGATGAGCAAAGTTTGTAGTTTACAATATACCTTGGCCGATACAAAACATACTGGACTTCCAGGTATCGATGAAGATATCATTAATATCACATGAATTGGAGATATAGCAATACAATACATTATTTTTAAAATATCATCTTTATAAGTTATAATGCATGGATGACAGCTTTCCAAAGTATCGTCGACATCTACAATATTGACAATTCTTTTCCATTTTTTTATTAAAAAAATTACAAGATTTAATTTTTGTGAAACTTTTTTGCTTTCAATCCATTCTGGAAGTGAATATAACCAAACCTCTTTTATTATTTGGAGAAAAAATGGATTTTTTTATTTTTATTTTTTGCGAAATCATGTTAGACGACAAGTGGGTCTAATTTTTCAATGGTAAGTGTTTTTTGGTTTTAATTCTTTTTAAATCACTTGGAATTGGTAGAACTAAAATGGAGATTTATAATTTTATATGTTTTGCATGCTTAATCATGAATTTCAACTTCTGATTTGCAAATTTGAAAAAAGTGAAAGAAATTAGGAAAAATTCAAAATTTTCTCAATTTCACCATTTAAATTGCAATTAGAGTATGAAAAGAAAAATGGCATTCGGCATTAGACATATTGGAGGCTAATGTAAAATTAACGGAGATTTTTTAATTTTTGAAAAAATCAAATATTTTAATTGAAAATATATTTTTTAAATTTCATATATCCTTAGTTCGCAAGTGTTTATGAGTGTTGGCTTATCTAAATATCAATTACACTTTAATTTGTAAATTTAGAAAATAAATAAATCTTTCTAATTCCAGCTATTTAAATTGCAATTAAAGTATGGAAAAATCACATAATTAGACATGTTAGGGGGTTGATTTGTAGATTAATGAAGGTTTTTTATTTTATTTTAAAAAAGATTAACTAAAAATTTCAAACATAATTAAAAACAATTTCTTAAAAAAATATAAATTGATCAGCAATTATTTAACCCTTAATATTCATGTATTTAGTACATTAAATGTACTACAATCCTATTTGCTTAATATTGTTTTGCAAAGAAAAATAAAATTAAGCAAAATCCTCTTTAACGAAAGTATTATGAGCATAGTTTAGAACCTTACACAAAAGAAACTTATTATATGTACTTTTTAGTTATTTTTTAATTTCCAAGTGTACAATGATGTGGTTTTTAATATTTGCCAAGTTTCATTAAAAAAATTGACTAATTTTCTAATGTTTTTCAGCAACAGTAATACATTACGAGATAACATCCTATATTTCTCATACTATGCCTGATATGCTTCTATATCTTAAGAGTGTGATACATCCTCGGATACCAATATTGAACACATTGTCTATTAAATTTTAAAATATGGATTTCAGAGGAATAAGACCCTCAAGAAAGGTTCCAAGGCATCTCATTCTTGGGACCTATTTGATAACGAAAACACTCGTGCGTCATACTAAGGTACATACTCGTGTCACTTTCATTAATGTGGGAGAAATGGCTTAACGTGCGTGACATCCACACCATCCATGGGGTAAACCACCCTTGTTTTTCCTTGATCTTTAAATAACTCCGGCTGAGCCAACACTCAGGTGAGCCACCTCAGAAAGCCCATACCTTAAACCTCTAAATTCTTGTGTTATGGCCCACCTGAGTTTTGAAACACTGTGATTTTTTTATAATCTTTTATCTAATGAGTGACATGATGTGATAGGATTGGATGGCATATAGACACCACAATGGGCCCCTATGAAAATCTAACGGTGGGCGTTCCATCCCAACTGATTCATATGGTGTGACCTACTAAAGCTTTATCTTCTCATGAATTTTTGGGTTCGATAGTTAAAATGAGGTAGAATACCTGATGGACGGCGTGGATCTCATGAAAAGTCCATCCACGTGGATCTTGGTTAGTGAGAGGAAACTGGTGAATACCGAACGCGATTTACCCACGAGCGGTTCTTTTACGCCAGCTTTCAACTTTCCTAGAGAGATTCTTTTATAATCGCTTCCCACGCTACTTTGATACTTGGGACGTTGTCCATACGTTTTGGCTACGTGGTCCAATCTACGCCACTCCCGCTTCTTCCTTCCTGACATGAGCCCACGGAGTAGGGCCGGTCGAATCGCAACATGGTAGAGGCATCTCATCAAAAGTACCCAAGGCAAGTTGATATAACAATCAAGACGGTCCAGGTCTTTGTGACCCTATCAACAGGTAGGATGGCTAATAAACATTCCGGTGGCAGCCAAGAATCTTTTAATGGTGGGTATTCAATCACCACTGTTTCCTGTTGTGTGGTCCACCTGAGATCTGGATCTGCTTCATTTTTTGGATCGTACCCTAAAATGAGATTTCAAAATAAATGGACAGCGTGGATGTAAGGCACATACATCACGGTGGGCCCCACAGTCAGGGCCGAAGCCGCCTTGGTCCAGCTAAGCCTTCAAACCCTTCTTCTTTTTCATACCGTCCGGTTGAAGGCCGGTCATCATTGTGCCACCGTCATCCCGTAAATTCGCATTCTCGACCATTTTTCAGCGGCAGTAGGGCTCGCTCGATGTACAGTTGAGTTGATCCGGCTGCTTACTCATCTATACATTGGCGTGTAACCGCCCAAATGAACGTGCGCCGAGTCAAATAAACTTAAAGACTTGGCCAAGTCGTTATTTGACTTGGCTACATATTTGGATAAACTAAGTGATATCTAAAAAATAATGAAGATATAAAACTAAATTAAATATCTAAAATGGCCAAATATGGATAACTTGCGATACTTAGTAAGTTGGATTAGGAATTACATTACTAATTTGTAGTTAAAGCGCCTTCATTATGATTTTACAATGTTTGCTTAAATATGTAATTTAGTAGTTGTTGCACGCTATTCTTCGACCATGCATGTGAGATGTGTGCGAGCGTGATAGAATCGATTATGCGGTTGGATCCCAACCGAATAACGATTACCCCGAGAGCCAGAATAGGGAGATATACTATAATCAGCTATATATGGCCATAATTTGTGTAGATCGGCCGCGTATTTAACCACTCGCTCAGTTGTTTAAATAAAATCAGGTGACAGCGTGGGGTTTGTCCTCCAAAGATGGGTTGCACTCTTGCCCTCCGCAAAAGGACTTTTTCGGATATGGGATAGAATAATATAATTATCAAGAAAGGGAATACTTACAATCGGTCGCTAGAAATAAACTATAGTTTACCTTTCGAGGCTAAATACATCATCAAGCTAAGTCCAGCGTATGAGCGTAGACTTTTGTTACAATTACCATTATTGTTACTAGATTCTACCTATAGATTTTCTTCTATATATGGGATGTAATCCCAAACAGAAAAAGACTAGACTAATGAAAACTAAGATACATTACGCTAAGAAGCGCAGATAATAGAATAAAAGGAAACATGATAATTTGAGATATTTGATTTGGTTTGGTTGGTACTAGACCTTGAGCTCGGCCTTCCTCCTTACTATTTATAATCATCTATTACGTAACTGCTTAATTCTCTTAGCTGATTGATCTTCTTGTCTTACCTTTTCATTACTTCCTTCCATTACTACCTTTTGTAACTAATTTGCTAACTTGTTCACACCTGTTCATCTACTATCGTGTCGTGGTATCATCTCAGAACGCCAGCTGGATCACCACGAAATTAGCTATAATTCTAATTACTTCCTTTGTGTCTCCACTTCGTAGGGCTATGCAACCACACATATACTCATATGATTGGTTCTTTTACATCTACCAAAAGTAGGGTATAACATTACCCCCACGTCGCATTGCCTTTTGAAAAGGTGATAACGACGCTTGAGATATCATTAAATGCCATTGTCCTTTCATCCACTTGTTGCAATCAGATCTCGTACGCATGGGTGACTGAACATTCGTCGATGGCAATGCTTATTGCAGAAGCAATGTCGTGCGGATGTGTGTCTCCTTTCTCGAGAGAATGAGATATAATGATGATACTCTCATTAATGCTTCCCTTCCAGCGAACGGTAAAAGAAAATTTTGACTTTTGTTTTACTCTTCTTCTTCCTTCCTTTTCTCCCAGAGTTCTTAATCCTTCGTCCTTTGCCAATGGCTTCTTTCTCTTCTGCTGTCATTCACCCAACCGATGAAATATTTAGTGTTATGGATCGTTTCCATGATCAACTAACCAGTGAAATCATCTTTACAACATTCGCAGAAGGTCAGCAGATAACTCATCTCGGCCCTTCCTTCCTTCCCAACATTACCTCAGATGTTGTTCAAGATCTAGGTCCTTTCTTCCTAATTCGCGATGATGAAGAGATTTTGGTTCACAGCATCAAAATCCCTCACCCTACTTTGGCTGTAAAAGGTCCTCGTCCCCGGGTATCGCCGCTCTTTGGATGGCATGATTGGTTCGAGTGCCTCGAGAGCCATTATGGAGAATTGAAGAAAGAAATCGATATTCATGAATGCATTAAATTATCCACTATTCCATATTCATTCGATGCTAATCTTCTTCTGGCTACTTCAACTTTCTGAAGCAAATCTCTAAATACTTTCCTTTTCAAATGTGGTCTAATGAGCCCGTCAATCATGGACATTGTACCTTTACTCATTTCCTTCATTTTGGTACACACTTCTTCCCCAATTCACCTAACGACAAGGGCCCTTTCAAAATCAAAGGCAGCAAAGCATATACCCTCTTCATGGGTACTTATAGAAAGCATTCTGGCCCCATTGATCAGGAAGAACATACGACATTCCTGCTACTTTGGATTTTCTGACACGTGATGTGTGTAAATGTTGTCAACATTTCCTTTAGCCAAAGCTCTCGTCCATGGTGAAAAACTTGCGCTTGCTCCTTTCGTGCTCGACCATGTGTACAAAGGTATGTATTAACAACCAAAGGCCTATATAACAGCGAGGTCCCCTTTGGCTGGTTCAGATGTGGTTATTTGAATATTTTGGCTCATTGTTTTAGTAGCAGGACCTCCTCCAGCCAGTATTGTTTATACCTCTTATGGTCACAACAATATGCACTATCCGTCTAACAAACTTTCTTTCTCCCATTACATGAACCATCTTTTCTTTTCTCTACCGACTAATAGAGATCCTCACTCTTTTACTCCATTCGCAACAAATATGAATGATTCATCGACTGACCCCAAAGTACACGATGCCTGTGAAAGTTATTTTCTTTGCAGGGACCTTCCTTATCTTGGTACGATAGAGTCAGGCAAGAATTTAAAAGCCAAAGTAGAACAATATTGTCCCAACTTGCTCGCCCACCTACTCAGTCTTGTATAAGGCATTCGTTGTCCTTGTAATCATAGAACTCTCAACCAACTCCCCTTTTCTTGGATTGTGGTTCACAATGTGAAAGATTACCTCGGCATCAACCATTTTTACGAAGATGCCAGAGCTACCTTTGAAATCATCTCTTTCGCCGATCGGTCGGGGATTCTAAAATCGTTCCTCCATTGGTGGGACCATGTGTACTAATGACTCATTACTCGGCCACCTAGTGACATTATTGTCGAACTTCAGAAAATACTTGAGTCGGAAAAAAGTGATACAGAAGAAGAAGAGAAGAAAGGAAGAAGAACACAAAGGGTTCAACGACCAACCAAAGGACGACTAGGACCAAGTCGTTGATCATACCCCCTTCTCAGGCAGTTGATCCGATTTTGAAGCCTGGGAAGAAGAAAAGCAAACCATTGACAGTTACCTCTCCTTCTAACTCAGCTAAGAAAAGGAAGACAAAAAATAGAAGAGATAGAATTGAAGAGACTTCTTCACCAGCCCTAAAGCCTAAAAAGAAAAAGGCTAAGGTCAGTCAAACCACACCGGTGCCCCAACAACCTTCAAATGTTACACAAATTCAGACCTCAATAATATCCTCTCCACCATCATCCCATGCCATTCGTCAAGTAACCTCTCCTCCACCAGTCATTCCTTCATCCTCTCACACAAACCAAGCCATCTCATCTCCTTGAATACCTCAATTTACTCTTACTCTCGCACCACCATCCTCCACAAGAAGCATGGCCTCCTCAACAAGTCCCATCATTATTCAAAGGATTAGTAACCTAACCCCTCTGGCTCCTGTCACTAACCCACCGCCAATTTCTAGAATATTGATAGCTCCTGCTCCACTGCCATCGCCTGTCGTCCGACCACCATCCTCAATCAGTCGGCAACAAGTTGTTCTCAAGAAAACAGGTAATTTTATGGTTGACACAATAAAAGCTTGGGAGACTTATGTTCGCTCGCCTCAAGTGCAAGGCTGCGATGTAGTAATAAATCTCGGTAAGACCGAGGTCGATCCACAGGGAATTAGAAAACCAATTCTAAACTATTCCAGCAACTAGGATTGAAATAATTAAGAGATTCAATTCGAAGAATTATCTTAAACATTAATTTAGGAAAATAAGTAATTAAAGGAACTAAGGCTTTCAAGGATCCACTTGTAGTAATCCCATGTCAATCCAATCAATCCAAGCATAAAACACAACTAGATTTAAAGTTCTATCTCTCATCTAGTTGGAAGACAAAGCATTGAAACACATTCAATCCCACTTAAGTTGAACTTCCAAGTTCTAGCCCCATTCAACCACATAGCATTCAAAATCATAGCATTCGGAGTAACAGCCATGCCTATGGACTATGGCATGCTCTAGCGTTACCATAATTCGAATCTAATCAAACAAAACATGATAATCTCAAAGAATTGCAAGGAATCCATGTCCGGAGCACATGAACTCTCATAAAACTTCTAAAAATATCAACTTTATATGAACTAGAACATCTAAAATTCAAACTTAAAGTGAAATTACTTGAATCAAACTGAAGTAAACATGAAATTGGCTACAAGCTTCACCTCTCAGCCCTAGCTGAGAGATTCTAGCCGAGCATTGTCATACTACAACTAAAACTCAAAGAAAAACTAAAAAGCATAAAAACCCGGATTCGAGAGAGTTGCAAACGCTCCACGATGGCTCTCTTCACCTCCCACGAAGTTCCTCAGCTTCTATGATCCCCTAGGAAGAGACCCTAGGTGTCCTTTTATAGTGGGGAGGCTCTACCGCCTCAGAAACTTTTCAAAGTGCGTAGCCTTTACGCACTTGCGCAGAAAAAAATTGAATCTCCAATTAGAAGGTTGCTGTTTACGCATGGCCGACCAGTCGTGACCAGTTGGACCTGTTGGAGTGAAGTCCAGCGTACACAGAGAGGGGCCTAACCTATTGGTCAACCGGTCATGACCGGTTGGACCTATCTAGACCTTAGTCCAGTGAACTTTTAAGGTGAGCAACGGGGTGGCCGACCGGTCAGACCTCTGTTTTTCTACTTTTTTTCTTCCTTTCTTTCTTCTCTTTTCTCCATCTTTCTTCTTCTTTCTTTGGTCCTCCTTCAATCATCAATAGAAGTCCTCTAATTGGGTCTTTTAAAGCATCAATTGGGCAAAGTCGCTCTCATTCCTATAATCACAAAATAAGCATTAGATGGGTCTTTTAAACATGCAAACCATGCATATAATGTGATGTAATGGGCTAGATCATGTATAAATTGGAGGTTCAACACACCCCAAGCCAGCTTTTTACTAGTCTTGAGCAAAACATGCGTGAAACACGTTCAAAATTTTAAAACCAACTCTCCTTCAGAAACAATACTTCTATTCATTCCAAGTACAAAAATTAAAGAAACTGGGCGATAGAGGTTGCAACCTTAAACTCTCAAAACATAAAAAGTGTTCATATAGAATTCCCGTTGATTGATTGATAGATAGAAGAATTTTGAACAAAATTCAACCTAATGTGCATAGTGATAACTCATCTCATGAGTTTCTAGGGTCACCTTCTTCCTAGATCGACTAAACTATAGATCTCAAGGTGTACAGATCAATAACAAGCCTATGATAGGAATTTGCCTTACTGTCCTTCCGACAGCTTTCACACTACGTCCCATTTTCGGCTTTGGTTACGGGTAAACTATCCCCCGGTTGGTCATAGGTAGCACTTTTCAGAATTTTCCACCATTTTCTCCATCATTCCCATATTTTCATCTTTCCTTTTCTTTTTTCTTTTACATTAGATATGATTTTTAGAAATCCATATCTTTCGTTATTTTCCCATGGACAAGGATGGACAAAGTACCCCGGCTTGGTTCTTCAACACCTCAAATCTAAGCCTAGCCAATCTACAAATCACATAATCCTTTCAAACCATGAAAATCGTGTAATGCGAACTAGGTGTAAAAGTGTTCAAATTTTCTATCAATCACATAAATAGGGGAATTCACATATAAAACCATTATATTAAGAGTAGTTCAAGACTTGCAACATCACTCACTTCATATCTCCTTTTCTTATACTCGTATTATCTCGAATGCATAGAAATAAGGTTTTCTAAAAGAGTTTTGAATTTTTAGAAAATTCAAAAAAATTTACACATATGATGCTCGAAATGTTGCAAACTGCTAGATGAGGAATCTCATCTCACCCCAAACCAAATCTTGCATTGTCCTCAATGTAAAAAGATATGCAATGAGCATGAACATGAGAGCAATGGTAAAAATACAAGAGTGAGAACAATAGTACTTAAGAGAGTTGATCATGGAAGTCTACAACTCCGACAACTAAATCTACTAAATCAAATAGAATTAAAACAAAAAAAACTAGACCTAATCCTACTTAAAGCAATAAACAAAACCTAAGTTATCCTTTTAAAAAGAGAATCTCCATCAGACTAGGAGATTAATCAGCATTATATCATCCAAAAGGACAAAGTTGAGCAGGATCATCAAGTGGTGTAACAAATTTTTCAGTCGAACTATCCACCATCCTACTTTGGAAAGCACATTGGTGACATTAATCATTCTAACCCATTGAAAATCCTATTGAAAGGTTTCAGCAGGTTCCTCAATAAATTTGTCACATGTACTAGGAAAGGAGAATTGCATTAGTTGGAAATTATCGAAAATGGATCTCATTTCCATCTTGTTTAGGCAAAAATTTGTCAAATATGGGTTATCCCAAAAGTTGTGTTCTTTGGTTTGAGCAACAAAAGAGATGTGGAGACTTGTATTTCTTCTTCACAAGTTGATATGATCTCCACAAAATCGGATTTCACCGGTGCTTCCACAATTGATTTTTCAGTTTGGCGTTTTGTGGAAGGAAGCTTTTTAGGCACCGGAGGGGTCTCCTTCAAGGCATGCACTATGTCCTTAATCATGGAATCATCCCAATCTTCAAAATATGCTAAACACTCCTTTAGAGTGTAGAAGACCTCATCGGAGGAATTTTTCAGATTTGGACCATTTTCGTCTTCCTCCTTCTAAGACTTTCGTGTAGGTTGAAGTGGGTCCTCAACCTCTACACTTTCAGAAATTGGCCTCTCTATAGGCAAGTCAAGCACTAATTCTTCCAATTCATGCATAATAAATTTATGTAAATTAAAATTTGGTGACTTGTCAAGTAAATTTTTAAAAATTGACACTTCCAAGATCTCATTAATAATAGACTTGAATTCATCCTTGAAGTGTGTCAAACATGTCCCCAAGCTTCCAGGTAGATTGTGTTGGAAAAACTCCCGATCTTCCATAGATTCTATCATGTTTACCTCATGAGGGCCATCATTGTCATCCCAGTCCTTAAAAGGATCGAAGCTAACAACATTTAGAGGATCAAAATTCTGATTTAAGACGAACTCCTCATCCACGATTGATTCAATCATATCAACCTCATGGACATCATCATCATCCCTATGCCTTTTGCCTAAATGGAACACATTAATCTCCAACGTCATGTTTCCAAAGGACAATTGCATTATCCCATTCTGGCAATTTATAATTGCGTTTGATGTAGCAAGGAACGGGCGGCCTAAAATCACCGGTATTTGAGTGCTAGCATCTATAACCGGTTGTGTGTCTAAGATGATAAAATCCACCGGGTAGTAGAATTTATCAGCTTGGAACAGACCATCCTCAACTATCCCTCTTAGTACACGGATGGATCTATCAGCGAGTTGCAACGTGGTTTTGGTAGGTTTTAATTCACCAAGACCCAATTGCTCATATACCGAGTACGGGATCAAGTTTACGATTGCCCCCCAAGTCTAGCAATGCACGCTCAATCCGGTAGTCTCCAATGATACATGAGATTGTGGGACTACTAGGATCTTTGAATTTTGGGAGGGTCTTTTGAGTGAGAATGGCACTCACTTGCTCATTTAAGAAGGCCTTTTTCTGCACATTATATTTGCGTTTAGTTGTGCATAGGTCCTTTAGAAACTTGGCATAAGAGGGGATTTGTTTGATGGCAGCAAGCAATGGAATGTTGATCTTGACTTGTCTGAAAATCTCTAAAATGTCATGAGAGTTTGGGAGAGATTTTGGATCAACCAATATCGAAGGGAATAGTGCTACGGGCTTGTAAACGCGTTCCATTTCTTGTGGGGCTAAGTTGGATCCGTCCTCATCCTCAGAATTTACCGGATCATTAGGCTTATCGGCCTTCACCGAGATAGATTTTTCAATTTGCTTATCACTTCTAAGAGTGGTGATGGATTTGTCTTGCTCCATATGTTGGTTGGAGAGATTAGGAATGCTTACTTCTTGTACTTGCTTTGGATTAAGCTGAGGTTGGGCCGGAAAGGTCCCTTCCCTAGCATTCAAGCATCCCTTAATCTCATCAACCGAGACTTTAAGCTCTTGGAACATTTGCTGATTTGATTGATTGATTTGAGTTTGCCTTTACATTAACGCCTTTAAAGTATCCTTCATTAAGAATTGAGGTGGGGCTATATTTTGCATGGGTGGCCCTCCTTGAGAGTTGGTAGGATTACCCATGGGAGCATTCTTCCAACTGAAATTTGGGTGGTTCTTCCAAGTAGAGTTGTACGTTGTTTACGTCTAATTTAGTAACAGGATCCTCCGACGTTCACCTTCCTTTGAGCAAGCTTCCTTCCAAACCTGAAAGGGTAAAAAAGAAAACTAAGGGTGGCCGGCGTTCAGCCATTGGCCCTCTGAAGCTTAAGTTAGATGGGATTTGGTAATGAAGTAAGGAGCAGGATGTGGGCTTAGAAATTGTGTCCCTTTATCATCTGTGGGGTCATCTATTTATGTAGATCCGGGTGATCCAGTCTGTTATGCAAGCCGTTAAGATCACTGCTGATTTCAGGGGATAAGGCACTTATCCTGTTAATCCTTAGATAAGGGGATGGCCTAACCACTCTAGACGTCTAGCTGAATACGTCTCTTCATGGAGATCTCCCATGGTTCGTAGCTACAAATAGAAACAAGCCAAAACCGGGCTGCTGCTACTATGAGATGAGGGACGTCCTTGCCAGAGACCAGAGACAAGAGATCAGGGGTGTTCACATAACGGGGGCTACTCATATGTCGGGAGCTGCTCATATGATGGGAGCTACTCATATGTCAGGAGCTGCTCATATGATGGGAGCTGCTCATATGTCGAGAGATGCTCATATGATGGGAGCTACTCATATGACAAGAGCTGCTCATATGTCGGGAGATGCTCATATGACGGGAGCTGCTCATATGATGGGGGCCTCCCCACTCAACGACCAAGAGCAGAGCTGCTCATATGACCGGAGCTTCTCACATACGGGGGGCCTCCCCACTTAACGACCAAGAGCAAAGTTGCTCATTTGACGGGAGCTGCTCATATGATGAGAGTTACTCATATGATGGGAGCTGCTCACATACGAGGGGCGTATAGGTGGTCGCAGGTTTGAGTGATATACAAGACGTGAGCAGGAAGGCTCGCTAGTCAGATGGTTTGGTCGTGACTTTTATGGAGAGACGCTCGCTGGTCGCATATCTTTTATATTTCTTCGACAACCAACTTTATTCTACAACATACGTGTTACCCACCGGTCCATTAAAAGGCCGTTGATAACCATATGTGGCATTTGCATGTTCTTGTAACACCTCTTCAAACGCAGGAATTGTAGGACAATCTTGCATAGCGTGTATATTAGTGAAACAAATCCCACACGTGTTCTCAATAGCTTCATTGGACTTTGAAACTCCACTCTTACTAAGTTTCATGGCCTCGATCTTCCTTGTGAGGCTGGTTAGCCTTGCATTCACATCATCTTCCTCCTTAAGGATATAAATCCCTCCTTTCTCTTTTTTTTGAGGAGGCTTGGGTTATTAGATTTGTTCGAGGTATCCCATGATTGGGCATTCTCAGCCAACATATCCAAATAACTCCAAGCTTCATTTGGATTTTTGCTCATAAACTCGCCATTGCACATCATCTCTACGAATTGGCGTATATTGGAACTTAATCCGTCATTGAAGAAGTTTATGATTCGCCAACTTTCGTAGCCGTGATGTGGGCAAGCAAGTAGGAGGTCCTTAAACCTTTCTCAATATTGGAAGAATGATTCACTCTCTTTAGCCGAAAAATTCATTATGGCTCTTCGAAGGGTGTTTGTTTTATGAGCCGGGAAGAACTTTTCAAGAATTCCCGGGTCATCTCGTTCCATGACCCTATCGAGTGTGGTCTAAGAGAGTAAAGACAAGTCTTGGCTCTTTCTTTCAATGAGAAGGAAAAAAATTTAAGTTTAATGGCATCTTCTGAAACATTAGTGTACTGCAAAGTAGTTAGCACTTCTTCATGAAAGTACGTCGGTAGTCTAACACGACACCTATGTATGTGCGGAAGTTTAAAGAGCAACTAAAACTATGGCTAAACCTATAGAGGGGGTGATTAGGACCTTTTTTGAAATTCTTTTCCCCTACTTACACAATTCAACAAATTAAACTAAGTAAGCACGAACACTTCGGCTTCCAAGCCTAAGTGGGTCTAATCACAAGACTAGCATATGGTTAAGCAATAAACAATCCTAGTCTAAGCATGCATAGGTACATAAATGATTTAACTAATCAAGCTCCTAACCTATGCAAACTATGTAGACTTATAAGAATGGATCAATGAGCTCAAGTCTACACACTTAGTGAAAGTACATCTTATGTGTGGATGTGCCAATCTAGTGCTTAGCATAAATTCCTATCAAGCATTCATAATTAAACAATTAAACATCCAATGCTAAGATATCAATGTGCTCAAAACAATCACAAACATAAGCATGTATAGTGGTTCGACTTTAGGTCTACTCCACTCCCAGTTCAAGTACTCAACTCCTTTGAGCAGACCGGCATTCACTATCGGAGGTTTTAAATGAGGTTCACCTCTCAACCTTTATACGGAGGTTTTACCGGTTCACCTCTCAACCATAATCGGAGTTTTGGACAAAGGGCTAACTCTCAACCCAAACGGAGTTTTGGACATAGGCTAACTCTCAACCCGATGTACGTTCACTCCCGTGTCGGAGGCTCCCCCTTGGAGAATTAGTTTAGGCCCGGCTAACAGGCCAAGGAACGGCTAACGTCCCTAGATCGAGTTTGACAAACAAACTCTAAATGGACTCTCAAAAAGGACAACCTTACTTGTCAGATGAGCCCCTTGTTTAGCGCCGGTTCGGGTTGCTTGATCTCTGCTCTCCCGTACTTCAATCAGCTTCCCTTGCTCCCACAATCATGTTGCCGATGCGTCGCCGATGCCTCAGCCACACTTGATCAAACACTTTGCATGTAATGCCTTTGAGATGCCTAAGGTGATAGGAGGGTAGGTTTGAGAACTCTACAACTAATGGGAATGGGTTGCCTAGAGGTTCTCTCCTACAACGATCTCATCTTAGAGTTTTGTACAAGGATTTGCCAATCAAGAAGGTTCCAAACTCTACAGATCAAGAGGGGATGAAGGTCATCTTCTTCATGAGCTTGGAATGCTCCAATCTTTTGTTAAAGCACAAGGAAGATGCCTTGCATAGGTTGGGAATGAGCCTCAAATGGTCTCCAACAATGGTGGCTTCACTCCTCTCGAAATCCCTCTTCTTACCCCTCAAAACAAGCCAAGCCCTTTTATAAAAGAAGGTGCAACGGTTTGAAAACGGGCAGAAAACGGCTAGTGCCGACCGGTCACCGGTCGTGACCGGTCGGCCAGGGGTCCACGACCGGTCATCCAGGGTCCACGACCGGTCGGCCATAGGCCAACTGAAGACAAAATATTACTGTCTTAGTGGGGGAGTCTGCCCGACCGGTCGTGACCGGTCGGACCAGCCCTGCTGACCGGTCTTGACCGGTCGGTCCAATGGCCATCCACTCCAAAGGCTGCTGTCCAAACTGGACTATCTGTCTAACCGATTTTGACTGGTCGGCCAAGGGTCCACGACCGGTCGTGACCGGTCGGACAAGCCTGGGTTCAGCTAGTTTGATTGCTTGACCCATCCATTTCACAACCCTCAAGCATTGGCCAAGGTTTGGGTGCACTTTTGGGACACCTAGGGCCAATCTATGATGACTAAAGGTTTCCTAATCATGGTCAAGGTCATCAAACAATCAAAGGGTTGGGTTTTGGTCAAGGTTAAGGCACATCAAGGCATCACTTTTACCTGTTTCTGCTTCCTTGATGCAGCAGGGCTACCTGTTTCTGCTTTCTTGATGCAGCAGGGCCACTTGAGTCTTCGGTCTTCATCTTCATTGGGCTCAACCGATACTAGACTCACTGAGGTAAGTGATTGACAAACAAGGTGCACTAGTATGCCACAGAAAAGTGCACTAACACTTCAAACTCCTTTAAGTGTAGGTATGGGCTCTTAGAGTCTAGCCCATGGAACTTTGGTATGAGTTGAATTACTCCCAGCTTTATATCGATGTTTCCCCCGGTTGGTGGTAAGACCACGCACGAGGGTGTAGTTGCACGGGCCAGTTGTATGTAATCCTGTAAAGATCTCATTGGAGGAACATTGTATACCTCATTTTCTCCTACTCCCTCTTGATTTGCGTTTGTCGTTGGAGTAGGGGGGAAGGATTCCTTAAAGGTGTTTGATCCATACTCCCCAAACTATCATAATGCTCTTGGTATTTTCAGACTCGTCTATGGACTGATAATGGTCCAACTGGACCACCTTCGGATTAGAGACGATTGTTGTGGTCACGTTCCCAACGGGACATAAACCACACAATCCAAAATCTAAACTAATCCTAAGTCCTAAAATCTAAAATTAATTAAAAATTTAAAAATTAAAAATCTGCAAAAAGCGCTAAGTTAGAAGGATATTACTCGATTCGCTTGAACTAGAGAAGAGGTCTTATAAAGCAAAACAATTTGTTAGTCCTAGGAAATCAGAAAAATCTATCTACTTCTACTTCTACAGCCACTAAAACAAACTAGAACCGTTATCTAAATTCTCCGGCAATGGTGTCAAAAACTTGCTCGCTCGCCTTAAGTGCAAGGCTGCGATATAGTAATAAATCTCGATAAGACCGAGGTCGATCCATAGGGAATTAGAAAACCAATTCTAAACTATTCCAGCAACAAGGATTGAAATAATTAAGAGATTCAATTGAGAGAATTATCTTAAATAGTAATTTAGGAAAATCAGTAATTAAAGGAACTAAGGCTTTCAAGGATCCACTTGTAGTAATCCCATGTCAATCCAATCAATCCAAGTATAAAACACAACTAGATTTGAAGTTCTATCTCTCATCTAGTTGGAAGATAAAGCATTGAAACACATTTAATCCCACTTAAGTTGAACTTCCAAGTTCTAGTCCCATTCAACCACATAGCATTTAAAATCATAGCCTTCAGAGTAACAGCCATGCCTATGGACTATGGCATGCTCAAGGGTTACCATAATTCGAATCTAATTAAGCAAAACATGATAATCTCAGAGAATTGAAAGGAATCCATGTTCGGAGCACATGAACTCTCATAAAACTTTTAAAAATATCAACTTTATATGAACTAGAACATCCAAAATTCAAATTTAAAGTGAAATTACTTGAATCAAACTGAATTAAACGTGAAATTGGCTACAAGCTTCACCTCTCAGCCTTAGCTGAGAGATTTTAGTCAAGCATTGTCATACTACAACTAGAACTCAAAGAAAAACTAAAAAGCATAAAAACTTGTATTCAAGAGAGTTACAGACACTCCACGACGGGTCTCTTCACCTCCCACAAAGTTCCTGAACTTTTATAATCCCCTAGGAAGAGACCCTAGGTGTCTTTTTATAGTGGGCAGGCTCTACCGCCTCAAAAACTTCCCGAAGTGCGTAGCCTTTACGCACTTGCGTAGAAAAAATCGAATCTCCAATTAGAAGGTTGTTGTTTACGCATGGCCGACCAGTCTTGACTGGTCGGACTTGTTAGAGTGAAGTCTAGCGTGCACAGAGAGGGGCCCGACTTATTGGTCGACCGGTAGGACCTATCTGGACCTTAGTCCAGTGAACTTTTAAGGTGGGCAACGAGGTGGCCGACCGGTCAGGACAGGTCGTGGCTCCCTTAGCCGACCGGTCATGACCGGTCGGACCTCTGTTTCTTTACTTTTTTTCTTCGTTTCTTTCTTCTCTTTTCTCTTTCTTCTTCCTTCTTTGGTCCTCCTTCAATCATCAATAGAAGTCCTCTAATTGGGTCTTTTAAAGCATCAATTGGGCGAAGTCGCTCTCATTCCTACAATCACAAAATAAGAATTAGATGGGTCTTTTAAACATGCAAACCATGCATATCATGTGATGTAATGGGCTAGATCGTGTATAAATTGGAGGTTCAACAACTTACTTTGACGCTAAGTACTACCCCTAGCCTACCATAAAAGATTATGCATGGAAGATAGAATAGGGCTATAAAAAGCACAAGGATGCCCATGGCCTCAGATGTTTAAACAAATGGATGGCGGCAAGGAGTATGAAAATAATCCACTTTTGTCTTTTGATGAGATGTTCAACAAAACTTACCAGCTGAATCCCGCAGCATTTCCTATAGCGGATTGGCCATTTGCCAAGATAATTTAAAATCCTCTGACAATCGATAACCGGTTTACAACAGTGGTCATCCGATTTTATTTAGGTGGACCTCTTTTACTTTCCTTTGTTTATTTCTTTTCCTCTGCGATAATATTTTAAAAGGTTTTGTATCCTCTTGATAGTACTTAGAGAAGTAGGATCAAGAAATCAATCGACATGCATTCCTTCCTCGGCCTCATTAACTATTGGGATAACATCTGAACAGTCTCCTGAGATGCCTATTTTAGTGCACTTTTCTGTGGCATACTAGTGCACCTTATTTATAATCACGTGCGTCCATGTGTTTGTAATGTCGGTTGAGCCTTGACAAGTTGAAGACCAAAGATTCAAGTGAACAAGCATCATCAAGGAAGAAAAAATAGGTAAAAGAGATGCCTTAGTGACCCTAACCCTTAGAACTAAAACACCCTAAACCTTTAGATGACTTGGACCAACTAAGAAAACCCTTAGTCATCATCATTAACCTTAGAACACTTAAAAAACATGATAAATTAGGTTAATTTATTAGGTGCAAACCGCTGTAATTATATAGCCCAAATAACAATTTATGATAGGTCTTCGATCAATCAGATATCTGTTCTATTAGGACTCCGATTAATCAGAACTACGATTCGATCAATCAAAAATTGATCCAACAAAAGTGTGAACTCTCTTGAAAGTTTTCTGATACATCGGAACATTCCTCCAATAAATCGAAATCACGATTCCAATCAATCGTAGAGTAGTCTGACCAATCGAACCGGATGTTCAACAACTTTATAAACACTTTTGACAGATTTTTCGATCAATCGGAATAATGTTCCGATCAATCGAAGACATCTTCAATCAATCAGAGGTTAATTTCGATCAATCGAAGATATACGAATCTGCCCATTTTTTACCATTAGAGATTTATCTATAAAAGCGGGGGCATTCATTTTTGAGCTAAGGAGAAGGATTTTGAGGATTTTGGAGCCACCATTATTGGAAACCATTAGAGGCTCAAATCTTAACCCTATCAAGACATCTTCCTTGTGATTCATCACAAGAATGGAGCATCCTAAGCTCATGAAGATGTACTTGTCCCTCTTTAATCTCTAGAGTTTGAATCAATCTAGATAGTTAAATTCTTATCTAAACTTTATTATGAAATCTTTGTAGGTGTGATTCGCTAGGCAACCACTTCACATTAGTTGTAGAGATCTCAAACCTACCTCCTACCACCTTGGGCATCTCTACGGAGCATCTGATGCAAGGCGTTTGATTGTGGAGCTAGAGTATTAGTGATGCAATGGCATCAACGATTGGGAGAGCATAAAGGGGAGCTGATTGAAGCATGCCATAGGGTGGACCTGACAGGGGCTCAAATCCGACAAGTGAGTTGTCAATTTGTAAGAGTCCAACCACTCTCTTTTCGTGGGAAATTAAGTGTATAGTTCGTTTATCGAACGTGATCTAGGTTCGTTTATTAATTCTTGGCTTGTTAGTTAGTCTAAAAGTCTAGGGGCGTTTGTTGATCCTTGACTCGTTTGTTGATCCTAAATCTTAAGTTTGTTTGTCGATCCTTGGCCCCTTTTTTGGGCTTAAAACAAGTCTTTAAGGGGAGCAACCAACACGGGTGTAAATGTGTAGGTTGGGAGGAATCTGTAAACTCCCCGATAGGGTGGATTCGAGTTAAAACACCTAGGTTAGGAGGAACCTAATTTAAACTCCTTATTGAATGCCGGTGTGCTCAAGGGGTGAGTACTTGAAATGGGAGTGGAGTAGACACGTAGTTGAACCACTATATATGCTTGTGTGTATGATTGATATTTGAGCACATTTTCTATTATGCATTGTGGTTTAATTGTTTAATTATGAATACTTAATTAGAATATATGCTAGGCACTAGATAGGCATATTCACACACAAGATGTATGTTCACTAATTAGTGTAGACTTGATCTCATATGATCCTACCACATATAGTCTACATATGTTGCATAGATTCGATGCTTGATTAGTTTATTCTTTTGTTAATCTACGCATGCTTATAGTAGGTAGCTTATTGCTTATTCAAATGCTAGTCTTGTGATTAGACCCACTTAAGCTTGGAAGCCGAAGTGTTCTTTCTTACTTAGCTTGTATTGTTATATTAATATAAGTAGGCGTAAAGAATTTCATAAAGGTCATAATCCTTCCCTCTACGACTTAGCCATAATTTTAGTTGCTCCGCTCTATTTCTTCCGCACGCATAGCGTCTATTAAAGTGACACACACTACGTCAAAATTGTAAATTTAAGACGGATTTGGCGACGGACATTATCCGTCGTAAAAATGGCTTGGTTTAACAACGGACTAAGTCCGTCTCTAATAACAATTGACCGTCCCGAAATGGTTGGTTATGGTGGTGGAATTTTACGACAGTCAATGTCCGTTGCTAAATGTATAAATGCGACGGATTCGAGCGGTCTTAACTTTACGACGAACCGAATCCGTTGTATAATGATATTACACGATGGATAAAGTCGGTCGTAGCAGATGAAAGTTTCACAACGGCTTTTTCTATTACCGACGGACGGAAGCCGTCGTTAACTCAATGTTTAATAACAGCTAATAAAAAATTTGAAATATTTTAAAATATTAAGATTAAAAGAAACATCTGCATTTTGGCAGAAAATTTAGTTTTAAAAAATTTTAATTTAAAAGAAATAAAAAATTCCAAATAAAAATTGACAAAGTTTGAGTAAATTAGAGATTTTGAAAAATTTGTGATTTAAAAAATACCAAGATTCTAAAAAGAATTACATTTTGAAAAAGAAAATAGTCTGAAAAATGAAATGGAGAAGTTTGAAAAAAAATTAAAATTTTGGGAAAAAAATTGAGATAAAAAACAAACCATGATTTTGAAAAGAATGTGTGATTTTGGAAAAGAAAATTGAGAAGTTCTAAAAAAAATTGATTTTGAAGGAAAAAAAAGTTGAAAATGTTTGAGAAAATTTGAGATTTTGAAAGAAAATTTGAGATATATAAAAACATTGAGATTTTGATGAAAAAATTATCATTTTGAAAAAGAAAATTAGGAAGTTTAAAAAAATTGTGATTTTGAAAAGAAAAAGTTTAAAAGTTCGAAATAAATTTTGACAATGTTTTAGAAAAATTGAGATTTTAAAAAAAAAAACTGGGATTTTGAAAAAAAAAAATTGGAATCTTGAAAAAATTAACAATGTTGGAGAAAAAAAAAATAAGATTTTGAAAAACATTATTGAGATTTTGATAGAAAAAAAAAATTAACATTTTGAATAAGAAAATTGACAATTAAAAAAAAAATGTGATTTCGAAAAAAAGTTGAAAAGTTTTGAAAAAAATTTAACAGTGTTTGGGAAAAATTGAGATTTTGAAATAAGTTGACATTTTGAAAAAAAAAATTAGCATTTTGAAAAAATTGAGAAGTTTGAATAAAATTGATAATTTTGAAAAAAAAAAAAGATTTTTGATTAGTTTGAAAAAGTGTTTGGATTTAAAAAATAAAAGTTTGAGATTGAAATTTTTTTTTGAGAAATTTGAAATGAGTGGACCAAATTTATTGGTGGACATTTATTTAACAGTTGAAATGAAAAATTACACACATTCAGTTAGCTACCTATCAGATTGGTTTATGCATACCCACAACTTCATTTGTACAAAAAATGATGGCCCAAGTATAATGAAGTGTAATTGCAAGAATAACTTAAAATGATGAGATTGATCAAATTCTACGATCAGGCCGTCCTAAAATTGATCTGAATGTTCAGATATGTTCAAAACATGCTAATTAGGACAGAAAATAAAATTCGGCCCAATCTGACCTGAAAGGAATCAGATCCGTCCAAAACACTCTTTAAATGGGCATGATCAGTTTGTCTAGATCTAAACAGATTTTGGACAATCTAATCAATCAATATTGAAGAGTAAATGACTTCAGATGTTTTAATTAAATTTTACTCAAATCTAACTGTTGGATTGCAAGATATGGCCCATTATATTGTTGATCAATTTTGTCCACCCAATATCTTTCTCATTCGAAACCCGATCGGGACAAGTGACCAGTCAAATCAAAGATCTTAATGAGTAGAACAAAGTGAATGGATCGTATTTCCAAATTGAGACAAAATTTTAGGTTAAAATTGCTTTGCACTTGATAACCTCATGAAAACCAAGAAATGTACTATCATCGAACCCAATCTCTAATCGAGGCGTTGAGATTTGGATCTTCTTAAGGTTTGGTATTGCATCCTAAAATGATATTAAAGAACAGATGGATGGGATAGATATACATAAAATATATCAACTTAGGATCACATGATTAGGTTAATGGATGCGGATTGGCTAGTCCCTGCCACTAGCCAATGGCTAGTGATCGGTGCTCTATGAGCCCTACCATGATGTATGTGTTTCATCCATGCCGTTCATATATTTTTCCAGATCATTTTATGATATGAGCCCAAAATTTAATTAGATCCAAAATCTTATGTGGACCACATCACAAGAAATAATGTTAATTGAATAGCACCATTAAAACTTCTTAGGGGCCACAGAAGTTTTGGAGCAAGTTGATATTTTTTCCCTACATCCAGGTCTGTATGACCTAATTAAGAAGTTGGATGTCAAACAAACATTACAATGGGCCTAGAAGGTTTTTAATGGTGGACATTCAATCACTATTATTTTCCTGTGGTGTGGTCCACCTGAGATTTAGATCTGTCTCATTTTTTTGGATCAATCCCTAAAATGATCTTGAGAAATGGATGTACAACATGGATAAAACAAATACATCATGGTGGGGCCCACAGAGCACCGACCACTAGCCACCTGGCTAGTGGCACGTCAATAGCCAAGTCGCGTCCTTGTTACCCTGGTAACACCTTAGTGGGTGTTACCCCAATCATGTGGGGGCCATCCTGATATATTTTTTGTATATCCACACTGGCCATCTATTTTTCCATCTCATTTTAGGAAGGGATCCCAAACCTTAAGAAGATCCAAATCTTAGATAGACCGTAACACTAAGAACAATGATGAATGTCCATTAAAAACGTTTTGCGGGCCACAAAAGTTTTGGATCAATCTGATCTTTGTATTTTCCATTCATCTAGTTCTTCTTGACATTATCAACAGGTTGGATGGGAAATAAACATTAGGAAAACCATACGATTGGCTCTTTAGAATTTTTAATGGTAAGACACTCAATCCCCACTGTTTCCTGTGGTGTGGTCCACCTAAGATTTGGATTTTCTTAAATTTTGGGAAAACATACTACAATGGCATGGAGAAATGGATGGACGACGTAGATATACAACACATCATCAAGGTGGACCCCACGGTAAGGGTAACACCCACTAACGTGTTACTCGTGTAACACCTAATCCGCTCCCGCATCCTCAAAATGAGAGAGGGAAACTGAAATCCCTCCTCCCTCCTAAAACCCTCTTTCGGTCTCCCTCCCTCCCTCTCTCTCATTCTCTCCACCGCCTTCGACCTCTCTCTCTCTCTCTCTCTCTCTCTCTCTCTCTCTCTCCAAAAATCCACGCCTCCCATCTCTAACGCCATCTCCTGTCCAACCGGACCAAGGGTGGCCATTGCAGCAGGTCTCTCTCTCTCTCTCTCTCTCTCTCTCTCTCTCTCTCTCCAACGTTGAATGTTGAAACCCTAATTAGGGTTTTGCAATGGTGAATATATTTAGGATTTTTCGATTTTCAATCCCTATTTAGGTTTTTGCAATTGTGAATCTAATTGGGGAGGAATCTAATGTGTATTTGAGTGTGGATCTCTAGTGGTTGTTCAACTAAAGTCATTGTGTTTGGTGATTAAATGGTCTCTAATTGAGTTGTAGGCCTGTAGTGCTTGTTAACAGAGAAATAAAATTTATGCATTAGAAATTTGCAAGATCCTTTAGACAGTTTGATCTTTAAATTCTGAGTACACCATGATTCCATTTGTTTCATTCATTTATAGTCTTAAGAAGTTAACATATTACTTGTGAGATGTATATCCAAAAGCATGTGGTGATATAGGTAGAATACATATACAGAGTTAATAGATTTCACCAAATTGTCAAATATTAAGATATGAATGTAGATTGATTGCTTAAGTGTGAGCATACAGGCCTTGATTCCTATATGATCCATTTTCAACTTATAACAGAATGCTCAAGTGAAACCTCTCAGTTTAAGAATCAGTGAATAACTGGACCCATTTTTCCAAACTAAAAACCTGAGTGTAAAGTGCAGATCCTCATTTTTCATATTTCCTCTGGAATACCCAGCTTTAGCTGTGTACGTTTCTGGTTAATTAAAAGGATTAGTGTCCAGCATTTTCAGTTTATGGATGCTCACGCGGATCAAAGGTAGTTCTCAACCACGAAGTCTGTAATGCCCCTTTAAAATGGATTGGGATCAAACTGTTTACAACAGTGTAATGAACGTTTAGATTAAAGCTGCTAGTCATTTAATTAAGAGTTTGGATCCTCTGTTGGCTTCCAAGCAGGAAACCCCTGCTTGGAGACTTTTCATTGGTCCACATCACATTGCATGACGTCATGTGAGCAGGTTACAATGAGGTGTGACCAGGTTGCATTGAGGATGTGACAGGGTTGCAGACTTATGTGAGGACGTGGACCAATGAAAAGGCTCCAAGCAGGGATTTCCTGCTTGGAAGTGAACAGAGGATCCAGACTCTTTAATTAATTAGATATGTAGATGTGTTATGTTGATATAATACTGCTGGAGTAAAGTGCTGACAAGGGAAATGAAGCAGCATATTGTTGCAATATTTTCTGATTGAGTTGGAAAAATGATAGCCTCATCATTCTTTTTCCATCAATACTTATCTGAACCGTACCAGAGGTAGGTTGAAGTGCTGATTACCCTCTTTATGAGTTGGCAATTAAGTTTTTAACCAGCTCGAGTCTAATTCAAATAAGTTTTTGGATGCAATCCTATACAATCTAATTCAAATTTTAAAGAGATTTGATACAATTCTACAGCAAGATGATTGGATGATTTAAATTGTCTGGATGGTTTGAAGTGTGATCCATCCCTTATACTTTCTTATTTTCTTGTAACATATAGTTAAATTTCATTCCCTCATTTTTTTTTCTTGGATAACTTGAAGTTTATTAAAGGAAACAACTATTTCAGCAAGGGGGATGAAGTTCCCATACAATCAAAGAGGCTATAGAGGCTATTGATGTCTGTTGGTTGATATTTAAGTTTGTTCAGGTAAGCATGGTCTTGGAGCATGTATTTTTTTTTTTTTTAAATCAAACCTTTATTTCATTGTAGAGAAAAGGATGAGAACAGGATCAGAAGGACGCAACTGAATATTAGCAGCACCTTTAGCCGCAGCAAGGAAGGATTGTGGCCCAGGAGAGCCATGATGAGGAGGCGGCAATGAAGGGGTAATCACAGAGTGATTGGTGAAATGATCCTCTGGTAATGAAGGGGTAATCACAGAGCATGGATTTTATTGTACATGAGTCTTTCTATGAGAAGTGTGCTTGTCTATACATAAATGTGGCTGTGCTTATTGGTTAAAAGGGGTTTTATATGTGGCCATGGGCAGTGCTCAATATTGTTGCTATTTGGGCATGGCTATAGGTATTGATAAACATGGGCTTTTCATCGGCATGGTTAGAAAGTGTGCTTTAGACATGGACAATGTTGGATATGTGTATTTGGACATGGTCACTTTTAAATATTATGTGATTTTTTTTTCTTTCATATGTATATACTATATGGATTATATATGAAATTTGTTTGGTAAGAGTAGTGCTTGTGGGTATATCAAATTTTCTTCTTTCAATGTCAATTGTTATGCCACTGGTACATGAATATAAATTTTCATGATATTTCTGGGATAGGTCCCAGGTGGCATGTAATATCCAGGCAAATGAGTACAATGGAGCACACCCTGCACCATAAGCTATGTGTTACAGGTTACAGACCCTTTGGTGGCATGCAATCTCAATTTTTTTTTTTTTTTGCTATAACAAATATATAGAAACTTATTTTTTACACAATGTGCTAGTTGGACTGGCAATTGCTGTTTCAACAGGTTTGCCAGACCATAGAGAAAGAGTTGGGGAAGCCCATGGATGCTCTTTTCTTAGATTTTGCTGAAGAACCTCTTGCCACTGCATCTGTAAGATTCTCAGATTGAAGTTGATAATGAGATCTGTTTGGAGTATTGTTATCATCATGTAATTGAGATACATTTTCTCTTGAAGTTATTACAAGTGGTTGCTGGAATAATCATTTTCTTGTGCATTAATATTTCACAATGCAGATAGTGCAAAGTTCACTGTACAACCCTCAACAATGAGCGGAAGGTGGTTGTTGAAGTCCAACATGAGGGCATCAAGGAAGTCATATTAGAGGTAGCCCATGTTTTTAATATTAATATGATTTGGAAGTAAGCTAGCAGTCATATTTTTGGCATAAAACTTATCTCAAGCCTTAAAGAATGCAAAGTTGATATCTTTGTTGAGACTGCATGCTTATCCCTTTTCCTTTCTTTTATTTTATTTGCTACTACAAGTGAAGAGATTATCAATTTTGTAGCCATTGGAGGAGATTGTCACCATCACAGCGGTACGTATGCTCTAATTTTAATTAAGTTCAATTTCATTCAACTTGCTAAATCACTTGCCTATATTTTTAATGCAACTGGCTCATTTAATCTTCTCTAGCATTGGAGCATGATTTAGTGTACATGAGTGGCTGAAGCACCTCTTTAGTCAATTGGCTACAACTCTGAAATGATGCACTCTTTTAAGAAGGTCCTTTTAGGGTTCCCATGAAAGACATTAATTTTGTTGCAATAAAGATGTCTTTTCTGAGGATATCTTTATAAATACTTTGTTCCATCACCATTGATGGCTGATATGCTTTTCCTACTATTTGCCTACAAGAAATAGAACTTACTAATGGAATTACTCATTTCTTATGTTTTCGTCTTTTGCACTGAGATTGCTTTTCTATCCAATAAAATTGTTATGGGATGGGTGTAAATGCTTAAGTTTCTCTCAGTGGATAAGTTCATTATTTTTTATCCATCAGATTATCAAATATTGCAAATATTTCTCTCAGTGGCATGAAGATGGTTCTCAAGAGGTTATGGAAAATTGGCAAGATGTGCCTTCTGATCCTCCCAGAAGTCGACGGGTTGTTCCTGTTGGAAGGTTAAATAGATTCCACCCACCTGATGATGATAATGTGTACAGTATGGAACTCAGGGAACTTCTTAGCAGGTATTGGATCACTTCTTTTTTTGGTATGTTTTTAGTTATTTTTGTTGTCTTGAGCTATTTAGTTCCTTCCTGATGGATAATGTCTGTGGTTTTTAGGTTATATTTTTTGAACTGACTCTGTTGTTGTTTCAGGAGAAGTGTCTCTAATCTTCTTCATAGTGGATTCCGTGAAAGTTTAGACCAATTAATACAGTCTTATGTTCAAAGGCAAGGCCATTCTCCCATTAACTGGGATCTGCTAAGAACATTGCCTACTGCTTCACCAGAGGAAAATCAGGAGCAGCAAAGAGATGATCAGAATGATAATCAACCAGAAAATGTGGCCAGACCACCACTTGTGCTTCCATCTCCTCCAGCACCACAGCCGCTTTGGCACCAGGAACTGCATCATGCTAATTGGCCTCGACACAACATGCATCATTTAGAAATTGTAAGCAATCTTTCATTTAATGCTTGGATATGAAATCCTGGTAAAAGCTGGAAAATTCGTATTCCTCATTGGTTTCATGTAAAGTCAAGCGTGAAATATCTTCTACTAGTTCTGTTGCACAAGTCCTTGTAACCTTTTGGTCATAATATTCTACTAGTATGCCCTTGAAAGCTTGTTTTGAGCTACTGAAAAGATTTATGGAATCTTTTTTTTTAAAGATCAGATTTATGAAATCATAGTGGGTTTTGTTTTTTTTGAAATAATGAAATGGATTTTCTTTCTTTTCCTTTTGAGGATAGTACCCGAGAATTGAAGCGCAAGGATGAGAGCATTGCAGAGATGGAAAAGATCATTCAAGAGAAATCAGATAACATTGCATTGTTGCAGGTTGAGATAGAATCACTTAAGGTGAGATTGAGCTAAAACATGTGATGTTGGATTCTCATTTTGAACATTTTTTTATCATGCAAAAATTATATTAGTTTTAAAGACAAACTTTATTTTTTCATTGATGGTGTTATCTTCATGTTGGTCTTCCTGCTTTGTAGAAAAAGGGAAGTGTGGATGCTCAAGAGAAGGTGGGAAGGGCTCATACTGCTCAACTCCAAACCTTCTAGAAATCTCATGTAACTTCATTTGAATTTTTCTAAATTTAAGCTTTTAATTTTTTTTTCTTTTTCTCTCAAGTCTCCTGTGGGCACAGTATTGGCAGTTTAGGAGATAACAAGTTAGAAGCGTGGGTGGAGCCAACTTGTTCGAAACAACCAATGGAGTTAAGATCAAGACCTAGCAGGTATGAGTGAGTTCTTTCACAAGGATGATTGTGTACATATATAAACATATATGCATTGATGTTTATTTCTTTATGTATGTATGCATGTGTATGTATCTGTGCGTGTGTTCATTATCTATGCATGAGTTAAGTGGGCATGTGAGTATTTGTATATAAGAGCTGATCACATATAGGGAACTGTACCACAACTTGAGGTGTCGTACCATCTTTCTGGACTCGGATTGCTTACGGTAGAACACGCCATTGATGTTTGTACTATATGTGGAAAAGCTATATGGGCCCCACCTGATGTATCTGTTTTATTAACGCTGTCCATTCATGAATTTCATATCTTTTTAGTGCATGAGCCAAAAAATAAACAAATCCAAAGCTCAAGGGGACACTATGAGGAAATAGTGGGGATTGGATGCCTATACCATTGAAAACTTCTTGGGTACCGAGCTTTGGATCAAGCTAATATTGTGTTTTCTGTCATACAGGTCCGTGTGACCCTATGAATGGGTTGGATAGCAAATAAACATCATTGTGGCCCTAGGATGGTTTAAACAGTGGGTGTCAATATCCTCCCTGCTTCTTACATTGTGGTCCACTTAAGCCTTGGATCCATCTCATTTTTGGGCTCATGCCTTAAAATGATTTGAAAAACATGTGAATGGACAACATGAATAAAATGCATAAATCATGGTGGGGCACAGAGATCTTTTCCACTTATATATGGTGCTGTGTTGCACACTAGGCAATCGAAGTCCCATCCTTTCCACTAGCACCTAACTAGAGTAGGACGTCAATAACATGAAAACCATAGGCCCCACTATTAAGATCACCCCTATCGCATAGGCGGGGCGAGGTTATTGACTGGGTCAGTTCTAGGGAATGTTGGTTGGACTAGTGTCTTTAATTGGTCCATTTAAGTTGGCCTTAATTTTGATTTTATTTCTCGTTCTGTTGAATGTAAATGAAGTTTATTTTATTTTTTAACCTTAGAAATTCTCCTTATTAGAATTTCTATATATGTTTCATGTTGATTGAATGTTTTTTTTCCTATTAGGTGAAAGAAAAATAAAAAGGAAATTACTGCAATTTTTTTTATACAAACTTTTTTTCGACGGCTATGAGACGTCGATTTTTTCTTTAAAATAATAGATTACCAACGGATCTACACCGTCTCTGACTTACACTTCGACAACGATCAAGGACGGTTGATTGCCGTCTGGAAATTGTGTAAATTGCACTTAAGACGGCTATGGACCATGTGTTTTTGAGAAGGTCCATCACCGTCCTTTATTAACAACGGTTATGGACTGAGGTCGAATAATTCGACAAGGATCAAGGACGGTCGATTGTCGTCAACAAAAGGTGTCAAATGCGCTTTAAAGACCGCTAGGGACCGTCTGTTTTCGAGACGGTCCATCACCGTGTTTTATTAACGACGGTCATGGACCGTCATTTAAGTTTTAGGACAGTAAAATAAGACGGCTGCTACGACGGTCCGAAACCGTCTGGAACTATAGTTTACGACGGCTTTCAACCGTCATTTTTTTACGATTTTGGCATATTGACAATTTTAATTGGTATCAGAACGAGTTTCTCCAAGGACTTAATTTTCTAGAATGACATCTGATACCGTTGCACTAGCATAATGTCTAACCGAGATGAGAGTATTATTAACCGTCCACCATTCTTTAACGGGTCCAACGACGCCTATCGAAAGGTTAGGATGAGGACTTCCTTACAATCCTTAGACTGATCTATGTGGATAAGCACACAACGTGGGTATTCCACACTTACGGAACATGTGGAGGTTGATGGTAAACCATTGTCATTCCCAAAGATGATGAGAAGTGGAATGATAATGAGAGAGCTCGATACATGGCAAATGTCAATGTTCTCAATGTGATTTATTATGCGGTTTCCCCGAATGAATTTCAGCGCATTCTCACAAGTGCAACTGCAAAAGAAGTATGGGATATAATAGAGGTTACCCACGAGGGAACTAGCACAGTAAGACGCTCGCAGCTTCGGCTCCTAACCATAAAATTTGAAAATATTAAAATGAAAGAGTCTGAAACCTTCATGGAGTTTTACACACTGTCAGATATTTATAACTCCATGTTTACCTTGGGAGAAAGGGTTCCGGAAGGTACGATTTGTAGAAAAATACTTAAGTCCCTCTCAGAAAGATTTAGCTCCAAGGTAATACACTTTAAGGCCCCTCTCTAGGAAGAAGAACTCATGAAAGTAGAAGAACTCATAGATTCCCTACAAACTCATGAACTGTACTTTAAGGCCCCATTTAGGAAGAAGAACAACGCCTTGAAGACATCACATAGGCACTCACATAGGCAAAAAGAGATTAACATGAGTCTTTCGAAGATAGAAATGATGAGGGTGATGAACTAAATAAGAAATTTAAGAAATTCCTCAAATTTGAAAGAGGGAAGAGTTGTGACAAGAAGGACAAGAAGGTTGATAAATACAAAGGGAAATCATCCAAGTCCAAATATGGCTGATGTTACGGTTGTGGTCATCATGGTCATATTGCACCAAATTATCTGAAAGTACGATCATCGTGGTTATATTGCCCCAGATTATCCGGAAGTGCCTAAACCGAAAGGTAAGAAGGCTATGGTAGCAACACGGGATGACACAAAGGAGTCCAAATCTGAATCAAGTGACTCCACTAGTGATGAGAACTAAATACTAGTGAAAATTCTCATGGCTTCCATCATTATCTCTCTTCCCCCTAATTTAATAGAGGACCCTGACCACTTTCCCTTCTAGGAGAAGGAGTTCTCAACCCCTCATCACATGCTGAATTTCATGAGGGTGTTAAAAAAATTAGTTATCCTTAGGATGATCAAACTAGAAATAGTTAGTAAGGGTAGATAGAAACAGATACTATAGGAAAATCTGATGGTTTTAGTCTCATTTTTGTACTTAGGGGCATATCAGAGGATTCAAGCCTCATTAGCCCTCCAATGATAGTTTGACCTATGTCTTGATTGGTATCTCTTTTGCTAGACTATCACCCTACTTAGATTAGCTAGTCTTGCTAAATTTATGATTAATGTATGTTAATCTATGACTTGTTCATTTTCTTTAATATTTATCTTAGACTGACCAATTATGCATGATAAACTATGCTTAGATAGTTATATTTTCTTATTGATCATGTTCCATGCATTCTCCATGTTTTAATGTTCATGCACCCAAGACTCTTCTTGGTTAGCATGTGCTTATATTTATAAATGCGATACTCTATTCTCTCATTCCCTAAACTTAATTGATGTATCATTAAGGGGGAGAGATTGGTTTGTCAATTGCTGACAAAATAGGGGAGAAAGATCAAGTCCCACAAAATAAGTTTTCTATTTTGTGTTATAGGGGTTGATAGGTTATGGGGGAGTAATTAAGAGGAGCATTACCTAGTTACATGTCTTAGTGTTTTGAGTTGTAATATTTATTTCCATTTGACATGTAATTTATTTTTTATTTTGGTAGTGTCATTGGTATGGACCATGACACGGTCTAGGTTAGGTTTTTGTCATATAATTGACAAAGGGGGAGATTGTTAGTGCACATTTCTGTGGTATACTAGTGCACCTTATTTCTCAATCACGTGCGTACATGTGTTATAATATCGGTTGAGCCTTGGTAAGCTGAAGACCGAAGATTCAAGTAGACAAACATCATTAAGGAAGAAGAAACAAGTAAAAGAGATGCCTTGGTGACCCTAACCCTTAGAACCAAAACAACCTAATCCTCTAGATGACTTAGACCAACTAGGAAAACCCTTAATCATCATCATTAGCCTTAGAACACTTAGAAAAACATGATAAGTTAGGCTAATTTAAAAGGTGCAAACTGTTGTAATTATATAGCTCAAACAACAGTTTCTAATAGGTCTTCAATCAATCCAATATCAGTTCTAATGGGACCCTGATTAATCGAAACTACGGTTTGATCAATCAGAGATTGATCTAGCAAAAATGTGAATTCTCTCGACAGTTTATCGATACATCGGAACATTTTTCCGATCAATTTGAATGGCGATTTCGATCAATCAGGAGTAGTCCGATCAATCAGGAGTAGTCCGATCAATCGAATCGGATGTCCAGCAACTATGTAAACTTTCTAAACAGATTTTTCAATCAATCGAAATAGTGTTCCGAGCAATCAAGGACATCTTCGATCAATCAGAGGTTAATTCCGATCAATCGAAGATATACGAATTTACTTGTTTTTTTACCATTGGAGATTTATCTATAAAAGCGGGGGCATTCATTTATGGGTTAATGAGGTGGATTTTGAGGATTTTGGAGCCACCATTGTTGGAGACCATTAGAGGCTCAAATCCTAACCCTAGCAAGACATCTTCCTTATTATTCATCATAAGAATGGATGTTCGCCAACCTTAAGTGTAAGGTTACGATGTAGTAATAATTCAATCGTGAGATCGAGATCGTCCTTAGGAATTTAAGATAAACTAATTCTAACTATTCTAATAACTTGAAGCAATAGAAATTTAGAAATTCAGAATTCTAGAACTAAGTAGAAATATTTAGACACCCCACCTTCGGCTACAATGTTGGTAGAGATAGCTAAATGAATGGAGGATCATACCCCAAAATCCCATGTCCAAACCCTGCCAAACTCACCCTTGTAGGCCCCAATCCATAGCCCAGCTTAAGCCTGAACCCAGTCAACTCACCCCTAAACATCAACCTGAAAAACCCCTCATAAACAAATCCAGTACAAAATTCTTAAAAAAGTCAAACTTAGTGAGTCAACCTGCTGAGTCAAATCACTGAGTCAACTCACTGAGTCAGTCCAGCCCTTGCACCCAGTCAACTCACCTTGTCAATCCAGCCCTTGCACCCAGTCAACTCACCTTGTCAATCCATCTTTCAAACCTAGTCAACTCACCTGGTTCTGAGCCACAGCTTCGGAGTAGCTCCAACCTCGATCCTCGGGCTTTGCTGCTTCAGGTTCAGGAGCCGTACGCTCCGAAGCTGGAGCAGGGAGTCCGTACGAGCGGCCCCTAAGGTGCCGCCTAAGCTTATTTACGGGAGCTGCCACTGCTTGCAGCTATAAATACCCTTGCTCCTCTCCTGTTTCAGCATCCCTCAACTCTCAAAGAAATCTCATAAATTCTGAGTTCATATCCACCCCCTTTTAGTCCATTCCTCCACGAGAGCCCGAGTGAGAAAAGCCTAACCTTGGTCTAGCCTAGCCTGACCCTGGTCCAAGTCTCCCAAGCTACCCAAGTCTTAATCTAGTCACTCGAAGCAAACTCTTGCGACACCTCCGTCCATCCAGCTACTCTTTTACTAGCATCATCTCATTCGCATCTAGCATAAGTGAAACATTTACTTTTCTTCCAACCCCCCTGCTTATCATATCACTGCTAACACTTTGATTATTCAAATACACAGCATGCATCCCGCACAAAGCACCTGTCAGTTCGAGCGTATGCTCTAGGCTTGCCTGTTAATGAAAACTTGCCCATCAGAAACTCTTACTGTTCAGACCTACATTCATGCATCATATCATTCATGAGAGTGTACGAGGATTAAATTAGACTTTCAAGTATTAGTCCAATTCTGTGAAGTAGAGACCATACTTCAGTATGGGCAGAGTGGGGTGCTTAACATCTTCCCACCCTGTAACCGTGATCCCTTAGCTCAAATCTCTGGTCGCAGATCAAAAGGAGTCATTTTAGAGGAAGAAATCTTCGGATTCCCTTCTCTAACGTTTTCACGGGGTCTAGCCGACTGTAGATTCAAAGTAATTGGCTAGTGGCGACTCTGGTCTTATACGAACTCATCCAAACATATCCAATTTAACACGACAACCGAGAAAAAGCCCTCGAGAACGAGGTGAGCCAGTGGCACAAACGGCAATTCGCGCACACATCCCCCTTTTTTAAAGGGAGGATCGAGAGCGCGGAAAGACAAGCGTCCACAAAACAGTAAACTAATCAAGAGAAAATCAGAGAATTAAGAATAACTAGAGCGTCAAGGATTGACTTATAGTAGATTAATGCTTAACACATTCATCAAGCACACACACAATTAGAATTGAAATCCTCTCTCATCCAATTAGAAGATACTGCATTCAAACACTTAAAGAGTCCAAACTCAAATATGGAAATAAACTTCTAGTTCTAATTAAGCATAGAGAAGATGAAGTTGTAGCCTTCGAAGTAACAACCATTTCAGGAGATAATGGCATGCTCCAGGATTACTACAATTCAAATCTCATCAAACCATAATGACAATTCTCAAAAATTCATAAGCAATATGTGTTCGGTGTACACATATTCTCAAAATTGTCTAAAAATCTTAACGTTATTCAAATTAGAACTTGAAAATTAAAAAACAAAGCTTAGAGTACTTGCATAAACGAACTAAGCATCAAAACTAACTACAAGCTTTACCTCTTAGACCTATCTAAGAGGTTTAGCCAATCATTGTCATGATTAAACTAGAAAATAAGAGGAAAACTACTGAAAACATAAGAAAAACTAGAAAAACCCTAGTCGGAGTAGTTGTAGACTCTTCACTTTGATCCTCTCCACCTCCAACGACTGTAAAACCCTTCTAAGATGTGTTTAGATGAGAGTATAGGGATCCTTTTATAACAACGATGCACCACCGCCTTGGAATCTTCGAGAATTTGTGAAGTGTTTACGCAATTTGGGCGGTGGTCGACTGGTCGTAGCCCCCTGGCCGATCGATCGGGCTTCAAGTAGCAACAAACTTTTTAATAGAATTTTAAAATTCTTCTTCAATGTACACAGCTGACTAGTCGGCCAACCGGTCAGACGACCGGTCATGTCTTCTGGCTGACTAGTCCGGCGGTCGGTTGCGACCCACTATTTTTTTGTCTAGTGAGTTTTGCACTAAAACTCCCATTGCCTCAGGAAATTCGACCGACCGGTCGTGAAGACAATGAATTTGACAATTTTTCTTTTCTTCTTCTCCATCTTTCTTGCTTCTTTCTTTCACCTCTTGGCTCTTCTTCTACTGGTCTTCAATATATGCTAACAAAAGCTCTTTTATCAAAGAATTCATGAGGTTCCTCTCTCATTCCCACAAACACAAAAACATATATAAGATATGTCTTTTATCAATCAAAACATGCATAACGTGTGATGAATTGGGGTTAGAATATGCACAATTTAGAGCTCAACACACCCCCCAAGCAGCATTTTGCTAGTCCCGAGCAAAACATGCATGAAACAAGTTCATATTCCTAATTTAGCTCTCTTTCAGAAACTATGTCTTTATAAACTCCAAAACACATAAATACAAAATTCAGAGATAAGTAGTGATAGATGTTTGAAACCTTAAAATCCCTAACATAATGAGTATTTCAAATAGAATCACCACTAATTGATTGACAAATAGAAAAATCTGAATAAGTGTGGTTTATTGTGCATAGTGAATGTTCAACTCATAAATTTTCAGGATTACTCTTTTTCATGAATTAACTAGATTTTACATCCAAAGTGTACATATCAATACAAACCTATGACAGGAATTTGCCTTACCATTCCTTCAATGACTTTCACACTACTTCTCATTACCAGCTTGGGTTATTGGCCCTCCCCTCGTTGGTGATAGGTAGCCCTTTTCGGTATATCCATCAAATTTTCAACATAACTCATTTCTTTTCTTTTCTTTTCTTATCAAAACATGAAATAGGATTTTTAGAAATCCATATCATAACTTTCTTTTCTTCAAACAATTTCCTGAATGTGATGGACAAAAAATCCCCGACTTAGTTCATCAATACTTTAAATCTTAGTCTAATCAACTTAGAAAATCTTCCTAATCTCTTCAATCATGAGAATCATGTAATGTGAACTAGAATCCAAAGGTGTTTGAATTTCTATCAGTCATATAAATAGGGGAACTCATATAGAAAACTACTATATCAAAGAAATTTCAAGAGTTTCAAAATCAAATGACTTCATCTCTCTTCCTCTCATATTCACACAATTTCGAGTATATAAAAACAAAGTTTTCCAAAAGAGTTTTAAAAATCAAGAAATAAAAAAAAATTCTATAAAAATTGCTTAAAATGTCACAAAAATACTAGATTCATCTAGGAATCTTACCCCCCAACCAAAATCTTATATTATCCTCAATATAAAAATATATGTAATATGCAATGACATGAGAGTAATGATAAAAATGAAGGAGAGTGAGAATGAAAGTACTTGAGAGAGTCGAGAGTGAGAATATACCTCCAACAAATAATCCTAATGAAAGAAATAAACTAAAATAGAAAACAAATTAATCCTAATATACTCTATACATCCGTCAGATTAGGAAATCAATCATCCTGATAAATAGAATCATTCAGAGGGATGGACATGTCCTCTGAATCAAATTTCTCAACAAATGATTTTAAATATTATCCGTTCACCTTAAAATAAGTATCATTGGCTGCATTCTCTATCTTGACGACCCCATGAGGAAAAACTTTTTTGACAATGTTTGGGCTGGTCCACCAAGATCTCAATTTTCTCTGAAAAAGATGTAACCATGAGTTATACAAGAGTACTTTTTAGCCTTGATGGATAGATTTTCTGAAGATGTGTTTGTCGTGAAAGGCCTTCATCCTACTCTTGTATATTCGCAAACTCTCATAAATATCATTCCGGATCTCGTCAAGTTCATTCAATTGGAGCTTGCGAAGTGAGCTAGCCTTGTCAACATTGAAATTCAATGCCCGAATTGCCCAGTAGTGTGTTCAAGTTCCACGAGCAAGTGGAAAGCCTTCCCATAAACAAGTTTATAGGGGGACATTCCAATCGAAGTCTTATAAGCCGTATGGTGAGCCCAAAGTGCATCGACTAATCTCAACAACCAGTCTTTGTGATTCGGCTTTACCATTTTCTTCAAAATGTGTTTGATTTTCCAATTGGAAATTTTAGCTTGTCCGCTTGTTTGTGGGTGGTACGGGGTGTTCACTTTATGCGATATGCCATATTTCTTCATTAAGGGTTTAAAAAGGCCTATTGCAAAAGTGAGAGCCACCATCACTTATGATGGCGTTCTAAATCTAAATAAGATATTTTTCTTAAAGAACCGTAGAACCGTACGATGATCATTGGTTCTATAAGGAATCACCTCGACCCACTTCCGCTACCAATATGCGGACATATTCAAAAGATGGGGGGAATGATCATATGAAATCGATGCCCTAACAGTCAAATACTTCAATATGTTGGATCGGGTTGAGAGACATCATATTCCTACGAGACAATCCTCCTAGTTTTTTTTACAACGCTTGCATGCTTTACAAAACTCGTAGTTGTCTCGAAACATAGTAGGCCAATAAAAACCATACTGTAGAATTTTTGCCGTGGTTATCTTGGCTAAAAAATCACCACCACACACTTGAGCATGACAAAAGGAGATGATAAAATGTTGTTCATCATCAAGGAAACACCTCCTTATGATTTGTTCTAGGCAATATTTAAACAATAAAGGTTCATCTTAGAAAAATCTGCGCACTTTCCTTAGAAATTTACGTTTGTCTTGTGCAGTCTAATAAATCAGTGTACCATGGTGGATGTGTGGCAAGAGTTGCTCATCAGAGAATAAGTCCTCAATAGGTGACTCATCAATGAAATCAGGTAAAACTAAGCGGGATAGATAATCCGCCACCACATTCTCTACTCCATTCTTATCCTTAATCTATAAATCAAAATTTTAGAGTAGGATCCATTTAAGCAAACGGGGCTTAACATCCTTCTTAGAAAGAAAGTATTTCAGCACCGCATGATCCTTGTATATGACGACCTTAGATCCTATCAAGTAAGGCCTGAATTTATTCAAGGCGAAAACTATGTCTATGAGTTGTTTCTCCATAGTCGAGTAATTGACTTGGGCCAGATTTAAAGTCCTACTTGCATAGTAGATAACATAGGGCCTCTAATCCTTTTGTTATCCTAACATCACCCCAATAACCTAGTCGCTCGCATCACACATCAACTCAAAAGGAAGCGACATATCCGGTGGTTGCATGATGGGTGCGATTGTCAACATGTCCTTTAGCTTTGAAAAAGCTACTTGACATTCGGCATTCCACTGGAATTGATTTTCCTTTTAAAGGATATTACATAAGAGCCTAGAGATTTGGATAAAATCCTTTATGAATCTCCTATAAAAATCGACGTGTCTAAGAAAGGACCGCACATTGCGTATGCTCTTGGGTGGTGGTAGATTAGCAATGATATCGATTTTGGCCCAGTCTACCTCTATTCCATCGGACGAGATGATATGTCCAAGGATTATTCCTATTTTTACTATAAAATGGCACTTCTCCCAGTTTAACACTAGAATTTTCTCCTCAAATTAGGTCAAGACCAACCTCAAGTGGTCAAGACATTCATCGAACGTACAACTAAAAACTGAGAAATCATCCATAAAAACTTTGAGAAACTGACCCACCATGCCCGAGAAAATACTCAACATACATTTTTGGAATGTGGGGGGTGCATTACATAGTCTGAATGGCATCTGTCGGTAGGCGAAGGTGCCAAACAGGCATGTAAATGTAGTTTTCTCTTAGTCTTCCAGAGCAATTTCAATTTAGTAGTATCTAGAGTAGCCATCAAGGAAGCAATAATAGGAATGACCCGCTAACATCTCTAAGATTTGGTCCATGAATGGGAGAGAGAAGTGGTCTTTCCTAGTGACTGTGTTTAGCTTCTGATAATCTATGCATATACACCAACCGGTAGTAACTCTTGTCGGTATAAGCTCTTTGTTGGCATTTTCTACAATGGTGATACCGAACTTCTTAGGGACAACTTGGGTAGGACTCACCCATTGGCTATTTAAGATGGGTTAGATTATACCCACATCCAGTAGCTTGAGCACCTCGACTTTGACAGCCTCCATCATGTTTGGATTTAACCATCTTTAAGGTTGTCTAGTAGTTTTGGCATTCCCCTTGAGGTGGATGCGTTACGTACAAACTGAAGGGTCAATCCCTTTGCGGTCTGCTATAGTCTATCTTATGGCTCCCCTATGTTCTTTGAGTAACTCAATTAACTTGAGCTCTTGGTCTTTTCCTAAGTAAGATGCTATGACCACCGGGTATGTCTCCTCTTGACCTAAATTAACATATTTTAGCTCGGAAGGCAATGGTTTTAGGTCAAGCTTTGGTGGTTGGATATTGGACAGTAAAGGCTTTGATGTGGTTGGTGGCAATTTTTTAAAGTGAGGCCTCCACCGGCTAGTATCAACTATCGGCTTCTCATTACTTAATGCTTACACAATTTTATATATGATGGGGTCATTCGAATCCTCAAATTATGCCAAACATGTCTCCAAAGTTTCAGCAGCTTCAAGTTGAAGGAGCTCCTCTTCTTCAAAGGATTTAAGCATGTTTACCTTGAAGAGCTCATCATCTTCCTCATACCTTTGTCTTTTGCACATGGGGAACACATTCACCTCTAGTGTCATGTTCCCAAAAGACAATTGCATCACCCCATTCCGGCAATTGATGATCGCATTTGATGTAGCCAAGAATGGGTGACCCAATGTAACCGGTATTTGAGTGCTTGTGTCCATAACCGGTTGTGTGTCCAAGACAATAAAGTCTACCGAGTACTAGAATTTATTGACTTGGACTAGAACATCCTCAACCATCCCTCTTAGTACACGGATGGATCTATCAGCGAGTTGCAACGTGGTTTTGGTGGGTTTTAATTCATCAAGACCCAATTACTCGTATACTGAGTATGGGATCAAGTTTACGCTTGCCCTCAAATCTAACACGGCTCGCTCAATCCGGTAGTCTCCAATGATACAGGTGATTATGGGACTACCAGGATCTTTGTATTTTAGGGGGGGTCTTTCGAGTGAGAATGGCACTCACTTGCTCATTAAAAAAGGTATTTTGTTGCACATTATATTTCCTTTTGGTTGTGCATAAGTCTTTTAGAAACTTGGCACAGGAGTGTATTTGTTTAATGACATCTAGCAAAGGAATGTTAATTTTAATTTGTTTAAAAAACTCTAAAATTTCATGAGAGTTTGGAAGAGGTTTGGGAGCTACCAATCTCGAAGGGAATGGTGTTACGTGCTTGTATTCTCATTCCTTTTCTTGTGGGGCTGAGCTAGATCCATCCTCATTCTCAGAAATTACCAGATCATTAGGCTTGTCGGCCTTCACCGGAATAGATTTGTTTATTTGTTTACCACTTCTAAGAGTGGTAATTTGCTTGCTCCACATGTTGGTTTGAGAGATTAGGGGTGCTTACTTCATAAGTTTATTTTGGATTGGAATGAGGTTGAGCCGGAAAGGTCCCTTGCCTAGTATTTCGGCATCTCTTAATTTCTTCAACCGAAACCTTAATCTCTTGGAACATTTGCTGGTTTGATTGATTAATTTATGTTTGCCCTTGCATAAACGCCTTCAAGGTATCCTCCATAGTGATTTGAGGTGGGGCCATGTCTGGTATAACATTTTGTATTTATGGCCCTTTTTAGGGTTAGAAGGATTGGTTGTAGGACCATTCCTCAAACTGAAATTTGGATGGTTCCTTCAATTTGAATTATATGTGTTTCCCATCGGTCCACTGAAGGGTCGTTGATACCCGTATGTGGCATTTGCTTACTCTTGTAACACTTCTTGAAATGCAAGAATTGTAGGATAATCTTGCATAAAGTGTACATTAGCGGCACAAATCCCACATATATTCACAATAGCTTCAGTAGATTTAGAGGCTTCACTCTTCTTAAGCTCCATGACCTCTATCTTCCTTGTGAGGCTAGCTATCTTTGCATTGAATCCACTTCTTTTCTAAAGATGTAAATTCCTCCCTTTTCCTTTTGTTGAGGAGGCTTGAGGTTACTAGGTTTGTCCGAGGTATCTCAAGATTGAGCATTCTCAGCCAACATATCCAAGTAACTCAATGAATCCGCAGGGTCCTTGCTCATGAACTCGCCCCTATACATCATCTCTACAAATTGGCGCATGTTTGAGTTCAATCCTTCATAAAAGAAGCTTATGATTCGCCAAATCTCGTAACCATGGTGTTGACAAGAAAGTAGGAGGTCATTGTATTTCTCCCAACTTTGGAAGAAAGTTTCACTCTCTTTAACTGAAAAATTCATAATGGCTTGTCGAAGGGTTTTTGTTTTATGAGCCAGGAATAATTTTTTCAAGAATTCTCAGGTCATCTCATTCCATGTCCCAATTGACCTTGGTATTAGAGAGTGAAGCCAAGTTTTAGGCTCTTTCTTTCAAAGAGAAAATGAATAGCTTTAATTTTATTATATCCTCAATCATGTTATTGTATTGCAAAGTAGTTACTACCTCATCAAATTCCTTTAGATGTAAGTATGGGCTCCCGGAATGTAGCTGTTGAGCTCTTAATTGTGCATATTCTAACCCCAATTCATCACTCATTATGCACGGTTTACATGTTTAAAGGGCTACTCTAATACATGATTTGTGATTGTAGGGACAAGATGGAGATTTCACTGATTCAAGGCTAAATAAAGCTCCTTATAAGCATTGAAGACCACAAGATCAAGCATGAAAGGGTAGAAGAAAGAAGCAAAGGAGAGAAGAAAAGAAAACAAGAAAAGCCACCTAAGACCGGTCGTGCGACCGGTTGTCCAAAGCCTAAGACCGGTCGTCCAACCGGTCTGATCACTCTACAAAAGAAGTTTTCTGCCCAAAGTCACTTGACCATCTGCGACCAGTCGTACGACCGGTCGTCCACATCTCAGACCGGTCGTGTGACCGGTCCTTGAATTAAAATCGCAGGATGAAAAATTCTTAAAACTCGCTGGACGATTTTGGCCGTTTTACGACCTGTCGTGCGACCGGTCGTCCACAAGCTCAGACCGGTCGTATGACCGGTCAGCCATGCGTAAACAGTAGTTTCTAAATCGGGCGCCGAAATTCTCTGCGCAAGTGCGTAATTCCTTGCGCAATCTGGAAGTTTCTTACGCAATGGACACCTCCAAGCTATAAAATGACTTCTTCCCTTCATACCAGGGCATGCTAGGACGTGGGGATTGCTTGGGAGACGGATTCTACTTCAAGTTTTCTTAGTTTTCTTCCTGTTTTAGTAGTTTTTATGTTTTTGAGGCTTCTAGTTCAAGGATGTCAGAGATGAACTAAAAGCTCTTAGCTAGGGCTAAGAGGTGAAGCTTTTGATTTGTTTTTTTGATGGATTGATGCAACCTAGGTTTCCTTTTATGTTTTAATTGAAGAATTTTAGTTCAATATGAGTTTGAATCAAGTACTAGTTTGGTTTTACTTTGATCTCTTGATGACTCTGGGCTCATGTGATTCTTAATGATTCTAAGCTTGGTAGCTTATCTTTTTTGCATTGGTTATACTTGTGTAATTCATTGATCTATCATCGACTCCGGGCATGGTAGACCCTTTGATTGCCTTGTGTACAATGGCCTGATTTTCATGTGGGAACTCATTCAACTAAAGTTCTTATCTTTTTATTATAATCTGAAATAGCTGTTTGCTGATTGATTTTGATTTAATTAGAGTTCTAATCATTAGTTGTAATCAAGTCTAGTGACAGGATTTGATGAAAGCTATGGTTGTGAATCTCAACTAGATTGGAAAGAGGCTTGGCCTACACAATTGAGTGTGCCCAAGGCCTGAGTATTATTGTGGGAATCGAATCAATGAATGAGCAACTGTTTTGGATAATTATTGATTTAACCGCTCTATATTCCGATCGGATGGAGATATGAATTTGATTTCGATTGAGTTATGAGAGACCTAGTTGTGTTGATGCATTGAAACCTATCAAAAGTGGATCCTTGGTGCTCTAGTGCCTTTTTAGATTGATATTACCTTACACATTCACTGTTTAAACCTAAATCACTATTTTCCAGCTTTAGTGCTTAATAGGATCTTAATTATTAGTTGTTTTAGACAAATTCTGAGAATACCCATTCATAAATCTCTGTGGGAACGATACTCGGTCTTTCCGAATTATTACTACATCGCAACCCTATACTTGGGGAGTGAATAGTAGCCCATGAAACTTAGGTAGAAGTTGAATCACCCCCGGCCTAAAATCGATTGTTCCGGCATTGGTTGGAAAAACCATGTATGAAGGTGTAGTTGCCCTAACCGGTTGTAGGTAATCATGTAAAGCTCTCATTAGAGGAGCATTGTGCACCTCATTTTCTCCTACTTCCTCTTATTTTCGATTTGCATTTGGAGTATGAGGATTGGGAGGATTCCTTATGGGTGTTTCTGTATACTTTCTGAACTTTCACAAATTTCTAGATATTTTCTTACTCGTCATTCGACAGAAGGTGGTTCAACAATCCCTCCCTCGGTTTAAAGACGATTTATGTGGTCATGTTCCCAACGGGACATAAACTACACGAATCTCAAACTAAAACTAAAATCTAAATCCTAAAAACAAAAATAAAATCTGAAAAACTATGATAGAGAGAATCTAAGTTAGAAGATGTTACCCAAGGAGCTTGAACTAGATGAGATTCCTACAAAACAAAATAAATTAATATTAGGTTTAGAGAAATCAGAAAACCTAATTCTAATAAAGTTGGAAATCCTAACTAAGGACTACTCTATATCGACTAAAACAATTATAACTGTTTAGCCAACAAAATCCCCGGCAACTGTGCCAAAAACTTGTTCGTTAACCCTAAGTGCAAGGTTACGATGTAGTAATAATTCGATCATGAGACCGAGATCGTGCTAAAGGATTTGGGATAAACCAATTCTAACTATTCTAGTAACTTGAAACAATAGATATTAAAAAACTTAGAATTCTAGAACTAAGTAGAAACAGTAAAGTAATTAAGAGAAAATCAGAGAATTAAGAATAACTAGAGCGCCGAGGATCCACTTGTAGTAGATCAATGCTTAACACATTCATTAAGCACACACACGATTGGAATTGAAGTCATATCTCTCATCCAATTGGAAGATACTGCATTTAAACTCTTAAACAGTCTAAACTCAAATCTAGAAATCAAACTTCTAGTTCTAATGAAGCACAGAGAAGATGAACTTGTAGCCTTCGAAGTAACAACGATACCATGAGATAATGGTATGCTCCAGGATTACTACAATTCAAATCTCATCAAATCATAATGAAAATTCTAAAAAATTTATAAGCAACACGTGTCCGGAGTATACATGCTCTCAAAATTTTCTAAAAATCTCAACGTTATTCAAACTAGAACTTAAAAATCCAAAACCAAAGCTTAGATTACTTGCATAAACTGTTAGTGCACTTTTCTGTGGCATACTAGTGTACCTTGTTTGTCAATTACTTAGGTCAGTGAGTCTAGTGTCAGTTGAGCGTAATGAAGACAAAGACTAAAGACTCAAGCAGACCTGCTTCATTAAGAAAAAAGAAATAGGTAAAAGAGATGCCTTGGTGAAGCCTTGAACCTTAACCAAAACCATAACCCAAAACTCTAGCTGGCCCAAGCTTAATATGCATACCTTTTAGCCTCATGCCTTAGAGGAGAGTCCATTAGATTAGCTGGACTTTGGCCTTCCTAGACAAGAAAACCTTTGTAGAAAGAATAAAAAATCGTACTCAGAAAAATTTGCAAAGAGGTCATTGGGCAGTCGACCAAACGGCATCGGGCGCCCGACCATAGGCACTATACGTCCAACAAGCTCTAAATTGAATTTTAGGTGCCCGACCATATATCCACTTGGCGCTCGACTAAAGTGAAAGTTGTCCGGAGAGTTGCCTAGAAATTCAAAATGAATTTCGGGCATTTTGAATTTCGAGCACCTAACCATACCTTCACCTGGCACCCGACCATCGCAAAATATGTCAGGAGACAAAAATGATTTTTTGGATTGAATTTCGAGCACCCGACCATACCTTCACCGGGCACCCAACCAACGCAAAATATGTCTAGAGACAAAAATGATTTTCTAGATTGAATTTCGGGAGCCCAACCATGTGTCCACTGGGCGCATGTTGAGCTCTTAATTGTACATATTCTAACCCCAATTCACCACTCATTATGCGTGGTTTTCATGATTTAAAGACTAATCTAATGCATGAATTTGTGATTATAGGAGTGAGAGAGAGACTTTACACAATTATCGTTCAAAAGAACATAATTAGGAGCCCTTTGATGAGGATCAAAGGTGGACCAAAGAATGGTGAAGAAAGAGAGGAGGAAGAGGAAGAAAGAAGGAAAATGAAGAAAAATAAGAGGCTGACCAGTCAAGACCGGTCGACCAGCAGTGGATCTCACTACAGAGGTCGCTGGATCAGTCACCATCTTAGTCTGATCAGTCAAGACCGGTTGGCCAATAGGTTCCCCCCCCCCCCCCCCCCCCCCCCCCCCCCCCCCCCCCATCTTGTGCTTTCTGGAATCTCAAAGGACAGGTCCGACCGGTCAAGACCAGTCGGCCACATGCAAACAGCAATTACAGAATTTCTGTAGTTTCCTATTCCGATTTTTGGGTTTCCTAAGTGCGGGAGGACTCCATAGTTCCACGATTCTTCCAAGTCGATGACGCCTCTAAGCTATAAAAGGACACCTATAGCCTCTTACTAAGGCATCTAGCAACGTGGGGAGTAAATGATTCAAAACCTAGGAGGCTTCCTAGCCTCCTACAACTAGTTTTCTTCTTCTTCTAGTTTTAGTTTTAGTTTTGTTTTTATGGTTTTCATTAGCTAACCTCTTAGCTAGAGTTAAGAGGTGAAACTTATAGTTTAATTAGATATTTTAATTCGTTTTATTGGTTTCAAGTTGGATTTATTGAAGAATAGTGATTTTTAGAAGTTTGAATAAAGTTCTAAGTAGTTTTTCTTAATCTTATAATGGCTCATAAATGTTTGGAAGAATTGCTTTAGTTCTTAATCATTTTGCATTGCTTTAAACTTGTACGCTCCGAGGAATCAGATTCAATACACTCTAGACTTGGATTCTCATGTGGGAACTTCAAACCAAAGTTCTACCTTTTTGTTCTAAATTCTGAATATTATGTTGATTGTTCATATGATTTGAATGAAGTTCAAATTATAATATAGTCAAGTCTTGTGACAGGGTTTGATGATTATTATGGTTATGATCTAATCTATTGGAACTAGGATTGACCTATGCAATTGAGTGTGATCAAGTCCTAACTTGAATTAAGGGAATCATGTTGATGAACTACACACGTGTTGAATTGTTTTGATAATATAACCGCTCTATAATCCAGCTAGATAGGATTTGATTGTAATTCTAGTTGAGTAATTGAGAAACCATATGAATTATACATCCAAGGAGAACTATAAGTGGATCCTTGATGCGTTAGTTACCCTTTAATTATCAGATTTTCCTGTTTCATGTTTAAAACCTGATTTCATAAACCTCTTAGATTCTAGTTATTAGGATAGTTCGAATTGTTTACTTCCTTCCCTGTGGATCGACCTCGGTCTTACCGAGAATTATTACTACACTGCAACCCTACACTTGGGGAAGCGAATAGTGCACGACCACTGCTGGATCCGGTCTTCTACTTTATGACCGGGCACCCGATGCTACTGAACGAGCGCTCGAAGATGCGTGAATCTACCCTCTTTTTTTACCATTAGAAGAAAATTTATAAAGGTTGGTGTAATGCCCCAGAATTTTAGAAATAATTTAAATATTTTTGAACTTTTTATTTTATTTTATTTTGATTAAATATCGTACGTTTACCTTGTTTTGAAAATAATGGACCATTCGTAGGAGATCCGATAGGAGACCCTTTAAAAAAGTTACTTCGAATAACCACATGAACATCGTAGAAAGACTAGATTTCAAAATTCTCATTGTTTTTAGATAATTATGAAAATGCCACTAGGTAAACTTAAGTTAAACAGTCATTTTTTAGTATAATAATTTCTGACGATCATTTTTATGTAAAACTTAATATATAAGCTTTTGGGCACATTTTATCGTACAAGTCGAATTTTAGCCCTCCGATCACCCTACAAATGCCCTAATTAGAAATCGGGCCGTAAGTGGCCCACCTTAACTTAGATCTACCTTATTTTTTTTGGTAGCGGCTAAATTCGCGCCGTCAACCTGCTAGATGAGATGGATGGTTTCGATTCACCTACTGTGGACCTTCTCGTGATGGTGGTAGTATTAACATGCGTGTGCGTGCGACGCACTGTATAAAAGAAGAAAAGGAAACATAGCCTGCCCGTCTTCTTCCCAAACGCTGCAGCGACAGTGTTGCCGCTGCCACCATGCAGGGTCCACACTGTCCTCCATGTGGGCTCCTATCACATGATCCAGACTGTCCATTCGGCTTGTGCGGAGCCTATTCCCATTCCGTCAAGATATCTCAACCAAAAGTCAATCGCATGGGCCACTCTAAAATGTCTTTTCCTGCCATTCAAAACTAAGAAACGTAATATCCGTCGACTCGTTTTGAATGAACGGTTCACATTATTTCCAAAGAGTCGTGTAGACCCTACCTAACTTATCAACGGTTTCTTTTGCATAATAATTCAGAGTCACCGTTCTTCTACAACTCCCTCTCGAATCGGGATTCATTCGCACTCATTGCCTATTTCATCGACCTAGCAACCTGTTAAAAGTCATCCGTCCAAACCTCCTTTCCTTCAGAATCCTCTAAGAGAGAGAGAGAGAGAGAGAGAGAGAGAGAGAGAGATAGAGAGAGAGAGAGAGACGCTTGAGAGAGCGTGAGAGAGAACATGTGTAGAGAGAGACTGCGGTGATGGGGACTTCACACCCCCTTGCTGCCGCTGCTGGGACAAAATCCCAGGCTAAGAGGAAGAAGAAGAAGAAGAAGAAGAAAGAAAGAAAGAAAGAAAGAAAAGAAAGAGAAAGAGGAAGAAGGAAAGAAGAAGAACCGAGTTGAACTGAGTCAACTCAGCCGAGTTATCGAGTCACCCCACTGTTAAGTAAGGTAAGGCCCACTAACCCTTATTTTGATCCCTAGATCAAGTCTAAACCCTAACCCTAGATATAATTCTAAACCTAGATGATCATAATGGTGAGAACTTATCAAGTTACACCCTCATTTCATATTTTTCTTTAAACGTCATAGGATATGGACCTAAGGAGAATCACACAGCCCTAGCAACGTCTTAAACCAACCAACCTCAAGAGGTGATGATTTCCTTTAAGCCCAGTTTCAGTAATATCAAATTTTTAAGTTGATTTCCTGTTTAGAAAATTAGGAGTTTGTTGTGTGATTTCTTGAAATTGTGCTTGTTGAAATCTTTTCATGTGATTATGAATTGTGTGGCATTCCTTGTTGTGTACGCTGAATTTTGATGTATGAATTATGCTTAAATGGTTGGAAAAAGAACTATGATGATGTACATGCTTATGTGGAGACTATGCTTGATTTACATTGTTACATGCTCATGATGATTAATATGTTGTTTCCTATGGGATTATGTAAATGGATGTTATGTTAATGAACGCCCCTTAACCCCGTAATGATATAACCGTTTGATGTAAAGAGATGAAGCCCGTACGAGCCTTGTTATGTTGGCATGACCATGTGGGTATTTTTGAATAAATGTGCCTATTGGTTGTACGTAGTAAGAATTGGCATCACCATGTGTATTATTAAATGATATGCCTTGACGTTGAGGATTAAGTGTTGGCATTACCGTGGATGTGTTGTTGGTTATATATGCCATGATGTTGAGTTGGTCACCACTGTGTGCATTGTTGGATATGTGCCGAGGGATCCTTGTTTGATATGTTACCTGTGGTGGACCCTTTGAGGAATGAGATTGATGAATACGAGAAGTTTCATGAGCCAGGGTTGGTGGTATGGGCCACTAAGCCTGAGCTGTCGGCCTATGCTGGGTGACAAGCCTCCCATAGTGACCTTGAGCTTCCTTAAACTAATTAAGGTAAGGAGTGATCATTAGTCGTTAACATTATTAAATTGGCTGGATATTAAACTATGTAATTAAAGGTGGAACTAATCATGCATTCACTGGACCTGACTTGGTGGGTCAGCCTTGCGAGTGCTGCGGCGCTAGCTTGTGGTAGGGGGATGGGTGCCCATCACCTCCATTGGCTGGGTTTGTTGACATGAAGTTGTGGAATTACCTGCTTCATCGTGGACTCTGGTGACTAGTGGCTGGTGAGAAGAGTTAGAATAAGTCCCGTCTCATCTGGTCGGGTTGCCTTAGCCAGAGCATGTATATCATGCATTGCATTAAATAAGATTTTTTCATGTATGTTTTGGTTGGGTATGATTATGTTTGGATATTATTGTACTAATATTAGGGGGTAACCCTTGTTGAGCTCTTAATTATGCATATTCTAACCCCAATTCATCACTCATTGTGCAAGGTTTGTATGGTTTGGAAGCTAATTCAATGCATGTTGTGTGACTACAGGATTGAGGATGGACTCTACTCAATTGAAGATATAATGAGCTCATTTGGAACCATTCTAATAAAGAAAGAAAGAACTAAAGAAGAAAAGGAAGCAGAAGGAAGAAAGAAAGGAAAAATGCAAGAAGAAAAGAGGGCTGACCGGTCGTGACCGGTCGGCCAAGGAAGCCAGACCGGTCAGTGACCGGTCAGCCATGCAGATTTGGCCCTTACTGAAGACGTCTGACCGGTCTTGACCGGTCGGACATATGCTGGAACTTCATGGAAAAGGACCGACCGGTCAAGACCGGTCGGTCATTGCTGCTGTAAGGAGGATGAAAACATCCGACCGGTCTTGACCGGTCGGATAGGCTTGCTGGACTGATGTTCTACTAGGCCCGACCGGTCTTGACCGGTCGGGCATACCTGCTGGGGTGTTTTCACTTGAGGCCGACCGGTCATGACCGGTCGGCCATGCGTACTGAGTTAGAAATTTCTAATTTCATCCCGATTTTCTCTGCGCTGCGTAAGTGTTACGCAAGTTCTCGATTCTTCCGAAGTTGTGGAGCTTCCAGACTATAAAAGGACACCTAGGGATCGTTCCTAGGGCATCCTAGAAGGGTTCAAGCGAGGTTGGAGGCTGTGGAAGTGAAGATTGGAGTTTCACAACTCCTTTTTGGTTTGCTTTGCTGTTTTCATGTTTTTAAGAGTTGTTTCATGTTTCCTTGGATCATGAGCAGCTAAACCTCTTAGCTAGGGCTAAGAGGTGAAGCTTGTAGTGTATCCAAGATGTTTTAATTCGTAGTTAAGTGGTTTTCAGTTTGGAATTCATGATTATGAACTAAGGTTTGAAGTTTATACAAGTTTTTAAGTAATTTCTCTTAGTCTTGTGATGACTCATGGATGTTTGGATGAATTACTTATTTTCTTAATTTGTTTGCAACGGTCTAGACCTGTATGATCCGAGGAATTGGAGTGCGCTCTAGTACCAAGCTCTTCATAAAGGGGCTTCATGCCAAAGTTCTAGTTTTGGTTGATTATCTGGAATATGTATGGACTGTGCATATAATTTGAATCCAGTTCAAATCATGATCTAGCCTTGTCTTGTGAGAAGACTTGAGGATGGTTATGGTAGGGAATTGGACCTATAGAAAAGGTGAATGACCTATGCAATGAGCATGCTCAGATCAGCCTAGAGTTGAGTGAACTTATGCACAGAACTTACATGTTACAGACTTCTGGTTTAACAGTTCTATCATCCGACTAGATAGACCTGACTGGTAATTCTAGTTGAGAGAATGGGAAACCACAGCGGATTGAACATCGAGGATTACTACAAGTGAATCCTCGAACCCCTAGTGCCTTCTTATAATTGTTTACATTCAATTTAGCTTAAATTGTTAATCATACACATTCTATTCAAACTTTGATTGTTAGCTTCAATAGAAACTTGTGGATGAATTTGTGACATCCTACATAAGTCCCTGTGGATCGACCTCGGTATTACCGAGTTTATTACTACATCGCAACCCTACACTTGGGGAAGCGAATAAGTTTTTGGCGCCGCTGCCGGGGATTTTGACGGTTTTCACAAATTTCTGAAATTAGTATCTATTTAGGACTCTTTTAGATTATTAGAACTAACTTAGTTTGTTTATTTGATTTTTTTCAAGGATTTCTAGGAAGCTGAAGAAGATTCAAGGATTTCAAGTGCGAATCAGGTTCTATCCTTCTAAAACCTTACTCTTCTCCTTCTCCTAGTCATTCTTATTTTATTCATCTCTTGTAGAGTGGGTGGAGACTCCTTTTGGATCTCTGAAAGGTCGGCCTTTTTGCCACCTGGATTCCTATTGGTCGGCTCTGCCGTCTTGGATCACCTTGTGCTCAGGGATCTCTTTTCTCATCTCTACTTCTCTTTCTCCTTTTTCTGTGTCTTTTCTCAAAAGATTCAAAGAGTGGGTGGGGTGTTCTCTGAACCCCTATTGACCAGGAGAAATCGGTCTCTATCTTTGTTTTTGGCCTAGCCATTGCAAGACACCTTGTGCTTCGATCTTAGAGAAGAGTAAAGAAAAAGAAGGAAGAATTCTTTTTCCTTTCTTTTGTTTCTTATTTTTGATTTTGCATGCCACATTGGGCTCGGGATTCCAATAACCGACTCATAAGTGAAGGGGGGATAGTAGAAGGGATTGATAGAGAGCCACGTGCTAGGAGACATCTAAATTCTCCAATTTTATCTGAAAGTATGGCTACAAATCAACCTAACCCGGTTCAAAATCAAACCGAAACAGGGGAGAATGTGGTTGAGAATGTTCCCCGACCTAGGACTTTACGTGATTTCTTGCAACCTGCAAGAACAAGCACGCCCTCATGCATAGTATTTCCACCAAATGCAGGGAATGTGGATTTGAAACCAGGAGTGATCAATCTTCTCCCTAAATTCCATGGTTTAGACAGTGAAAGTGCCTATCAACACTTTAGGGAGTTTGATGAGGTAATCACCACCATGCACTTTGCAAATGTGACTGAAGATGTAGTAAGACTTAAATTCTTCCCTTTCACTCTTAAGGATAAAGCCAAGGGTTGGCTGTATGCATTAAGGCCAAGATCAATCGGGTCATGGAACGATATGCACAGAGAATTTATAAAAAAATTCTTCCCTACCCACAAAACGAACATGCTTAAGCGCCTTATCATGAACTTTGCCCAAAAGGAGGATGAAACCTTTTCCCAATGTTGGGAGAGATTCAAGGACCTATTAAATGCATGCCCACATCATGGCTATGAAAATTGGCGGATTATAAGTTTTTTCTATGAAGGACTGATTCCATCCATGCGCCAATTTATAGAGATGATGTGTAATGGGGAGTTCATGAATAAGGAAGCTGATGAAGCATGGGATTATCTGGAAGAATTGGCTGAAAGTGCACAATCTTGGGACACACCTAAACCAACAAATTCCAAGATTGGCCAACAAAAGGAAAAGGGAGGAATGTATGTCCTATCAGAAGAAGATAGCATAAGTGCACGGTTGGCTAGCCTTACAAGAAAGGTCGAAGCCATGGAATTAAGGAAAGGAGAAACAATCAACTCTACTGAGGTTGAAACTGTTTGTGGAATTTGTGCTGGAAATCAACATGCTACACCCGATTGTCCCACAATTTCAGCAGTCCAAGGCATCTTACAAGAACAAACAAATGCCATAAACAGTTATCAGCAGCAATATGGTGCTCCAAACTCAAACACGTATAATCCTAATTGGAAGAACCATCCCAACTTCAGTTGGAAGAATGGGCCCAATGCAAATGCAAACAACACTCCAAAAGTATCACTAGAAGAGATGTTGGGTGCATTTGTATCAGTCCAGAATGAGCAAAACAAGACAAACTCTCTAAAAATAGATGGGTTCATGCAAGAGCAATTGAAATTCAATCAAAACTCAAACCAAGCCATCAATGAATTGAAAACATCTTTGGCTAGAGTTGAAGCTCACCTTAGTGTTAGAGAGAAGGGCACACTCCCTGCCCAACCTCTTCCTAATCCAAGGACCCAATATGAGATACAAGATGCAAGCTCATCCTCCCATCATACGGAACATGTCCAAGCTATCACCACTTTGAGAAGTGGGAAAGAAATTGATAAATCCAATCCGGTGAAGGCCCCCAAGCCTAAGGATCCGGAAATTCCCAAAGAGGATGATAGCCCAAACAATATTCCACAAGAGAAAGAACCGGAAAGACAATACAAACCGGTTGCCCCATTTCCACAAAGGTTGATTTCACCTAAACCTTTAGATAAAAATCTGGAGATTCTGGAAGTTTTCAAGCAGGTGAAGATCAACATTCCGCTGTTGGATGCAATAAAACAAATACCATCTTATGCCAAATTTTTAAAGGAATTGTGTACAATCAAAAGGAAACATAATGTTCACAACAAAGTGCTTTTGGCTGAGAATTTGAGTGCCATCATCAAACAAGAGGTGCCCCAAAAATACAAAGATCCGGGTAGTCCAACCATATCATGCATCATAGGAGACTACCAGATTAAACAAGCCCTACTCGACTTGGGGGCAAGTGTGAATCTCATTCCATACTCGGTCTACGAACAACTTGGGTTAGGTGAATTGAAACCCACCAAAACCACACTCCAACTTGCTGATAGATCCATCCGGATACCGAGAGGAATGGTAGAGGATGTTCTAGTTCAAGTTGATAAATTCTACTATCCAGTAGATTTTATTGTCTTGGACACACATCCCGTGATAGGCACCGGTACTCAAATTCCTATCATACTTGGAAGGCCGTTTCTAGCTACCTCAAACGCCATTATCAATTGTAGAAACGGACTGGTACAAATGTCCTTTGGAAATATGACTCTTGAGCTTAATATATTTGAGTTATGCAAACAACCGCGGGAAGTTGATGATGATATCCACGAACTAAACATGATCGAATCATTCGTGGAAGATACAATCCCCTTGTCACTATTTTCCGACCCTTTAGAGGCATGTGTGGCCCATCTCCATGATATGAATGATAATACAACACAAGAGATGGATGCCATTCTAGATGTGATGCTGGTGCGTGAAAATAAAAGATGGAGGGCCCCAATTGAACCTTTGCCTATAAATGAGAACAAGGCCCTCCCATCCAACATTAAGGCACCAAAACTCGACCTAAAACCATTGCCAAGTGAGCTAAAATATGTCTATTTAGGTCGAGATGAGACATATCCAGTGGTGATTTCTTCCCACTTGGATGAGGAACAAGAGAGTAGGCTAATAGCCACTCTATTAGAGCACAAGAGTGCCATCGGATGGACAATTGCGGATCTCAAAGGCATAGACCCACTGATTTGCACTCACCGCATACATCTTGAGGAAAATGCAAAGACATCCCGGCAACCACAAAGACGACTAAATCCAAATATGAAGGATGTGGTTAAGGCCGAAGTGGTGAAACTATTGGATGTAGGTATCATTTACCCAATATCTGATAGTCAATGGGTGAGCCCAACTCAAGTGGTGCCAAAGAAATCCGGAATAACCATCATAGCCAATGCCAATAATGAACTCGTACCAACTAGAGTCACTACCGGTTGGAGAATGTGCATTGACTACAGGAAGCTAAACACTGTCACGAGGAAAGACCACTTCCCCCTACCGTTTGTTGATCAGATTTTAGAACGGTTGGCGGGTCATTCCCACTTTTGCTTTCTTGATGGCTATTCAGGGTACAACCAAATAGAAATTGCCCGTGAAGATCAAGAAAAGACTACATTCACATGTCCATTCGGTACTTTCGCCTATCGACGAATGCCGTTTGGACTATGTAATGCCCCTGCCACCTTTCAGCGTTGCATGATGAGCATCTTTTCTGACATGGTGGGGACCATTCTTGAAGTCTTCATGGATGATTTTTCTGTATTTGGTTGTAACTTTGATGAGTGCCTCAAGCACTTGAAATCTGTGCTAAAAAGATGTGAAGAAAAGAACCTTGTACTCAATTGGGAAAAGTGTCACTTCATGGTTCAAAAGGGAATTGTACTTGGTCACATCGTTTCACAAAATGGAATTGAGGTGGACAAGGCGAAAATTGATCTTATCTCTAACCTCCCACCACCCAAAAGCATACGAGATATACGGTCCTTTTTAGGACACGCAGGATTTTATAGACGGTTCATAAAGGATTTCAGTTCACTCTCTCGTCCTTTATGCAACCTACTTCAAAAGGAAAATTCATTTGAGTGGAGTGAAGAATGTCAAAAGGCCTTTACCACCCTTAAAGGCATGTTGACATGCGCCCCAATAATGCAACCACCTGATTGGAGCCTTCCTTTTGAGATTATGTGCGATGCTAGCGACTATGCTATTGGGGCCGTGTTAGGCCAAAGAAAAGATAAAAAGCCATGTGTTATCTACTATGCAAGTAGAACCCTAAACTCAGCCCAGGCAAACTACACCACTACTGAAAAGGAACTTTTAGCAGTAGTTTTTGCCTTGGAAAAGTTTAGATCCTACTTGATTGGATCCAAGATCATCGTATTCACCGACCATGCCGCGCTTAAGTATCTTCTCTCTAAGAAGGATGCTAAACCACGGTTATTAAGATGGATCCTCCTACTCCAAGAATTCGACTTAGAAATACGTGATAAGAAAGGAGTAGAGAATGTAGTAGCTGACCACCTCTCTCGACTTGTCCTCACTGATTCCCCTGAAACAACTGCAATCAATGACATGTTTCCTGATGAACAACTTTTTGCTGTTTCCCAATTGCCATGGTATGCGGACATTGCTAATTATCTTGCTACAGGTACAATTCCTACATATTGGAAAAAGCAAGATAAGGATAGATTCTTCTCAGAGGTACGAAAATTTCTATGGGACGACCCATACTTGTTCAAGTATTGTCCCGACCAAATCATAAGGAGATGTGTCCCAGATAACGAGCAACAAAGTATCATCTCCTTCTGTCATTCTCAAGCATGTGGTGGCCATTTTTCAGCCAAAAAGACCACAGCGAAAATTCTGCAATGTGGGTTTTATTGGCCCACCATGTTCAAAGACACACATGAGTTTTGCAAAGCATGTGAACCTTGTCAGAAACTAGGAGGAATCTCCCGTAGAAATATGATGCCACTTAATCCCATTTTAATTATCGAAATTTTTGATTGTTGGGGCATCGATTTCATGGGCCCATTCCCATCTTCTTTTGGAAATTTATACATCTTACTTGCTGTTGATTATGTCTCCAAATGGGTCGAGGCCATTCCTTGCCGGAATAATGACCATAAAACGGTCATTCGATTTTTAAAAGAAAATATTCTTTCCCGGTTTGGAACGCCTCGAGTCATCATAAGTGATGGAGGGTCTCACTTTTGCAATCGCCCTTTTGCAGCCTTAATGAAGAAATATGGCGTTACACACAAAGTGAGCACTCCCTATCACCCACAAACTAGTGGACAAGCTGAGATATCCAATAGGGAGATTAAACACATTTTGGAGAAAACGGTGAATCCCGATCGCAAGGATTGGTCACTTCGACTTACCGATGCGCTTTGGGCTTACCGTACTGCCTTTAAAACCCCTATTGGAATGTCTCCCTATAGACTTGTCTATGGGAAGGCTTGTCACCTACCTGTGGAATTGGAACATAAGGCATATTGGGCTATTAAGAAGATGAATTTCAATTCTGACAAGGCAAGCTCGTTACGCAAACTACAATTGAATGAACTTGCAGAAATCCGGAATGACGCTTATGAGAATGCGAGAATTTACAAGGACAAGACGAAGATATTCTATGATAAGAATATTCTTCGCAAGACATTCACAATCAACCAAAAAGTCCTTATGTATAATTCTCGCTTACATCTATTTCCGGGAAAACTAAAATCTCGATGGACCGGTCCCTACATTGTGCAAACTGTCTATCCGTATGGGACTGTCGAGCTGTTGAATCCGAGGAACGGCAACATTTTCAAAGCAAATGGGCAGCGATTAAAGCCGTTCTTTGAGAATTTTCCTTCAGAAGGTATGTCCATACCCCTGAATGATCCTGTGTATCAGGATGATTGATCTCCTAGTCTGATGGAGGTATAGAGTAGTTAGGATTAGGACTTTACTGCTTTTGTTTTCGTTTTCATAGGTTTGTTAGAAGGAGGAAGATTTCCAATGTTCACTCTCTCAGGTAATATCATTCCTCACTCCCTTTTATTTTCAAATTGCTCTCATGTTTTGCTCATTGCGCATCTTTTACATTGAGGACAATGCACGATTTGGTTGGGGGGTGTAGGACCGCTTGGATGAATCCAGCATTTTGCAACATCTCAAGCAATTATGTGGAAATTTTTCGATTTTTTTCAAAAATTCGAAACTCTTTTGGAAAACATTGGTTCTATGCATTCGAGTTGATATGAGCATAAGAGGAGGAGATATGAAGTGTATAAGGCTGGATGTCTGGAATCTCTCATTGCATAATGGTTTTATATGTGAACTCCCCTATTTTTGTGATTGATAGAAAATCTGAACACTTTTACACCTAGTTCACATTACACGATTTTCATGAGTTGAAGGGATTATGTGATTTAGGGATGAGTTAGACTTTGAATTAAGGTATTGAGAAATCAGGCCGGGGTACTTTGTCCATCCTTGTCCATGGGAAAATAATGAAAGATATGGATTTCTAAAAATCCTATCTAATTTAAAAAGAAAAAGGAAAAGGAAGGATGAAATTGGGAATGTGGAAAAACGGTGGAAAATTCCGATTAGGGCTACCTACTACCAGCCGGGGGATGGTCTACCCGTAACCAAAGCCGGAAATGGGACGTAGTGTGAAAGTCGTCGGAAGGACGGTAAGGCAATTTCCTGTCATTGGCTTGATGTGGCTCTATGTACCTTGAGTTCTATAGTCTAGTTAATCTATGAAGAAGATAATCCTAGAAACTCGTGGAATGAATTTTCACTACCCACACTAGGATGAATTTGTTCAAATCCCTCTATTTATCAACCAATTAGTGGGAATCTCATATGAATGCCTATTATGTCTTGAGGATTTATGGTGCCAACCTTTGACGCGTAATCTTTCTGAATCTTACATTTATGAACCCTGGAATGTATAGAAGGATGGTTTCTGAAAGAGAGTTGAGTTTAGAAGAATGAGATTAGCTTCACGCATGTTTTGCTCGGGACTAGCAAAATGCTGGTTGGGGGGTGTGTTGAGCTCTTAATTATGCATATTCTAACCCCAATTCATCACTCATTGTGCAAGGTTTGTATGGTTTGGAAGCTAATTCAATGCATGTTGTGTGACTACAGGATTGAGGATGGACTCTACTCAATTGAAGATATAATGAGCTCATTTGGAACCATTCTAATAAAGAAAGAAAGAACTAAAGAAGAAAAGGAAGCAGAAGGAAGAAAGAAAGGAAAAATGCAAGAAGAAAAGAGGGCTGACCGGTCGTGACCGGTCGGCCAAGGAAGCCAGACCGGTCAGTGACCGGTCAGCCATGCAGATTTGGCCCTTACTGAAGACGTCCGACCGGTCTTGACCGGTCGGACATATGCTGGAACTTCATGGAAAAGGACCGACCGGTCAAGACCGGTCGGTCATTGCTGCTGTAAGGAGGATGAAAACATCCGACCGGTCTTGACCGGTCGGATAGGCTTGCTGGACTGATGTTCTACTAGGCCCGACCGGTCTTGACCGGTCGGGCATACCTGCTGGGGTGTTTTCACTTGAGGCCGACCGGTCATGACCGGTCGGCCATGCGTACTGAGTTAGAAATTTCCAATTTCATCCCGATTTTCTCTGCGCTGCGTAAGTGTTACGCAAGTTCTCGATTCTTCCGAAGTTGTGGAGCTTCCAGACTATAAAAGGACACCTAGGGATCGTTCCTAGGGCATCCTAGAAGGGTTCAAGCGAGGTTGGAGGCTGTGGAAGTGAAGATTGGAGTTTCACAACTCCTTTTTGGTTTGCTTTGCTGTTTTCATGTTTTTAAGAGTTGTTTCATGTTTCCTTGGATCATGAGCAGCTAAACCTCTTAGCTAGGGCTAAGAGGTGAAGCTTGTAGTGTATCCAAGATGTTTTAATTCGTAGTTAAGTGGTTTTCAGTTTGGAATTCATGATTATGAACTAAGGTTTGAAGTTTATACAAGTTTTTAAGTAATTTCTCTTAGTCTTGTGATGACTCATGGATGTTTGGATGAATTACTTATTTTCTTAATTTGTTTGCAACGGTCTAGACCTGTATGATCCGAGGAATTGGAGTGCGCTCTAGTACCAAGCTCTTCATAAAGGGGCTTCATGCCAAAGTTCTAGTTTTGGTTGATTATCTGGAATATGTATGGACTGTGCATATAATTTGAATCCAGTTCAAATCATGATCTAGCCTTGTCTTGTGAGAAGACTTGAGGATGGTTATGGTAGGGAATTGGACCTATAGAAAAGGTGAATGACCTATGCAATGAGCATGCTCAGATCAGCCTAGAGTTGAGTGAACTTTATGCACAGAACTTACATGTTACAGACTTCTGGTTTAACAGTTCTATCATCCGACTAGATAGACCTGACTGGTAATTCTAGTTGAGAGAATGGGAAACCACAGCGGATTGAACATCGAGGATTACTACAAGTGAATCCTCGAACCCCTAGTGCCTTCTTATAATTGTTTACATTCAATTTAGCTTAAATTGTTAATCATACACATTCTATTCAAACTTTGATTGTTAGCTTCAATAGAAACTTGTGGATGAATTTGTGACATCCTACATAAGTCCCTGTGGATCGACCTCGGTATTACCGAGTTTATTACTACATCGCAACCCTACACTTGGGGAAGCGAACAACCCTCATTGAGTTGATCGTGAGCAACTCACTCCCTCCTGTGATGGTGTTGTAAAACACCACCAGATTGTTGCAGGTAACGATCTATTAGACGAATTCGACCTACAGATTGAAGTGTATGAAGTTTCATGGCGGTTAATGATGGAAGATGAAGCCGAAGCGGCTTGAAGATGGATTATGTTTATTGTCTTTGTAGAATAGATTTATTTTTCGTGTAACTTGTAACAAGCCTCCCATGGAGACTAGAAAGTATAATATTATATAATTTGTATGATCTAAGGACATTATGTTGATAACGTAGAATAGAAAAACATGAAATAAGAACATTGATTTCTGTCATTTGTATTATAAATGCCATGAATATGTGAATTAAAAAGAAGTGTGGGAAATAAACCCCTAGTACATTTAACTTAACACCCGGGAACTCGGCCCATCGTGTTGTCCACGAGAGCCGAAATTTGAGGGCGTTACAGTTGGGGGATTCATTTTTTTAGCGTAAGAGAGGGATTTTGAGGAGATAGAAGCCACCATTGTTGAAGACCATTAGAGGCTCTATTCCAAACCCATTGCAAGTCATTCTCCTTGTGATTCATCACAAGCTTAAGGCATTCAATGCTAAAATGAGAATGAACTTGTTCCCTCTTGATTCCTAAGGGTTTAGACACCTTAATCATTGGTATATCCTTTGTTTAAATACCACCTAGGAGTCCTAATAGGTATATTTGTTAAGTGCTTAAATGTATATATTTTAAACTCATCTCATCACTAACTATGCATGGTTTTCAAGCTTAAAGACTATTCTAATGCGTGGTTTTATGATTATAGGAATGAGAGGAACTCCGCCCAATTGATGACTAAAAAGATCTAATTAGGAGCCTTGGATGAAGACCCAAGATGGGCCAAAGAAAGAAAAAAGCAGAGAGAGAAGAAGAGAGAAGAAAGAAAGAAGAAAAATTGAAGGAAATCAAGCTAGACCGGTCATGACCGGTCGACCACTCCCTGCTACCCCTCTGGACATAACATACAAAGAGGCCGACCGGTTGGCAAAGGTCTTCCCTCCTCATAATGCTCGCTGGACTGTTCATAGAACAGGCTAGACTGGTCGGCCAGTCCAGTTTGACCGGTCGAGACCGGTCTACCAACAGGTAGTCATTGTAATTTGCTGAAATTCAGTAACTTCTTCAGCAAGCTCCGATTTTTGAGGCGCAAGTGCGTAAGTATTGCGCAATTCTGGAAGATTCTGAGGTGGTAGAGCCTCTCCACTATAAAAGGGGACCTAGGGGACGTAGCTAGGGTATCCTAGAAGAGATCTACGAAGGTGGGAGGCGGTGGAAGTCGGATTTGGAGTTCCACAACTTCTCCTAGTTTGTGTTTTCTAGTTTTATGTTTTTAGTTGTTTTCATGCTTCTTTGGATCATGAACGGCTAAACCTCTTAAATAAGGCTAAGAGGTGAAGCTTGTAGTGAATCTAAGATGCTTTAATTCGTTTTATGTTGGTTTCAAGTTGGATTTATTGAAGAACAATGGTTTATAGAAGTTTAAATAAAGTTCTAAGTAGTTTTTCTTAGTCTTATGATGACTCTTGGATTTTTGAAGAATTGCTTGAGTTCTTAATGGTTTTGCACAGTTCTAAACCTGTACGCTCCGAGGAATCGGATTCAATACGCTCTAGACTTGGAATTGCATGTGGGAACTTCAACTAAAGTTCTATTTTTTGTTTAATTTCTAAATTATGCGTTGATTGTATCTGCGATTTGAATGAAGTTCAAATTATGATCTAATTGTGCTTTGTGACAGAGTATGATGATGATTATGATGTGATCTTAACCTATTGGAACTAGGATTGACCTATGCAATTGAGTGTGCTCAAGTCCTAACTTGAATTGAGAGAATCATGTTTATAATCGCACATATGATAGATTGTATGTTACAACTGCTCTATCATTTGACTAGATAGGATTTTATTTCAATTCTAGTTGTGTAATTGGGAAACCACAGCAAAGTATGCATTGAGTATTGCTACAAGTGGATCCTTGGACCCCTAGTGCTTTCTTATATTGATTACATTCACTTTTAGTTTAAGAATCATATCTACATTCAATTCTATAAATCTGTTTGGTTAGCTCTCAAGTAGAGAATATTAGAAGTAGTTTTGTGAATTCCTAACAAGTCCCTGAGAATGATCTCGGTCTCTACCGAATTATTACTACATTGCAACCCTACACTTGGGGAAGCGAACAATATTTCTCTAGGAAATCCATTTCTTACCATTTGTAGAGGTTTCAGCACCTCCTAGCAACTTGGGCATCTCCGTCAAAGCATTGTATGTAAGGTAACTGATCGTGGAACTGAAGCAGTGGCGACGCAATGACATCAGCGATCAGGGGAGCACAAGTATTTGCTTCCCTAAGTGCAAGGTTGCGATGTAGTAATAATTCTCGGTGAGACCGAGGTCGATCCACAGAGAATAACAATAAACAATCCAAATTATTCTAATAACTTCAATTTAAACAGTTTTGAAATTTCAGTTTTAGAAATTAGAACTAAATAGAAAACTAAGTAGAAGAAAATTTGAGATTTAAAAAAAAACTAAGGCTTTAAAGATGTACTTCTAGTAGTCCAATGTAAATCCATTCATTTAAGCATAAATACAACTTGAATTGAAGTTCTATCTCTCATCTAATTGGAAGATTAAGCATTCAATCACAAATAATCCCACTTAAGTCAGAAAATCAGATTCTAGTTCTAATGAAGCACATAGAACTTGAACTTGTAGCCTTCGAAGTAACAACCATACCAAGATATCATGGCATGCTCCAGGGTTACTACAATTCAATTCTAATCAATCCAAACATGGTAATCTTAGAGAATTGCAATGAACTCATATCCGAAGTACATGAACTCTCATAAAACATAAAAAATTCCATACTTTATTTAAACTAAAACTTAAAAATCCAAACTTAAGTAAAGGTACTTGAAACAAATGAATTCAACATTAAAACTAGCTACAAGCTTCACCTCTTAGCCTTAGCTAAGAGGTTCTAACCGAGCATTATCATACTTCAACTAGAAAAAAAAAACTACTAAAAGCATAAAAAATCAGATTCGGAGGAGTTACAAACACTCCACAATGATCCTCTTCACCTCCCACGACTTCTTAAACCTTCTATGATGAGTTTAGATCCAACCTTAGGTGTCCTTTTATAGATTCGAAGCTCCACTACCTCAGAACGTTCTAGATTTTGAGCAATACTTATGTAGTGTGTATGAATTTTTAGAGCTTAAAGAGGAAGCTACTGATTTTTCAAATTACAAGTGGTTGACCAGTCTAGCCTTTAGTCCAGGGAGCTCAAGTGGTGCAGTAAGGTGGCTAGTAGTATGGCCGACCGGTCATGACCGTTCAGACCCAATAATTTTACTGATTTTTTTTCTTTGTTCCTTCTTCACTTCTCCTTGCTTCTTCTCTCCTCTTAGCTCATCATCTATCATCCTCAATGATGTCTTTTAATACCAATTAGGCGAAGTCACTCTCTCATTCCTACAAACATAAAAACATGCATTAGATAAGTCTTTAAACATAGGAATCATCCATAGTATGTGATGAAATGGGGCTAGAATATATAGAATTCGAGGCTCAACAACAAGGGATGCTGATTCGAGCATGGGAGAGCGAGAAGAAGCAACTTGAAGTGGTGCTACACGGGGCTTAAATCTTACAAGTAAGGTTGTCATTTATGTTAAGTCCATCCACTCTTTTCCCTGTGGGAATTGAGTGTAGAGTTTGTTTCTCAAACTCGAACTTAGGGTCGTTTATCGATCCTTGACTTGTTAGTTGAGACCAAAGTGTTCGCTCACCTCAAGCACAAGGATGCGATGCAGTAATAATTCTCGGTAAGACCGAGGTCGATCCTCAAGGATTGTCGTCTAGGATAAGCTAAATTTAGATTTGTAATGATGGATGGTAATTAAGAACATAATCTATTTACTTAAGAACTAAATCAAGAAAATAAACACTAGAGCGCCAAGGATCCACTAATAATCATTCATAATACCAATTCAAATCATTCAAGCCAATCACTTAATTAGAATCGGAGTTCTATCCCTAGCCAATCGTAATATAGAGCAATCAAATCATCATAATGCATCTAACATAGATGAATCATCCACTGATATGGTTCTCTCATAAATAACTAAGGCATTGGGTGTATTCAATCACACAACCCAATCCTTCACAAAACAAGCAAGATCACATTCATGATTCTTCCTCAAACCTTGTCACTAGACTTGATTTAGAATCATGAATTAAACTTCTATTGAACCAAAATCAATACATAAACACCTATTTTTTATTAAATCAAAAGAGAAGAACCCCTTTTAGTTTAGTTCTAGATAAGCTCTTAGGAAACTTAGTTTGTAAGATCCTCTAGCATCCAACATATCATGATGAATGTAGGATCTCTACAACCTAAAATCCTATCAATCAATACCCCATTAAGCAATCTCAGTAATCAAAACATCCCATGTAAGAAAAATCACAAGAGATAGAAGATTAACTAAAAATACTAATTTTATTTCAAACTAGAACTACAAGTGTTCTTCATAAAATCAAAAAGTACTTGAACTAATTCAAATTAGACATTGTAAACAACTAAAAGCTTCACCTCTTAGCCCTAGCTAAGATGTTTAGCCAACCATTAAACTAAAACTCAAAGACAACTAATGAAAAACATAGAAAAACTGAGTTTGGAGGAGTTACAGACGCTCTACAGCGATCTCCTTCACCTCCCACGACTTCCCAAGCCTTCTATGATGTTTTTAGATCCACCCCTAGGTGTCCTTTTATAGTAAAGAGGCCCTACGGCCTCAGAATCTTCCAGAATTACATAATACTTACTCACTTGCACCTCAAAAATTTGAGCTTGCTGAAGAAGTTGTTGAATTTCAGCAAATTACACTGGCTACCTATTAACTGACCAGTCTTGATCGGTCGAGATGGCTGGCCGACCAGTCTAGACCGATCTAGCTTCTATTTCTTTTAGTTCTTTCTCTCTCTTCTCTCCTTCTTTCTTCTTCCATCTTTAACCCACCTTGGATCATCATCAAGGACCATCTAAATGTGGTCTTTTGAACATCAATTTGGTGTAATCCTTCTCTCATTCCTACATCCACAAAACATGCATTAGATAAACCTTTTAACATGCAAATCATGCATAAGATGCAATGTATAATGGGCTAGGATATGTATAAATTGGAAGCTCAACAGAAAGCATAAGGACATTTGTCGTTCCTTGGCATGTTTGTCATTTCTTGGCACGTTTGGCTGGCATAAACAAGTTTCTAAGGGGAGCCACTAACATAGGTGCGAACGTGTAGGTTGGGAGGAACCTGTAAACTCCTCGATTGGGTGAATCCGATTTAAAACACCTTGGTTGGGAAGAACCAGATTTAAACTCCCTAGTGAATGCCGATGTACTCAAAGGGGTTGAGTACTTGAACCGAGAGTGGATTAGACCCAAAGTCGAACCACTATACATGCTTTTGTTTGTGATTAAATTGAGCACATTGTTATCTTAGCACTGTATGTTTAATTGTTTAATTATGAATGCTTGATAGAAATGTATGCTAGGCACTAGATAGGCACATCCACACACAAGATGTACTTTCACTAGAGTGTAGACTTGAGCTCATTGATCCATTCTCATAGTCTACATAACTTCAATAGATTAGGAGCTTGATTTGTTTAATCATGTGATTATCTATGCATGTTTGGACTAGGTTGCTTATTGCTTAAACAATATGCTAGTCTTGTGATTGGACCCACTTAGGCTTGGAATCCGAAGTCTTAATTGCTTACTTAGTTTAAATTTTTAAAATGCATAAGTAGGCGAAAAGGTTTTAAAAAGGTCCTAATCACCCCCCTCCCCCTCTAGGACTTAGCCATAATACTACTTGCTCTGCTCTGAGCTTCGACAGGTATATACGAAGGTGTTGCGTTATACTACCGACGTAATTTCATAAACGAATTAAACATCAAAACTAACTACAAGCTTCACCTATTAGTCCTAGCTAAGAGGTTTAGCCAATAATTGTCATGATTGAACTAGAAAACAAGAGAAAAATTACTGAAAACATAAGAAAAATTAAATAAAACCCTAGTCGGAGGAATTATAAACTCTCCAATTTGATAATCTCCATCTCCAGTGACTGTAGAACCTTTCTACAATGTGTTTAGACGAGAGTAGAGGCGTCGTTTTATAACAACGATTCACACACAAGATGTATGTTCACTAATTAGTGTAGACTTGAGCTTATATGATCCATCCTTATATAGTCTACATAGGTTGCATAGATTAGATGCTTGATTAGTTTAATTTTTTATTAATCTATGCATGCTTAAACTAGGTAGCTTATTGCTTATCCATATGCTAGTCTTGTGATTGGACCCACTTAAGCTTGGAAGTCGAAGTGTTCTTTCTTACTTAGCTTGTATTGTTAGATTAATATAAGTAGGTGAAAAGACTTTAAAAAAAGTCTTAATCCACCCCTTTTAGGACTTAGCCATAATTCTAGTTACTCTGCTTTATTGCTTCCACATGCATAGCGTCTATCAAAGTAACGCAATTTGAGCCTACAACAGATTCCTAAGAAGAAGACACTGTTACCAATTGCAATGATATGCCTTCGGCTGCTACACCGCCGATGGGGACTACTGAAGATCCAATAAGGCCAACCTCTTCAACAGTCATACTAAAACTTGAAAGTGAAATCGGCCCTTAGGAGCAGGTAATAGATCCTATTACAACTACCATTTAATCCTTGCCAGCCACAACAACACCTCAATCTCAACCAACAACACCCCAGTCTTCAACCCCATCAACATCTTCACAGCCTATTTCCACCCCATGTCACCACCGTCGTCGCCTTATCCTTTCATCCGAAAATGAAAGTCCTCCATCCCAAGCAGAACTAACCAATCATGTTACTGATGAAGCCCTCAGCCCTTAACCAATTGTGCCTACTTCTGCTTAGGCTATACTTGAATCAAGGTAGATCATAAACTCGGAAGAAGATACCCTCGAAATTAAGAAAATCTTAAATAGTCTGGATCAGCGTGATTCTCATGAAATCTTAATACCAGAATCTCCCGTAACTTCAGTTGGAATCAGTGAGCTCCTAGGGGAAATCAGAGCATTAATGCACTCTTGTTCGACCGAGCCTATGACCATGGACATAGTCGAAACGATGTTGTTAGAACTAGAGAAATGAACATTCTCTGGAATGTTGGGTTTTGTTGCTCTGGGGTTCTGAATAATAGAAACATTCGTAGACAATCACAAGCATTCACAAAAGTACACAAGAGAAGAGATATCGCAAGGCGAATTTTATTCCAGAGATTCTGAGATCTTGTACATTCCAGGCCGTGATCTGGCACGAGCCCTTAATTACATCGAATGATCGATGACCCTTGATTAAAAGGCAAGAGACTAGTCAGCGGGGACTATGGTTTCAGAGTTCATGGTCGTAGAGACCTGTGTTTTGGTGGTCGTAGAGACCTGTATTTGTATGGTCACGGAGACCTGTATTGTATGGTCATGGAGACCTATATTGTTGTGTTCTGTTATAGACTGACCCATCTTTGTACGAGTCGGATGTCTGTCCCATGTTTTGACCGGAGATCCGGGCTGAGACTGTCAGGATTTACGGCTGAGATGGACGACCCTGGGCCCACGCCTGTCAATGTAGGGACAGGTGACCTCGGGAAGTCCATTCTACAGTTGTGTGTACCTGCGCAGCTCAACCAGCGGATGCCGTTTGGACGGGTAGGGCATCGACTGTTCTTGAGGTGTCAATCTCTAACAAATTGTGTGTGATAATTTAGAACTTTCCTGGTATGGTTTATCGTGGTAACCATAGTCCCCTTTGCTTAGTCTGGACCTGAATCCGGGTCATATTTTGATGGTACATATAATGATGATGCATCAGTATGATTCTGGGCGCTGGTGGCCTCTTTTCGGGAGAATTGCTCCGTTCAGCTCGTTGGATCGGATCGGACTCCGAAGGCTTGTATTCCGCTCCCTGGGCAGCCCGGACGAGTCATTTGACTGCTCCATCACGTCCGGAATGCTCGAAATACCCAAAATAGGCTCAAACGGGGCTTGAAAACGCTATAAAATAAGGATTTAAAGGTGCTGGAATGAACGTTGAAAGTGCTGATTTTTGGTCCGCTGGCCTGATTTTTCTGATGCGCTGGGGCCAGCGTGTCCAAAAATGTGTTTTCCCGATCCGCTGGCCTATTTTACGATGCGCTGGGGCCAGTGCGTCCTAAAAAATGTATTTTTCTGATCCGCTGGCCTATTTTGCGATGCGCTGGGGCCAGTGCGTCTTAAAAATAACTGTTCGTGTATTTATCCAATCCGCTGGCCTATTTTGCGATGCGCTGAGGCCAGTGCGTCCAAAAATGTATTTTTCTGATCCGCTGGCCTATTTTGCGATGCGCTGGGGCCAGTGCGTCTGACATTGTTTATGATTTATTTTATCCGCCGAGGATTTCCCTGATGCGCCAGGTCACTTTTATGATGCGCCCAGGATAGTGCGTCCGAAAAAGGTGACTTAAGTTATTTCTCCGGACCTGGTATGATCGGAGGTGCGATTTCCGGCGAGGGATTCCGGCGGTCGAAAAAAAGTTTTTCGGCGACGAGGATCGGCTCTCTTTCTCTCTGAACCGTGCAAATGAGGCGGTGGGAGGGGGTATTTATAGGCAAAGTCGCCCAATAGGCGGTCGACACGTGTAGCGCGTCGAGAAATTGGGTCGGCGCGTCGATTAAAGTCACTCGGCGCGTCTCAAAATGGCTGAGTTCAGAAGCTGATTTTCAGGGCGCGCTAGCTGTCAGTGCGTCCTGAAATTGGCTGATTTTTTGATGCGCTGGAAGAATTTTCGGACGCGCTGGAGGCAGTGCGTCCTGAAATTCAAAATGCTTGAATTACTCGATGCGCTGGATGAATTTGCAGACGCGCTGGAGGCAGTGCGTCCTGAAATTCAAAATTCCTGAATTACATGATGCGCTGGAGGATTTTTGAGATGCGCTGGGGGCAGTGCGTCCTTAAATTAATTTCTGGATGCGCTGGACGTATACGTGTTTCCCACACTTGGGTTTTGCAAATTGGGGGATTTGTGGGGTCCGCCTCGCGATGAATGCCGATGCACTGCTCCTATCTCTTCATAATTGAGGTAATCCTCCCACATTTTGACAGTTTTGATCATGATGACCGGTGGGGTCCACCACTGGCCCAATTCCCTACTTTTGGTCAAGTCTGGTGTGTGTGTCGCGATTCGTGCCGCGATTTCTGATGCGCTGGCCCTAAATTTGATCGAGTGATGGTTTGGGCATTTGGAATCATCGTTTCGGGGACCCCCACTTTTGGGACCCCAACAGATGCCCCTCCGATGCGTTGGGATGGACGAACGGTGATCCATTGCGATGCATCGGATTTTTTGGGTCCCACTATAAATAGGGGAATCCAGGTCATTTCGTCATTTCACTGTTCATTTTCGACGACCAGAGCTCTCGGCCAGCGCATCGATTTTTTCGCCAGCGCTTCGAATTATTATCGTCAGTGCATCGAAATATTAGGTAGTGCGTCGATTTATTCGGACTTCGGCATTTTGTCGATGCGCTACGCATAGCGAGGCCTCTAATCGGACTTTGTGTATTTCCGATTTTCTGAACGTGCCATAGGGCAGCGCATACAATAACTGGACGCGCTAGACTCAGCGCATTGGTTTAACTTGAAATCATCCATTTTATCGATGCGCTAGGGTCAACGCGTCCTCTCGTGCCTTGTGGAAACCCATTCATGACGCGCTGAGCCCTGCGCGGTCCCACTATCTCATTAATCGATGCGCTAGTCCCAGCGCGTACCCGCGTGCCTGGGATAGCTTATTTAATTGACGCGCTAAGGTGTAGCGCTTAAGAATTTCAGACTTGGCGGAATCTTAGCATTTTCTGGACGCGCTGGGCCCGACGCATCATGTTTTTTGGACTTGTGAATTTGCATGATTTTCGCGACGCGCTGGGCTCTGCGCATGTGATTTTAGGACTTAGTGAAATTTATTGGATTGTTACGCAAACCGGCTCCGGTACATATTTCCAGACTTGGTTAATCGACCCGATTGTTGAGCGTATTAAAGCCGACGAGTACTGATTTCTGAGTTTTGAGAAGTTGTCCAATTCTAGTGTCCTATTTTAGTGTGCTTATCGTGGCTTAACACACTCACCTGCAGGTTCATTTGACCATTGCTCACGATATTTGGGACTTGTTCCGGGTACGCGGGGTCTCACGCACCCTCTTTATTAAACTAGATTTGCTTTGAGCATCACCAGGGTATGTGAAACCTCGCGCACCTAGCCCGTGGGCCTCGGTGGAGTCTGTGGTTTCTGCGAATTCCGCACCGGCGGTCCGCCGTGTCTTCAAAGGGTGTGAACCCCTATGCCTCTGTTTCGTATTCGCGTATGCGTGCCAATTGTCTTAGGGAGGCGTAGGGTCTCACGCACTTGGGAGACTCCCTGGCTGCTTTAATTTAACGGGCAATTCGAGAGGTGATTTAAAATGATGTTTCGAGCATACCTTTGCATGTCATTCCTCGGCTTCTTTGACTTTACGCGAGTGGCTTTGCGCGCTTTTCTTTTGTCGGACTGCCTTATCTGGTTCATCCGTCTTGTTTTTAGCAGACAATGGTCATAACCCGTGCTTCCCTTCGCGCGGCCCGGGACTGCATGGGGCGTCTCCTAAACGATCTAGACCACCCCGCGGCTTGGTCATCTCTTGCTGGTCAATGCGATGAGGTGGCCGAAGCCCTGACTCATCTTGGTGTTGAATCCCGCCCCATTCTCCGAGCTCTTCAGAATATCTCGGCGATGGCTTCTATCTCCGACGAACGCAAGGAGGCTATCTATGGTTTCATCGGCGATTCTTCCCTCCTGGAGGAATTGGCGGTCCTGGAGGCGGCGGAGCCTTCTCTGGCTGCTTCCTTCCTATCCCTCTCGAAGCGTCTCCACTTCCTAAAGGATGAGAAGAGGGAGAGCAGGAGATTCCTGGCTTGGCTTATCCCCTTGGCGGAGACCAAGTACCCGGATCGTCGTGCCGGTATTTGAAGAATGGTCAGAGCGGCTATCCGGGAGCACGACGACCTGGCGATTGACTTGTCTGCGATAAGGAATTACGCCGATGCTGAGCACTTGAACTTTGATCTTGTGCAACAATGCATCTCTATCCTGGTGGACTTGGTCTTCAAAGAGGCCCAAATTCAAGAGAAGGTCGATGAGCTGAGGGCTCGAGTTCTTCCTCTGGTGCAGGACTGAAATCTTCATTTTCTGGCTTCGGGGAGGGGTCCCCACAATTTTGGGTCATTTCATATTGACTGTCGATTTTTATCATTTTTAAACAATTGACATTTAACGGTTTGGGCTTTGGCATAGCCCTCGTGGTTTAATGAATGCTAATTATACTTTTTCCGCTTTACTTCTGCCTCTCGAAAATTTGTGTGTTTGTGATGATGTTGTTGCGGATGCTGTCGTTTCATTTCTTTTTATTGGTTGATGATGTCGCGTAGTGGCCTGGATCGGCGCTCGTTCTTTGTCTACCTGTTGCTTCGTATGTCTTTGGATTTTGTGAACGTTTGACTGGGCTTTATGAGGATATTTTCATTTGCTTTGTACTTAAACCCTTTCTATGCCGTTGCATATTATAATGGCCAGCAATCCTTCGCAAGCCAGTCCTTCGGGTCCGTCTCAAACTCCATCCAAGCGTAAACGTGCTGCCATCAAGCAGGTTTCCAGACCGTCAGCTGAGAATCCGCAGTGGTTTCTCCCGCCTGAGACATTTAACTTTTACGAACGTATTCTGACCCTTCCGAAGAATGTCCAGCGGAAGATACTCTGCGATAAGGCCTTACCGCCCCCTCCTGATGAGGGTACCTAGGAGGAATGGGATGCGTGGTACACTCCCTTACAAGGTTTTCGGACTGACGAGGTCGTCGGGTCTGAAGAGGGTGAAGCGAGCCCAATTGTGCCCACCCAGTCTGCTAGGCGAGGTCGTCCAAAGACGACTGGGAAGAGCGCTAAGCAGGTCTATATAGAGAACCAGACTAGGTCGAAATCCGATAGGATGAGGGTTGTCTGGTCTTCTGTGAAGCTGCCAGTATCGTCTCTCGTGATTCGCAACCCTTACACGAAGTAATTCATCCGCTTTCCTAAAAGCTTCCAGAGATATCGTTCTTTGCCAAGCATTGAGCCCTCTGATATAAGTCACGCGAATTCTTTCTACAGCGTCGACTCCTGGACGTCCATTCCGGAGACGTTCGTTAACTGTGCTATATCTAAGAACGGCACGTTACAGTCTGTCCTCGGGGAGAAGGACATGATATTTTTGGAGCCAAACCACGACCCTCATCTGTCATTTCCAACACACTACTACGAGACCCTGCGCCAAAGGTTTCGTCCTCTGTCTGATGTAGAAATCTGGCCGACCGGGGGTTTTAGGACCCGAGGACATTTAAGCCCTCACCCCGGTTATGAAGCTTGGGCCAATCGGATAGTCGTGCAGCATGAAGAGACCTTGAAGCAAGTAGGTCTCCTTCGGGCCATCCAAGCGACGTCGAGTTACTTCCATCGAGAACCTTGAATCTATAAGGGGTTCCTGAACCATTGGAGTTCCATCACCAACTCCTTCCATCTACCTTGCGGAGAAATGAGCATCTCCCTCTGGGATCTGTATCAGATAGCAGGTCTCCCTATCCGTGGCAGAATCTACGATGAATGGACTCCTAGTGATGAGGAGCTGTCCAAGAAGAAGAAGGGTGCTGATGAAGGCTTTTATTCAGAAGCCTGCTACGAACTATTCGCGGAGCTTCCGCAATTTTTGGGTTCCAAGGATAAGGTGCCCTTTGAGGACTGGCTGGTTTATTTTAGTCACGGTCTGAAGTGAGTTTCTTCTCTTGTCTTACACTGTTCGTGTCCTATTTCATTCCTTTCTTCCACTGATGGTTTTCTTCCTGTCTCAGCTTAAATTACGGACCGTATGATGAAGGTCGCAAGGACAAGTTGATCTTGGAGGCCAAGATGAAAAAGAAGTTCCCACAGCCAAACAAGCTCTCTCCCACCTGCGAGCTCCCTAGGTTTTTAGCCTACTGGCTGTGCTGTGTGGCCCTCCCGAGCTCCAAGCAGGCGGATAGTGTGAGGGTCTCCTGCTTTGCTGTTGTAGGGAGTCTGGCTAATGGCCATCGCTACGCATTGGCCCCGGTGGTATTGTGCTCCATATATCAAGCCTTTGGCGGCGTCATCAGCAATAAGGGTTCGGCTTCCTTTGGATTAAATTCTTCTTATTGTGGGTGACATTTCTTCTCGGGATGGCTTGGGGTCTATTTCCCATGGGTCTATGGCATGGAGCTTAAGGACTTCATCCAGAGAGGATCTGTTTCGCTGCACGCTTTTCAGAAACGGAAGATGATAAGCGGAAACTTGGCGACTATCGAGGCAAAGATAGCTCGCAATGATGACGTCGACTTCTTCCTCTTCTCGGGGACCAACAGCGAGGATCCAGACTTGCTCAATGATGACGAGAGCCTCAGTTCTTATCACCGCTCGTTCTTGGTGTCCATTCGCCCGAGCTCGCTGCCTTTAAGAGAGGGCGCTGAGTTTTGGAGAGAGCCATACTACCCGAACCGATTTGCCAGGCAGTTCGGTTATGATCAAGGGGTACCGGAGTCGCCCGAACCGGTGACAAGAGAGCAGCGGGCATACGGCACAGGACCGATCCATTGGAAGTGGATATGGCGACAGCTTCTGCTTACCAGGTCAGGTTGTTCTTTCATTGTCCCGGGCACAGAGTACGTCCCCGGCACCACATATGGATGGATGTGGTGGTGGGCTCACCAATATTCCTTGATCCGCAACAACCGACACGTAACCGATCCTGTCTTCGTCTCCCCTCCGATTGTCAATCCTACTCCTGCCGACGGCTTAGGTTATGTGGCAGAGCCGCTTCGCCAATTGGCTACTCCGGGCGTGCAGAAGTTCATGACCTCCCTGAACGTTATAATAGATCATGAGAAACCCGAGCACACACTCGAAGGGTGGGTCGCTTATGGCCAGAGGATCACGCTGCAAGGGAACCCGGATTCCCCACTCGTCGGTCCCATGGCAGAGGGGCAGAGAGAGCGTTATGATATTGGCGATGATGATGATGGCGAGGCCGCCGGTGATGAGGACGGTGACGAGGAAGATGCTGCTGATGACGGCGGAGGAGACGAAAATGATGATGACGCTGGTGATGGCAATGATGGAGGGGGTGATATTGGTGAGGAGGTCACCAGAGAGGGTGGAGAGGGTGGCGACGAGGGAGATAATGTTGCGACCGCAGGTACTCCTCCGTCCGGTGGTCAGGGAAGTCGCGGCCAGAGCCCAGCAGGTCGGACGAGCCTGTCCAGACGTTCTGTTCCCGGGGATAGTGATTCCGAACCGTCTCCTGAACGTTCTGGGCCTCGCATAAAGACTGCTCCTCGCGTCTCTGTTGCCGATGGAGGAAAGAAGATAAAGGACCTGCTGAAGTTGTATAGGGCTGAGAAGGCGCGGAGCCAACTCCCCCAGGCTGCTGGCAGCGTCCCGACCAATGACGCGAGCGGGCCAAGGGAAGAAGGGGAGATGAGCTCGCAGGCGGGCCTCAGCGGAGATCGTCCTGTGGAGAGAGGTGAAGGTAGCGAGCCAGTATATGAGAGATCTGTTCCTGAGGCAGACATAGAACCCGTCCCCATGGACATCGATGATGAGCCGCGAGCTGAAGACCCCCCTCTTGCCGATCCTATCAATACAACCGAGGCTGCGGTGAATCCTAGCCCCACTCCTGAGGCGAGATCTGTTGCTGCTGCGGAAGAGGCACCACTCCCTTCCCGAGGAACCGTGCCTGCAGATGCTGCTAGCGTACCAGAGCCTGTTGCCGCAGTGCCCCTGACTGCTGAACCAGTCCGAGCTATCTCTGCCCCTGAGGTTGTTATTCTTTCTTCCCCTGAAATGCCTGAGTTGGCAGCGGAAGTTGCGATTGGATGTGCCCCTAGCTCGTCGAGACCTGTTGCCTCAACTAGTACACCGGGTGATGAAGTCCCTACTGGTATACTACTTTCCTTTATCGTTTGCTCGCTTCTCTTCTCTCTCCAGTGTGCTAATGTTTACCGTTTCTTTTACCAGCCACTGCCCCTGCCAGCGTCCCGGCTCCTGTAGCCTTGCCCGAGGCATTCCTCTCGTCTCTCCGAGGCTTATCAAGGACCAAGGCGAACCTTCTGAAGAGCTTACTGTCCGACATCGTCGATTCGCTTAGGAAAGGAGACGAAGGGTCTATCTTGGATGAGGCACTGCAGGCGTTGGAACTCACTGCTACGTGGCTTGGAGTCGACATTTCTTCGATAGTCAGTCATGTGTCACAATTCAAAGATGGTGTGGCTCAAGTGAACGATGCGAGGCACTTTAAGACTGACCCCTCTGTTGAAGAAAAATGTAGTCAGTTGCGGTCCCTTCTTCCGGAACTAGAGTTGTACGAGGTGGATGTGGCCACAGTACAGAAGGATTGGCAGGCTGTAGATACTGAGCACCAAGAGGCCACCAGGCGTCTCGCAGAAATTGAGGATGAGATGACCCGATTATGTGCCGAACATTCTGTCGTCCATTTCAAACTCTCGAAACTCGGTGGCCAGAAAGCAAGCTTGCAGTCTTCTATTGACCAAAGCAAGGCGGAGTGTAACGCTGTGAGGACACGAATTACGGAGCTGCAGTGGTCTCTCCAAGATACTCCCGACCCTGTCCAAGTCTTGGCCGAGGCTGAGGCAAGACAGAAGGCAATTGCGGAGTCTGCTGTTAATCTATTAGAGCAGTGTTTGAGAACTTTAGATGGTTAGGCTGTACTAATAATGATTCTTTTGTAGTTTTAAAACACGTTGTAATGAGTGTTGTATCATTATGTATACTATTGTGATGCTGAGTTCATATTGTGCTTTTTAGCCTGCTTGTCGTTCCTCTTGAGTTTGAATGCAAAATAGATCGTGCTATTTGGAAAGGAACGTCCCCCTGTTAGGACTTAAACCTACGCATGTGCACGAGGATGTAGCCGGGCCTCAGCTTAGGGCTGATCTTGATTTTAATAATCTCGAAAAGGCATGGTGTCCTGCTTGACATGTCTTGAGCCTTGGTGACCCTCCCAATACCTGTGTAAACATAAAGCAGATGATTAGCATTTTAGTTTAGTCATTGCATGGCATCCTTTCTTTTGACATCTATTCTATTACATTCCCTCTACTGGGGTATTTACAACTTGCGATGATAAGTTTATGTCAGGTGTAATATCTTTTCAAGAATCGGCCATTCACTAGCGAACTGACACCCTGTCCTTTGCAATCTATTACCCGATAGGCTCCGTTGGAATACACTTCGTCGATGATGCAGACGGGATCCCACTTCGGGTCGAACTTGCTTTTCGATCCTTGGAGCGGTGCCGGACGCTTCATCATTAGCACGAGATCGCCCTTCTTGAACGACCTGCCCCTGACGCGCTTATCGTACGCGGCTGAAATCTGTTTCTGATACATTTCGAGTCTTTGTTGGGCGGCGAGCCTTTTTTCATCAAGATTATCAAGCTCGACCATTCGGATCTTGGCACTATGCTCAGCCGTCATGGAGTGTCGGAGGGCGACCCTTAGCAATTCAACTTGTATTTCCATCGGGATCACAGCTTCCGTACCGTATACCAGAGAGTAGGGCGTAGCCCGGGTGGCCGTGCGGTGCGTAGTTCGATAAGCCCACAGTGCTTCGGGCAACCGTCTGTCCCAGTCCTTCTTATTTTCTCCCACTGTCTTTTTCAGAATCTTCACAATAGTTTTGTTGAATGCTTCGGCCAATCCATTCGCAGGAGGATAATAGGGCGATGAGTAGCAATGCTTGATCTTGAATTTTGCGCACAGCTTATCAATAGTAGCGTTCTTGAAGGGTGTCCCGTTGTCCGTGGTGATTCTCTCGGGGATACCATGTCGGTATAATATGGTGTGACGGATGAAACCTTCGACATGCTTGGCTTTCACATTTCTCAGGGCGACTGCTTCGGCCCATTTAGAGAAATAGTCGGTTGCTGCGAGGATGTACTGATGTCCCTGGGAGGATGGTGGACTGATCGACCCGATCACGTCCATGCCCCAGGCTGCAAAAGGCCAGGACATCACTGACTGATGCAACTCTTCTGGTGGTGAATGTATGATATCGGCATGGATCTGGCACTGGTGACATTTCTTTACGTATTCTATCGCGTCCTTCGTCATTGTCGGCCAGTAGTAACCCATGTGTCGTACACAGTGGTGTAAGTTCTTTCCTCCCTGGTGAGCACCGCATTCTCCTCCGTGAGCTTCTTTCAAGGTGTTACGTGCCTCATCTTGGTTTAGACACCGCAGCAGCATTCCCTCGTACGATCGTTTATAAAGTACATCATTCTGGAGTATGAATGAGTTGGCGCGTCTTCTTATTTGTGTGCGCATCTTGGGCTCTTCTGGCAGAAATCCTTACTTCAGATAGTCAATGAATGATTTTCTCCAATCATCTTCCGCTGTGACCTCAAAGCAGCAAACGGGATTGGTACTCAATTCTCCGTTGCGCAGCGCAGCCGTCGGCAGGATTCTTCTTTCTTCAATCGTAACCCGAAGTGGGCTGCCTCCAGGGTTAGCTAAAGCAGCGGCTAAGCTGGCGAGTGCATTAGCTCGTACATTCTCCTGCCTCGGTATATGTGAGATACTGTTGTTCCGAAACTGCTCAAACATGGACTGCGCTTGGTGGCAATAGGGCGATAACTCGGGTTTGCGGACTTCGTACTCTGTCGTTAGTTGACCGATGACAAGCCTAGAGTCACCGTAGATACGCATTTCCTTGATTTGCATTTCCAGGGCCAACTGTAACCCAATAATAAGGGCCTGGTACTCTGCTTCGTTGTTGGTGCATGCCGGGACTAATGTGAATGAATAGGGTAGCAGGTCCCCTTGCGGACTAATGAATATAATTCCTGCCCCTGATCCTACCGCTCTGGCTGCGCCGTCGAAATACATCTCCCAATGGCGTGCTTCATTAGTCGTCATAACCTGATCGTCTGGGAGGTCATATTCTATTACTTCACCGCTTGGTACTGGATGCGCGGTAAGAAAGTCCGCGATAGCTTGCCCTTTGACGGCCCGAGCCGGCATATATGTCAAGTCAAATTCCAACAAGAGCAGGGCCCACTTGGCCAGCCGCCCAGACAACATAGGCCTATTCATGAGAAACTTGAGGGGATCCGCTTTGGATATCAACGTTATCTGATGAGAGAGACAGTAATGTCTGAGCTTTTTGACAGCAAAGATCAGTGCTAGACAGATTTTCTCGATCGCCGAGTAGTTATACTCGGCTCCCACCAGCGTGCGGCTAAGGTAATAGAGTGCGCTTTCCTTCCCTTCTTCGTTCTTCTAGGCTAAGAGGGCTCCAAGTGAATTTTCGCCAACGGCAATGTAGAGGATTAGTGGCTCCCCTTTGATTGGTGCCGCAAGAACTGGAGATTTGTCGAGCAAGTCTTTCAGAGAGTCGAACGCTTTCTGGCAAGCGTCATCCCACTCAAACCGTACTCCTTTCTTGTTGAGGCGCGAGAACGGTTGACAACGACCAGATAAATTCGAGATGAATCTTCTTAGGTACGCGACCCGGCCTTGGAAGCTTTTCAGCTCTTTGAGACTCTTCGGAGGTGGCATTTCCCTGATCGCCTTAATCTTCGTAGGGTCGATTTCTATGCCTCGGTGTCTGATAACAAATCCTAAAAACTTGCCAGAGGAAACTCCGAATGCGCATTTCAACGGATTCATGCGAAGGCTTTTCTTTCTCAGTCTTTGGAACACTTGCCTTAGATGCTCTCTGTGTTGTTCATGCCCAGCCGACCTCACTACCAGATCGTCTACATAGCATTCGACATGTTTATGCATCATGTCCTGGAAGATCGCTTGCATCGCACGCTGATACGTTGCCCCTGCGTTTTTCAACCCAAACGGCATCACACGGTAACAGTATATGCCCAACGTTGTACGGAATGCTGTCGATTCCTCATCCTCTGGGGCCATACGAATCTGGTTATACCCCGAGTAACCGTCCATAAAGGACATCACTGCGTACCCTGTCGTGCTGTCGATCAGTAGTTCTGGGATAGGCAGTGGAAAATCATCCTTAGGGCATGCTTCATTGAGGTTCCGGAAGTCTACGCAGATCCGGATTTGACCGCTCTTTTTCTTGACCGGCACAATGTTTGAGATCCATTGTGGGTATTTGACTTCTCTGATGAATCCAGCTTGGATTAACTTTTCGACTTCTTCTTCGATTTTGGGCACTATGTCTGGGTGGAATCGTCGTTGAGGTTGTTTGACCGCCTTCTTCCCTTTCAGGATGCCCAACTTGTGCATTGCAATTGTTGGACTAAGCCCTGGCATTTCTGAGTATGTCCAAGCGAACACGTCCCGGTTCTCTTTCAATAGCTGGATGTATTTCTCTTTCTCCTCTTCTGGGACATTTTTACTCAGGTATGTATTTCTGGGGTCTTCTGGGGTTCCCAGATTTATTTCTTCAAGCTCATCTATTGTGGGCTGTCCCCCGTCTTCTATCTGTGCGGGTGCGGCACTAGGTCGGATGACGTCGATTACCTCTTGTGGCTGTACCTCTTCCGTAGGATTGATTGTCACCATGTTAACATGCCTAATCTTCACCTTTGCCCCTAATCCTCCTCTTCCTTGGTGAACTCTGGCGTTTTCTTCGAATGGTGCTAACATTCTACCATTCGAGGTCGATTCTGAGTAACAGAAGCCCATATTCTTCATGATGTTACGGCTAACCTCGTTGTACCTTCCCTCTTCTATCGGTTGAGGTAAACAGAGTGACTTCTCAGCCTCGTCTCTAGACTGCGTGGATTCACTTGACGCTGAATAGAATTTGATTTCTTTCTTTGTATCGGCATTCGGCGGTACCACAAACTGGCTAGGAGCTCTTGGGAAAGGTCTAAACCTTCTTATTTTCGGCACTGGCATATTGAAGCTAGATTTGAGCACACTCATGTGCTGATTCGATATCATTTCGAGGACGGACTGCCCGGGCTGTCGCAAGTGCTTCGGGACTATGTAAAACTTCTTGGTGGTCCTTTGAGGTTCTTCAGCCGGCTGACCTGCGGCTTCTTTCTGAGTAATGAACTGAGGTTTGCTTCTCTGTTCGAACTTATTGACTTTCGGTTTTGCCCCTTGCCCTTTCTGCGTTATGTCGGGCTTCTTTGTGACCTCTCTTTCGTCAATCAAGTCGTAGTACCGAGCATCGGCCAAGAATGATTCTGCGATCGTATACGGTTTCGGGTCTGCTGCCACTCTGTACTGAACTCCCTCTTTGTTGTATTTGAAGCACTGATGATAAGTTGAGGGAATGACGCGATTCTGATGGAGCCACGGCCTCCCTAGCAGAAGATTATATGTTGTTACTGCGTCGATTACTTGGCATGTTACTTTCGTCTTCAACCTCTCAATCTCTAGCATCACAGTGATCGACCCTAGAGTGCGCTGGCTGTCTTGATTGAACCCTTGAATGACCATGGTGCTGGGTCGTAGGGCTGACGGTCTATAACCCAATCTCTGTAGTGTTTTCAACGACATGATGTTCACCGCGGACCCATCGTCAAGCATGCATTGCTTAATTTCCGCGTCTCTAATCGTTCCTGTGACCATCAACGGGCGGTTGTGGTCTGTTGCCTCAATTGTGCGGTCTTCTTCGGAGAATGTGATTACAGAGGGGTGATCTATCTGCATTGCTTGTTGAATTGGTGCGTTTCCTTCCTAAAACTTATCTGGATCGCTCATTTCTGCTTCAATTTATGTCATCATCATTTCTCTGACTTCACTGTCTAGCAGCGCATTGATCAACATTTCCCTGTATGCCTTTGAGAGACACAGGGCGTCGTATATACTCAGGCGAGCCGGGACCCTTCGCAGGTGTGACACGACATCATACACTACTGGTGCTGCCCCTTGTCTTGGCTCCGGCCGACTGGACGTGGCCTCGACAACTTTCTCTTTCAATTTCTGCCCCTGGGGCCTTGTTGACGGTATATCCGGGTTTCCGTCTTCTTGCATCGGGTCGACTGGTTCTGGCCGGATGCGCTCCGGCATTTGCCTTCCGGATCGAAGGATGACGGCGTTGACTTCTTCTTTACCTGCCTGCAATGTCTCTTCTGTTAATGGCTGTTCTGTAAATGACACCATCGCGCAATGTACCTGAGCCTCTATAAGTCGACTCTTCTCTTGGCTATTTTTCTTTCTCGTCCCTTTCTTCTTGCGGTTGAGGAGTCTTCTTCGGTTCTCGAGCCTTTTACGGCTGCTAACCAAAGTCCAGGGTTCTTCAGGTTTGGGGAACGGAATGTATAATTGGGTGTTCTCGTCTGAAGGGAAGGCTGAAACTACCCCCGCTGTTTTCTTCGTTGTTGTTTCTGGTGCCTTCATACTGATCACCCCTTGGTTGATCAACCCCTGTATCCTTCCTTTTAGACTAAAACAGTCTTCTGTCTTGTGGCTCAAACACCGATGGTATTTGCAATACCGGGGATCATCTACCTTCCCAATCTCATGGGGCCGAATCGGTTCTGGCAAGCGGATTACCTTTTCTTCCACTAATTGTTCCATGATGGGGATCAGGTCGGCTATGTCGAAGGTATATGGGCCGTTGGCTCTTTCTCTCTCGACTATTGTTATTTTTTTAGGAACGCAGGGCCTTTTGCCTCTGTCTTGGGTAGGTGTTGCTTTCGTGTCTGTCTTAGATTCCGCGGCGGGCCGTTTCCGATCTATCGTACTTTTACCTTTACTTATGTTGTGCGTTTCGGCAATCCTTACTCCTCTTTTCTGCCTTTCTGGCCTGAGGTTCACCCGTGCTGCGGCTTCTTCTACCAGGTGTGCTTTGGTGGCCAATTCTCGGAAAGAGTGAAAACTATTCCCTGACAATCCGTATGATATCATTGGGTCCAGGGCTCGCATGCACATCTTTATCTGTTCTTTCTCACTGGGTAATTCTTGACATTGAGCGGCTATCGTCCCCCATCGGTCCATGAATCTCTCCACGGGTTCGCCTTGTCTCTGTCTGATCAAGGCCAGATCTGTTACTGATGTTTCTCTTTCTATAGAGAAGAATTTTGAGATAAAACTGTCTCGCATTTGCTCCCATGACTTCACTGATCCTGCTGGTAGCGACATGTACCATTGAAAAGCCTTCCCTGTCAGTGTCGACCCAAATAGCCGCATGCAGTACTGCGGGACGGTCGACCAATTTCCCAATGCTGTGAGAAAGCGAGTGATATGTTCCTCTGGCGACCCCCTACTGTCAAATTTTTCGAAATCCGGACATCTGAAGTTGACCGAAAATGGTATTTCTTCTATCTCCAGTGGGTATGGGACCTGATATTTGTACCCGGTTCCTCTTTCCTTCTCCTTCTCTTGTCGCATGAGATTTGTAATCGTTTGCGACAGTTCCTCTCTCGTCATTTGCGTACTCGGGACTATTATTCGTTCCGCTGGAACTCTCTTGGCCTGGGTAAGTGGTTCGGCACTAGCTGGCTCTTCTGCTGCCCCTTGAGATTCTTCGGCTAATGGGCGCGTAGGTGGTGCAAGGCTTCGAGTAGCATTCTGAGCTATTAAAGTGGTCAATGCTTCCTGAATAACCCTCATTCGTTCATTCGTTTCCCGATTAACCTGAACTAATCTGTCGATCTAATCTTGGACTGTAGGCAGTTCGTCTGCTTCGTATGATCCCTCCTCTGCCTCTGCTACCTGAACCATTGCGATCATCACTGGTCGGGCCTTCTGAACCTGCCCCTGTCCTGGCTTGGGAATTACCACGGGCTGGGAGCTCCTCGCAATCGCAGTTTTGGTTGATTTATGTGTGGCACGGGTGGTCTTGGACAATGGCGGAAACTGTTCCATCGTCATCGCAGGCACCGAGGACGTGGTTGATGCGGCCTGACAGTTGGTGGAGATCTTCTGCCCTTGTTTTGGTCTCCATTGTCTCTTGGTTGCGGAGCGAGGTCTTGCAACATTTACCTTATTGTATGCTGCTAAGCTGGCTGCTTTCTTCTGTTCTTTCTTCTGCCGGCGCGTTTCGACCAACTGCCATCCTGAATTGGAAGCAGTCGTCGTGGTTGGGATGAAGCGAGGGAAGCTGAAACCTCCAGTGGTGAGGAAGGTGCACGAACTGGTCATTGAGCATGCCATTTCTTCTGTCTGTCTTAGTATCTTGCTAATTCTGTTGTGCCATAAAATCGTTAGAACAGTTCACAAGTGCGGTCGGGAGTATGAGCCCATCGATCGCAGTGCATAAACCGACAAAATAAGCAAGAAGGAGACAAAATACGTATGGTTGTGGAAATTGTGGGTTCGAAAACCTTTTTGAATGTCTATTACCTTAAAGATGAAGGGAAGAACGTTCCCGTTGAGAGTCGCCAGTTTAACGCCCGAGGGGCGCCGAAACATTACGCCTCGCGGTAACTTTCTTATGCGTAGATTCATGTTTGTAAGTAATTGATCTTAGAGTATTCCTATATTCAGATATAACCAAAGATCCTGGTATAGTTTGCTCCCCAGCAGAGTCGCCAGTTTGTTAGAACTAGAGAAATGAACATTCTCTGGAATGTTGGGTTTTGTTGCTCTGGGGTTCTGAATAATAGAAACATTCATAGACAATCACAAGCATTCACAAAAGTACACAAGAGAAGAGATATCGCAAGGCGAATTTTATTCCAGAGATTCTGAGATCTTGTACATTCCAGGCCGTGATCTGGCACGAGCCCTTAATTACATCGAATGATCGATGACCCTTGATTAAAAGGCAAGGGACTAGTCAGCGGGGACTATGGTTTCAGAGTTCATAGTCGTAGAGACCTGTGTTTTGGTGGTCGTAGAGACCTGTATTTGTATGGTCACGGAGACCTGTGTTTTGGTGGTCGTAGAGACCTGTATTTGTATGGTCACAGAGACCTGTATTTGTTGTGTTCTGTTATAGACTGACCCATCTTTGTACGAGTCGGATGTCTATGTCCCATGTTTTGACCGGAGATCTGGGCTGAGACTGTCAGGATTTACGGCTGAGATGGACGACCCTGGGCCCGCGCCTGTCAATGTAGGGACAGGTGACCTCGGGAAGTCCATTCTACAGTTGTGTGTACCTGCGCAGCTCAACCAGCGGATGCCGTTTGGATGGGTAGGGCATCGACTGTTCTTGAGGTGTCAATCTCTAACAAATTGTGTGTGATAATTTAGAACTTTCCTGGTATGGTTTATCGTGGTAACCATAGTCCCCTTTGCTTAGTCTGGACCTGAATCCGGGTCATATTTTGATGGTACATATAATGATGATGCATCAGTATGATTCTGGGCGCTGGCGGCCTCTTTTCGGGAGAATTGCTCCGTTCAGCTCGTTGGATCGGATCGGACTCCGAAGGCTTGTATTCCGCTCCCTGGGCAGCCCGGACGAGTCATTTGACTGCTCCATCACGTCCGGAATGATCGAAATACCCAAAATAGGCTCAAACGGGGCTTGAAAACGCTATAAAATAAGGATTTAAAGGTGCTGGAATGAACGTTGAAAGTGCTGATTTTTGGTCCGCTGGCCTGATTTTTCTGATGCGCTGGGGCCAGCGCGTCCAAAAATGTGTTTTCCCTATCCGCTGGCCTATTTTGCGATGCGATGGGGCCAGTGCGTCCTAAAAAATGTATTTTTCTGATCCGCTGGCCTATTTTGCGATGCGCTGGGGCCAGTGCGTCTTAAAAATAACTGTTCGTGTATTTATCCAATCCGCTGGCCTATTTTGCGATGCGCTGAGGCTAGTACGTCCAAAAATGTATTTTTCTAATCCGCTGGCCTATTTTGCGATGCGCTGGGGCCAGTGCGTCTGACATTGTTTATGATTTATTTTATCCGCCGAGGATTTCCCTGATGCGCCAGGTCACTTTTATGATGCGCCCGGGGTAGTGCGTCCGAAAAAGGTGACTTAAGTTATTTCTCCGGACCTGGTATGATCGGAGGTGCGATTTCCGGCGAGGGATTCCGGTGGTCGAAAAAAGGTTTTCCGGCGACGAGGATCGGCTCTCTTTCTCTCTGAACCGTGCAAATGAGGCGGTGGGAGGGGGGATTTATAGGCAAAGTCGCCCAATAGGCGGTCGACACGTGTAGCGCGTCGAGAAATTGGGTCGGCGCGTCGATTAAAGTCACTCGGCGCGTCTCAAAATGGCTGAGTTCGGAAGCTGATTTTCAGGGCGCGCTAGCTGTCAGTGCGTCCTGAAATTGGCTGTTTTTTTGATGCGCTGGAAGAATTTTCGGACGCGCTGGAGGCAGTGCGTCCTGAAATTCAAAATGCTTGAATTACTCGATGCGCTGGGTGAATTTGCAGACGCGCTGGAGGCAGTGCGTCTTGAAATTCAAAATTCCTGAATTACATGATGCGCTGGAGGATTTTTGAGATGCGCTGGGGGCAGTGCGTCCTTAAATTAATTTCTGGATGCGCTGGACGTATACGTGTTTCCCACACTTGGGTTTTGCAAATTGGGGGATTTGTGGGGTCCGCCTCGCGATGAATGCCGATGTACTGCTCCTATCTCTTCATAATTGAGGTAATCCTCCCACATTTTGACAGTTTTGGTCATGATGACCGGTGGGGTCCACCACTAGCCCAATTCCCTGCTTTTGGTCAAGTCTGGTGTGTGTGTCGCGATTCGTGCCGCGATTTCTGATGCGCTGGCCCTAAATTTGATCGAGTGATGGTTTGGGCATTTGGAATCATCGTTTCGGGGACCCCCACTTTTGGGACCCCAACAGATGTCTAGTCTAATTGAGTGATATCAGGTATCTTCCAGTGACAATGCTGAGGTCATGTCCAACTTCCAATATTGAGGGAGTATGTTCTTAGATGTAATGAAAGAAATGTGAGAGCTTGGGTCCAGCCTCGATCATCTTGAAACAGTCTTTTTAGATGCTACTGCATAAGTCTCAGAAGCTGCTCTAGCTAGGGAAAAACTATCAGTTGAGTATGCTAAATTTCATCAATCGGCCACAATGGTTTCCAATCTAACACAACAGTAGGCTGATTTGGAGCCCAGCTAGACATGGTGAAACAAAATCTTAAGAAAGCAAAGGAAGTTCATGCCCAGATGACTCAATCAATCCAATTCTTAATAGTATCGACCATAGTTCAAGCCAATTCAACTGTAGAAACTAGACGATCGGCTACGAAATGACAGAGGATGATTGCCAAGAAGAGAGAAAGGGAACGTCAAATTGGAGAATACTAACCCATTTTACTTCTTTTGATTTTTAAACAATTAACGATTTTTTCTTCTTTTCTAGTCAAATATTACCTTTCCGCTTTTCTTTATTATTTGATGCATGTGTTTTAAATTTTCCTCGATGTGGCATACTGCACTTGAAAGGTCGTGCCCCTAAAATTAATGTCATAACTGTTTAACTTCTAAAAACTGAAGCATCACAACGTTTCAGTTGTCATGGCTACATGGCTTATGGCTAAAGGTCGCACTTTCTTCTATTTAAATGGATTTTCATTAGCATTTCATCTGTATTGAATCTTTTCATCTATCCTTCAATTGATGTTGATGGATTCCACTCAAACCATGCCTGAATTCCTTGCTCAAGTAAAATCTTTTCTCAAGGAAATCTTAAAACTTGGCCTTCCTCACTATGGTCATTCTTCCCTTTAGTTTGACATTGGAGTCTTTCTTCATAACATGCTAGTCGTGATGACTGGTACTAAGTATCTTTGTGACATCTTGGTAATCTTATAAGAATTACACGATCTAGGGGAAAAATATTTTTACCTTGAGTTTGAGATCTAAAGGATCGCTAAATATCAACACCAACAAACCAGCCTAAAGGCCGTTGCGATTTTGCTTGCTTTCACCTTGCAACAATCATGGGAAGACTGACTCTGATGGATTCCGAGTCCATAATTTCAATTAAACAATGCTACGAATGTTCCAAGTCCAGCAGGGAGAGATTTTAGCAGAACTTGAAGACAAGAAGAAGTCCTATTCTCTGAAAGATTCTGCTACCCCAACTGAACTTATCTCTTTCTTGGATCATCAAATCTCTAAGTACCAAAAACTTACTCAAGCAAACTTGAGGCCGAACATGAAGTTGCTAAAGCCAATCGCCATGTCGAGTAGGTCTTAGCCTTTGTCCCCATATTTCTCCATGAAGGGGCACAATGGAAAGTCTAAAGAGAAACTTTCGAGATGGAAAAGAAACATGCCGTTTTTCATTTCAACAAGTTAAAGAAAGGCATGCCTAAAATTCTAATTGGTCAGACCTCTTTATGTTTTTTTTTCTTCTAGTTGACGGTCGATAGGGCCGTGTTTATCTGTTACTCCCACTTTTTTTTTTTATGTTTATGCAATTTGACAAGAGGTCCTCCATTAATGAAATCTTGGTTTCCTTTCACCATAGCTTGCTAATTAGGCTAGAAAAATTTTGGTTTTTAACTCTTTTTACACAACCATCCAAGATTTCTTATGATTTGTCGATCAATCTGATTCATCAATCAGTGAATTAAACTTATTATTATAAGGTAGTATTGAAACTTCTATTCTCGATAATCTTGGGGACGTATCGCATCGACTTCCGATAACTACCGCATTTATCATGCTAGCATGTTCCGACTTCCCAACGGATTTGAATCGGCACATTAACTGCCTCACTCAAGTCCTATTTAAATGCTTTACCCCACTACTACTTTGCCAATTATCTTACCCTCTTTCTCCCCATGGATCCCATTTTCTTTCATGAATGCTCTTTAGAGCTTCTTTAGAACATTCTTTCCGTGGGGATTCAATACTTTTATGATCCCTTGATGCTCTCTAATGTGTATCCTTTTATCAGGGATGCTTCAAAGTATGCAAATGACGATGCTGTATTAAAGAACATGCTGGAATCAATCAAGAAGCTAGAAGAAATTGGTAATACCTATCAGTTGTGTTAGTGCACTTTTTGTGGCATACTAGTGCACATTGTTTGTCAATCACTTAAGTTAGTGAGTCTAGTGTCGGTTGAGCTTAATGAAGACAAAGACCGAAGACTCAAGACGGACCAGCTACATCAAGGATGAAGAAACAGGTAAAAGAGATGCCTTGGTGTACCTTGCCTTGAACCTATCCAAAACCATAACCTCTTAGATGACTTGGACTAACTAGGTATACCTTTAGTCATCATCATTAGTCTTAGAACTCCATGAAAAACATGATAAGTTAGACTAATTAAAGAGGTGGAAGCTGCTGTAATCAAAACAGCTCAAACAGCAGTTTCTGATTGATCTCCGATCAATCGGACGTTGGCTCCGATAGGACTCCGATCAATCGGACAGAAGCTCCGATCAATCGAAAATTGTTTCAGCAACCTTGAAAATCCACTAGACATATTTTCGATCAATCGGACAGTCTTCCGATCCATCGGAAGGGGTTAGTCCGATCAATCGGACCATGTTTTCGATCAATCAGAATACCTCCAGAGAATTCTCTGGACTGAATTCTGATCAATCGGACATGTCTCCGATCAATTGGACTAGTCTCCGATCAATCGGAGATGCGTGAATCTGCCCGTTTTTTTACCGTTGGATGAAAATCTATTTAAAAATGGAGATTTGTTTTTGAGCAAATTGAGGGGATTTTGAGAAGATAGGAGCTACCATTATTGAAGATCATTAAGAGCCCTATTCCTAACCCAAACAAGTAATCTTCCTTGTGATTCATCACAAGTATGGAGCATTCAAAGCTCAAGAAGAAGATGCACTTGTCCCTCTTTTGATCTTTAGAGATTGGATTGATCTTGATAGTCATATTCCTATCCAATACTCTATGATGAGATCGTTGTAGGTGAGACTCTCTAGGCAACCCATTCCCATAAGTTGTAAAGATCTCAAACCTACCCTCCCTAGCACCTTGGGCATCTCCAATAGAGCATCACATGCAAGGTAGCTGATCTTGGAACTGAAGCCTTAGCAAAGTAGCGGCGTCAAAGATTGGGTGAGCACAAGGGGAGCTGATTCAAGCACGGGAGAGCGAGAAGAAGCAACCCAAAGAGGCGCTACAAAGGGGCTCAATCCGACAAGTAAGGTTGTCTTGTTAGGAGTTCATCCACTCAATTCCCTATGGGAGTTGAGTGTAGAGTTTGTTTGACAAACTCGATCTACGGTCGTTAGCCGATCCTTGGCCTGTTAGTCGGCCTAAATTCAGGGACGTCAGCTGTTCCTTGGCTCATTAGTCGGCCTAAACAAAGTCTCCAAGGGGGACCCACCAACACGGGTGCAAACGTGTAGGTTGGGAGGAACTTGTAAACTCACCGGTTGGGTGGATCCGAGTTAAAACACCTTGGTTGGGAGGAACCAGATTTAAACTCCCCAGTGAATGCCAGTATGCTCAAAGGGGTTGAGTACTTGAACCGGGAGTGGAGTAGACAAGTAGTCGAACCATTATATATCCTTGTCTTTGTGATTGTTCTTGAGCACATTTCTCTTTATGCATTGCGTTTAACTTGTTAATTATGAATGCTTAGTTAGGAATGTATGCTAAGCACTTGATAGGCACACACACACATGATGTACTTTCACTCCTCATGTAGACTTGAGCTTTTGTTGATCCATCCTCTCTAGTTCACATGAGTTGTTTAGACTAGGTTGTTGATTGCACTTATCATTTGCTAGTCTTTTGATTGGACCCACTTAGGCTTAGAAGCCGAAGTGTTAATCGCTTACGTAGTTTAATTCGTTAAATTGTGTAAGTAGGCAAAAAAAAAATTCAAATAGGTCCTAATCACACCCCCCCCCCCCCCCCCCCCCCCCCCCCCTATTGGTTAGCCATAATTCTAGTTGCTCTTTAAGCTTCCGCACGTGTATGCATAGGGTATCATGTTAGACTACCCGACGCAATTTCAAGTTGGATGATGATGAATATGAAAAATATTCAGGTCTCCTTTCTTAACAAAACGCCTTAAGTAAAGGGCTTGCCAACTTGAATTCCGAACGAGAGAAGGCTTGGAATGATCGACATATGTGGAATAGAGAAACTTCCTTCAATCAAGTGATGCTTCGCTCCCTTCGGATTCAAATGAAGAGGCTGAAGAGAAACATTAGGAAGACCCATCGGCTTTTCCCCAGTAGGGATAACACTGATCCATCAGTCCTGAAGACTTTCATTTAAGCATAAATCGTAGTATATCAAGATCATTTATCGATTAGTTTGGTCGAAACGGAAAACATTGAAAATACTTTGACAAATCTTAATCGCTGTGTTGATCGTTTTTCTATTAATACAACCGATATGCCAAAATGGAAAGTTAAAACAAAATTGGCCAATAGAATTAGGATCAAGGCTGGTCAAGAGTTTGAAGAATTTACAGCTACTCTTGCTTAATAAATTTCTTAATTGGTCATTAATTTATATGTAAGCTCGTTCCATAATGAGTTAAAGAAAATAACGATCGATAATTTAAATATTTCCTTTTAATCATTAGCTCTTTCTTTTAAATGTTATAAAAAAGGCAACCCTTGTGTTTATGATTATGACTTTTAGTGATTCATCACCTCCCATAAGGAGGGATGATGGATTTTCAAATACTGTCCATTAATCAGTGACCGAGCGACTTTCCATCCTTATCCTTCAATTGGTATGCACCTCCTTTAAGAACCTTCACAACAACATATGGTCATTCCCAGGTGGGTGACCACTTTTTTCCAAGGGCTCAGTCTTTATGACCAATTGGCAATGCTGCCTTCCAAACTTTATCTCCCGTACCAAACATGTTGTCTTTCACCCTTTTATTATAAGCCCCAGCGAGCTTTGGCATTGTTGGCCACTATAGCATCAAGAGCTCTTAATCATACTTCATCTAATTCCTCCAATCCTATGAGCATTGCTTCTATGAATTCAGCGGGAGTTAAACCAGCCTGATGAGCAACCCTTAAGGAAGGCACCGTAATTTTTAATGGCAACACAACATCTTGTCCGTAAGTTAGGACGAATGGACTCATTCTTATACTAGTTCAGGGTGAGTTTCGATATGCCTAGAGTGCCTTGAATAATTTTAAATGTCATTCCCTGGAATTTTCTTCAATCATCTTCATAATGATATTTTTATCACTTTATTACTTGCTTTCGCCTGGCCATTAGCTTGGGCGTAATATGGTATTGAATGCAAAATTTTAATACCATATCGTTCGACCATAGCGTTTACTTGATAAGATGGAAATGTTGCTCCACGATCCATTGTAATTTATTCAGGGATTCCAAATCTATGAATAATATGTGTATCGATGAACTTGATAATTTCCCTATGACTAGTACCTTTCATGGGTTTAGCTTCGACCCACTTGGTGAAATAATCAGTGGCCAAAATTATAAATGATTCCTGGTTGGAAGAAGCTGGTTGTATTCGTCCTATCAAATCAATTGCCCAACCACGGAACAACCACGACTTAATAACAGAATGTATTTTGGTCACCGACACATGTTATATAGATCCAATCTTTTGGCAAGCCTCACAACCCTTTGTGTATCGATCACAATTGGCTGCCATCTTTGGCCAAAAATATTCATAACACCTTAAGGTAAGCTTCATTTTTCACCTGGCTTGATGTGCACCACATATTCCTTCGTGGACTTCCCCCATGGCCAGCATTGCTTCTTTTCTTCCTAAGCACCTCAAAAGTATTCCATCGGATCCTTTCCAATATAATTCGTTATCTATCATAACATAATTGATGGCTGTTCTTCTGAGATCTTTGTTAGCCTTTATGCATGGACATTGAACATAACCCATAATTGGTGCTCTACAATCGTCTTCTTTTATCTCAATCTAACATACCTCCATAGACACTTGCCGTTCAAATACTGAAGGTAAGGACCTGGTTTGTATTTGGATCATCCCCGCGGGTGACCTAGAGTATACTTTTAGTCCTGCTGCAAATTGTGTCATCTCATTGGCATCAATATTAGAATCATGGGTAAAATGCATGCATTAGTTCAAATTCATCAAAAGCTTCAAGTATTTGTATTGCCAACGCATGATAAGATAGTAAGGCTGGACCAACTACCTAGTTTATTACCACTTAAGGATCACCAATCACCACTATATTCTTGGCTTTTAATTCCATGAGCAATTCTAATGCCATTATCATGGCTTCATAATTGGCTTGGTTATTTGTACACTCAAATCGGCAAGGAAATTGGCAATATCTTGACAGTTTATTGCTTTTTGAGGGACATACTTGAAATCAAATTCAAATAATGCCAATTTGGCCCTTAGGATAGGCCGACTCAGCATATATTTAGTTAAGGCCGTCAAAATAATTACATGAACATCTTTTAACTAGCAAATAATGTCAAAGCTTTATTGCTGAGTACACGGACATGCACAATTTCTCAACAGCAGAACAACGTTTTTCGCCCGCTTTTTCTCAACGGTAGACATTACAATTCCCATGCAGGTTTCCCTTGGTGTGGCTCACTTGAACTTTGGATTGGCCTCATTTTTTGGCCCATGTCCTAACGTGGTTAGGTAAAACTGATGGATGGAATGGATTTGTCACCTCATCTATGTGGGCTCCACCTTAAAAAAAAAAAACAGAATGCAGTGACGTGAGTCAGCACGTCACCACACATAGAACAACTAACCCCGACTCCTGTTCTCCTTTTTTTTCCTCCTGTTTCTACTCAACCGCAACCGCACCCATCTTTATCACCACTGTCCAACATCTGACCCACCTCGATTATCTGAACTGTTCATTGAATCCGGACTCTCAAGAAACCCTTAACTGCTGAAATCCCTTGCCTAACAACCATCTATTGCGGCCCACCTGAGTTCCAGATTTGCCTCAGCTTTCAGCCCACGTCCTTGCACCATCTGTCAAACCTGATAGACGGAGTGGATTTCTCCTAAACATCTCGTGGACCCCACCTAACTTCCGTTTTAAGTTTAGATTTCGCAACCTCTCATTGTTACAGCGCCTATTGCAGAATATACACACAACGTCTTCTCCGTTTCTTTCGCATTTGGTTATATCCACGTTCTCCTACGTGTTTTACAGCACCACGAGATTGCACCATCAAATCCTCCAATCCTTCAATTCGGACCGCTGAAATAACTCCATCTAAAGTTACGAATGCCCAAGATTCAAAACCAATCCCATCTGCTAAAGAAACCAGTCGCAAAACATTGTTCTTCTATTGCTAGTTGCGGTATTCAAAAACCTAGAATACACGAACCCACCTACAAAAAAAATTCATGGGAACTTCGATCTTCCACTTCATCAAGCTTATCTGGAACAAACCCCACCACCCAAAAGTAACAGAACATTCAGAAGACCACCATCCACCAATTAACGACCAGCCATCTTCATCAAAGAAACCCACCATCGCCAGACATATGTAATGCTTGGATTCAGATATTAAAACGTTTCTCGGGGCTACCTAAACTTCATTTGATCATCAAGTTCTAATTGCAAGTCGTGGCAACGTTTAAAATCTGGAGTTTCGTTTCCAGCCGAGTTGCATCCCGCACGCGGACGCCATATCATCCTTGTGCATCACGGCTCTGAAAACTGGAGTTCTATAACCCTCTCTATGATAGATATCACGCCAGGATTTTAACCAGAAGAAAGACCGGAGAAAGAGAGAAGATAGAAGCCGGAGAGAGAGACAGTGTATACAGGGAAACCAAACCGAATCTCACCGATTCGTTGTTTTGCCGGCCATAAAAGTTGCTGGTTGCAACGTCTATCTCTAGACATTTGGAGGAAGACCAGAGGAGCAAATGAAGAAAGTGAAAAGAAGAAGAACGTGAGGGACAGAAAGAGAAGAAAGGAAGATCACTATCGAGTTGGCCCGCTAAGTCACAAATTTAGGACATTTACGCAGGCTGAATTAAGTCCCCACTGTCTCCATTCGATAGATAAGTCTTTTCAAGCTCTTTAATCTTGAGTTAATGCATAGGTTATATGCTTGGTTCTAGCAATTCAATGAGTAGACTCATCAAGTTGACTCACTGAGTCAACGTTCTTATGTAATTTATTTAGTTCAGAAAAACCTAGAAGCTCTAGATTGCAAGTTGGATAACTGGTAGTCGCATGTGTTCATGTAGAAAAACCCTAACATAGTTGCACCATTAAAATAATTTATATTTTTCCTAATTTATGGAGTCATGGCGGAATTATGCAACTATTCCTTCAATTTAAAACCTCTAGATTAGTAGATGTTTAATCCAAGTATGTGTCTCCATGTAGAGAGCTCTTCACTGACTCGCATAGAAATGTCTTCGAGTTTCTTCAATTACATCACACTGTCTATAACTGGAATTGAGTTGGATAACGTTGGATTTGGGCGATTCCACAAACCTTCCATATAGAGATACGGACCTTCATCAGATTCTAGTATCACAATCAGGTAGGTGATCTCCCGTTGAACACCCCACGTTAATATGACGATTGACTACCTTTGATTATTTGCCATGTATTGTAAGTTAATTTCATTTTGTTATCGTTTTGGGTTATAAATTGATTACATTTTATTATTTGTCATGCAGTGTAAATTTAATCTATCCAATCATTGTTATAAGTCATGGATTTATCTCATTTGATGTTTGTTATGCATTGTAGATGAGATTTACTTGATTTCTTGTCAAGAGTTGTATATAAATTTCATTGGATTATCTATGCATACGGTAGTTGAATTATTCATTCTTATTACATGTTGTGGAATGTATGTGGGTAATGGGTGCTCTGCCGGGGGTCATTCCCAAAAGGATCGACATGATTTGGGTGCACTGCCCAGGGTTACTCCCGAAAGGATCGACATGGGTGCTCTGCCTTGGGTGATTCCCTAAAAGATATGCACACACAGGTGCTCTGCCTTCGGTGATTCCCTAAAAGATATGCACACACAAGTGCTCTGTCCTGGGTATTTTCCCTAAAAGTTATTCATCGGTGCTCTGCCGAGGGTCATTTCCTGAAAGGATCAACATCGGTGCTCTGTCGTAGGTCATTCCCTAAAAGGATCAACACTAGTGCTCTATCGTGGGTCATTCCCTAAAAGGATCAGCACCGATGCTCTGTCGTGGGTCATTCCCTAAAAGGATCAGCGCACATGGGTAATTCACCAAAATTCTACTTTATTATTCCAAGAAGAGCTATTTTAAATCAAAATGCTCATATATGTTTCCAGAATGATGGATGGTTAATTGGAACGTTAAATTCAGTATATGTTTTATTCTATGAAATACTCTGAGTTTATATTGATATTACTGTAAAATTTTAAGTGTGGGAATGATGTGACCCTACGACCCGTCGCCCTCACACCCCCTTAGATTATTTTGCAGGATTTATATTTGACTAGTTAGCAAGACAATTTGAAGATTCCTATCTTGTTCTTTGTTAAATTTTACTGTGTAATGTTTCCTTGGAGTAGTTTGGTTTTTTTTCTTATATTTATGTACAAGTTCATTAGAATTTGATAATGTAATAGAAGACATAATGAGAATTTACATTTTTCTTTCCCTTTAATGGCTCTGATTTTGTATGAAAATGGATTAAAATCATGTGGTTGGATTTAAAATATACTTCATGGGTCTGGGATTCGGATTTGAGCCTGATCAACCCGAGTACCGAATCTCGGGGCATGATAGTGATCGTCTCCCTCCTGTGCTAACAGAGCTTCAATTGATTCTGATGACGCTGCCACATATAATTTAAGAGGTTGATTCTTCACAGGGGGCACGAACACCAGTGGCTTCATTAAGCATTCCTTAATTCTGTCGAAAGCCAGTTAATGTTCTGCACTCCATACAAATTCTTCATCCTGTTTTATCTTTAATAAGGAGAAAAAAAAAGTTAGTTTTACTAGCAAAATTTGATATAAAACGTCTCAAATAGTTGACCTAGCCAAGAAAGCGCTGTAATTCCAGTTTAATTTTCGGCGGACGAGCATTGATGATTGCTGGTGATTTACTCTAATCGACTTCGATCCCTCGTTGGTGCATGAGGAATCCTAAAAAAATTCCAGCCGACACCCCAACCGCACACTTAAGGGGATTCATTTTTAATTGATGGACTCCTATTTGTTTGAAAGCTTTTTTTAAATGAGCAACATGGTTCGCAATATCTGCCGATTTTACCACTACATCATCAACATATACTTTCATAAATTCACCGATCATATCATGAAATATCGCATTCATAGCCCTTTGATATGTACTGCTAACATTTTTTAAACCGAAGAGCATGACTACCTAGCAAACATCCCCAATGGTCCGGGACAACAAAAAGTTATTTTAGGTACATCTTCGAAAGTAATATAAATCTGATTATATCTTCCATCGACATATGCCTAACTTCCATCGACATATGCTTTGGAGGTTGCTTATGCAGCCGATATCCTTTTTTAAGTGGTGGCTGTTGAGCTCTTAATTGTGCATATTCTAACCCCAATTCATCACTCATTGTGTGAGGTTTTCATGATTTAAAGGCTAACGGAATGCACGTTTTATGATTACAGGATTGAGAGTGGATTCCGCCTAATTGAAGATGAAAAGAGCTTGTTTAGAACCTTGGATGAAGACCCAAGGTGGGCCGAAGGAAGAAGAAAGCAAAGAAAGAAGCAAGGAAAGAAGAAAATAAAAGAAAGAAAGGAAGTAAAAAGGGAGCAAAAGAAGCCGACCGGTCTTGACCGGTCGGCCAAGGGTGCTAGACCGGTCTCGACCGGTCAGCCATGCACGCTGGACAGATACTGGAGATGGTCCGACCGGTCTTGACCGGTCGGCCAAGGATGCTGAGCACGTTGGACTTTTTCCAGAGGAGGCCGAACCGGTCGTGACCGGTCGGCCATGTGAAAGAAACAGAAATTGCTATTTTAAGTCCGATTTTCTCTGTGCACTGCGTAACTCCTACGCAGATTCTCGATCTTTCTGAAGTTGCGGAGCCTCTTCACTATAAAAGGACACCTAGGGATCGTTCCTAGGGTATCTAAGGAGGGTTGAAGCAAGCTTGGAGGCGGCGGAAGTGGATTTCGGAGTTCCACAACTCCTTCTAGTTTGTTTTGCTGTTTTTATGATTTTTTTTAGTTGTTTCATGTTTTCTTTGATCATGAGCAGCTAAACCTCTTAGCTAGGGCTAAGAGGTGAAGCTTGTAGTGGATCCAAGATGTTTCAATTCGTATTCAGTTGGTTTTAAGTGTGGAATTCATGATTATGAACTATGGTTTGAAGTTTATACAAGTTTTTAAGTAGTTTTTCTTAGTCTTATGATGACTTATAGATGTTTGGGAGAATTACTTAACTTCTTAAATGGTTTGTATCAGTCTAGACATGTATGATCCGAGGAATCGGAGTGCGCTCTAGTACTATGATCTTCATGAAGGGACTTCCCACCAAAGTTCTATTTTTCTGATTTTCTGAATTATGTAAGGGATTGTGTATGTGATTTGAATCAAGTTCAAATCATGATCTAGCCTTGTCTTGTGACAGGACTTGAGGATGGTTATGATTGTGAACTGGACCTTTTGGAAAGGGGAATGACCTATGCAATTGAGCATGCTCAGCTTAGCCTACATTGAGTGAATCTTATGCATTGAACTTACATATGACAGACTGTTTGGTTTAACAGCTCTATCATCCGACTAGATAGACCTTAATGTCGATTCTAATTGAGAGAATGAAAAACCACAGCGGATTGAACATCAAGGATTGCTGCAAGTGGATCCTTGAACCCTTAGTGCCTTTCTATAATTAGTTACTTTCAATTTAATTCAATTTTGTTACTCATATCAATTTTATTCAAAATATGATTATTAGCTTTCAATAGACACTTTTGGATGTGTTTGTGAAATCCTATATAAGTCCCTGTGGATCGACCTCGGTCTTACCGAGATTATTACTACATCGCAACCCTACACTTGGGGAAGCGAACAAGTTTTTGGCGCCGTTGCCGAGGACTTTGACGGTTTTTCACAAATTTCTGAAATTAGTATCTATTTAGGATTTTTAGGATTTTAGGACTAACTTAGTTTGTTTATTTAATTTTTCTTTTCAGGGATTTCTAGAAAGCTGAAAAAGATACAAGGATTTCAAGTGCCGAATCAGGTTTTATCTTTCTAAACGTTACTCTTCTCCTTCTTCTATTCATTCCTATCATATTCATCTCTTATAGAGTGGGTGGAGACTCCTTTTGGATCTCTGAAAGGTCGGCCTTGTGCCACCTGGATTCCTATTGGTCAGCTCTGCTGTCTTGGATCACCTTGTGCTCAGAGATTTCTTTTCTCACCTCTACTCCTCTTTCTCATTTTTCTGCACTTTTTCTCAAAAGATTCAAAGAGTGGGTGGGGAGTTCTCTGAACCCCTATTGACCAGGAGAAATCGATCTCTATCCTTGCTTCTGGCTTAGCCATTGCAAGACACCTTGTGCTTCGGTCTTAGAGAAAAGTAAAGAAAGGGAGGAAGAATTCTTCTTTCTCTTTGTTTTTTATTTTTTGGTTTTGCATGCCACATTGGGCTCGGGATTCCAATAACCGACTCATAAGTGAAGGGGGGATAGTAGAAGGAATTGACATAGAACCACGTGCTAGGAGAATCTAAACTCTCCAATTTTGTCTGAAAACATGGCTGCAAATCAACCTAATCCGGGCCAAAACCAAACTGAAACAGGGGAGAATGTGGTTGAGAATGTTCCCTGACTAAGGACTTTACGTGATTTCTTGCAACCCGCAAGAGCGAGCACTCCCTCATGCATAGTTTTCCCACAAAACGCAGGGAATGTGGATTTGAAACCGGGAGTGATGCAACTTCTCCCTAAATTTCATAGATTAGACAGTGAAAGTGCCTATCAACACCTTAAGGAGTTTGATGAGGTAATCACCACCATGCACTTTGCAAATGTGACTGAAGATGTAGTGAGACTCAAATTCTTCCCTTTCACTCTTAAAGATAAAGCCAAGGGTTGGCTTTATGCATTGAGGCCAAGATCAATTGGTGCATGGATTGATATGCACAGAGAATTCATAAAAAAAAATTCTTCCCCACTCACAAAACGAACATGTTGAAGCGCCTTATCATAAACTTTGCCCAAAAGGAAGATGAAACCTTCTTCCAATGTTGAGAGAGGTTTAAGGATTTATTAAATGCATGCCCACATCATGGCTATGAAATTTGGCGGGTTATAAGCTTTTTCTATGAAGGACTGACTTCACCCATGCACCAATTTGTAGAGATAATGTGTAATGGGGAGTTCATGAATAAGGAAGCTGATGAAGCATGGGATTATTTGGAAGAATTGGCTGAGAATGCACAGTCTTGGGACACATCGAAACCAACAAATTCCAAGACTGGCCAACAAAAGGAAAAGGGGGGAATGTATGTCTTATCAGAAGAGGACAGCATAAGTGCACGGGTGGCTAGCCTCACAAGAAAGGTTGAAGCCATGGAATTAAGGAAAGGAGAAATGATCAACTCCACTGATGTTGAAACTGTTTATGGAATTTGTGCTGGAAATCAACATGCAACACAAGATTGCCCCACAATTTCAGCAGTTCAAGGCATGTTACAAGAACAAACAAATGTCATAAACAGTTATCAACAGCAATTTGGTGCTCCAAACTCAAACACGTTTAATCCTAATTGGAAGAACCATCCCAACTTCAGTTGGAAGAATGGACCCACTGCAAATGCAAACAACACTCCAAAAGTATCACTAGAGGAGATGTTGGGTGCATTCGTATCGGTCCAAGCTGAGTATAACAAGACAAATTCTCTAAAAATAGATGGGTTCATGCAAGAGCAATTAAAATTCAATCAAAATTCAACTCAAGCCATCAATGAATTGAAAACATCACTGGCTAGAGTTGAATCTCATCTTAGTGTTAGAGAGAAGGGCACACTTCCTGCCCAAACTCTTCCTAACCCAAGAAACCAGTTTGAGATACAAGATGCAAGCTCATCCTCACACCACACGGAACATGTTCAAGCTATCACCACTTTGAGAAGTGGGAAAGAAATTGACAAATCTAATCCGGTGAAAGCCCCAAAGCCTAAGGATCCGAAAACTTCCAAAGAGGATGATAGCTCGAACAATACCCAACAAGAGAAAGAACTGAAAAGGCAATACAAGCCGGTTGCTCCGTTTCCACAAATGTTGATTTCACCTAAACCTTTAGATAAAAATCTGGAAATTTTAGAAGTATTCAAGCAGGTGAAGATCAACATCCCGTTGTTGGATGCAATAAAACAAATACCATCTTATGCCAAATTTTTAAAGGAATTATGTACAGTCAAAAGGAAACACAATATTCACAACAAAGTCCTCTTGACTGAGAATTTGAGCGCTATTATCAAACAAGAGGTGCCCCAAAAATACAAGGATCCGGGTAGTCCAACCATCTCATGCATCATAGGAGACTACCGAATTAAACAAGCCCTACTCGACTTGGGGGCAAGTGTGAATTTCATTCCATACTCGGTCTATGAACAACTTGGGTTAGGTGAATTGAAACCCACCAAAACCACACTCCAACTTGCTGATAGATCCATCCGTATACCGAGAGGAATGATAGAGGATGTTCTAGTCCAAGTTGATAAATTCTACTACCCAGTAGACTTTATTGTCTTGGATACACATCCCGTGATAGGCACCGGTGCTCAAATTCTCGTCATACTTGGACGACCGTTTCTAGCTACTTCAAATGCCATTATCAATTATAGAAACGGACTTGTACAAATGTCCTTTGGAAATATGACCCTTGAGCTTAACATATTTGATTTATGCAAACAACCACGGGAGGTTGATGATGATGTCCACGAATTAAACATGATTGAATCATTCGTGGAGGATACAGTCCCCTTATCACTATCTTCCGACCCTTTGGAGGCATGTGTGGCCCATTCTCATGAGATAAATGATGACACAATACAAGAGGTGGATGCTATACTAGAGATGATGCCAGTGCTTGATAATAAAAGATGGAGGGCCCTATTTGAGCCTTTGCCTGTAAACGAGAACAAGGCCCTCCCATCCAACATCAAGGCACCAACACTCGACCTAAAACCATTACCAAGTGAGCTGAAATATGTTATTTAGGTCGAGATGAGACATATCCAGTGGTGATTTCTTCCCTCTTGGATGAGGAACAAGAGAGTAGGCTAATAGCCACTCTATTAGAGCACAAGAATGCCATTGGATGGTCAATTGCGGATCTCAAAGGCATAGACCCACTGATTTGTACTCATCGCATACACCTTGAGGAGAATGCGAAAACATCTAGGCAACCACAAAGACGACTAAATCCAAACATGAAGGATGTGGTTAAGGCCGAAGTGGTAAAACTATTGGATGTGGGTATTATTTACCCAATATCCGATAGCCAATGGGTGAGCCCAACTCAAGTGGTGCCTAAGAAATCCGGAATAACCATCGTAGCTAATGCCAATAATGAACTCGTGCCAACTAGAGTCACTACTGGTTGGAGAATGTGCATTGACTACAGGAAGCTAAACACTGTCACGAGGAAAGACCACTTCCCCCTACCATTTGTTGATCAAATTTTAGAAGGATTTGCGGGTCATTCCCACTTTTGCTTCCTTGATGGCTATTCAGGGTACAACCAAATAGAAATTGCCCGTGAAGACCAAGAAAAGACTACATTCACATATCCATTCGGCACTTTCGCCTACCGACGGATGCCGTTTGGACTATGTAATGCCCCTGCCACCTTTCAGCGTTGTATGATGAGTATCTTTTCTGACATGGTGGGGACCATTCTCGAAGTCTTCATGGATGATTTTTTCGTATTTGGTTGTAGCTTTGATGAGTGCCTTGAGCACTTAAAATCTGTGCTAAAAAGATGTGAAGAGAAGAACCTTATGCTCAATTGGGAGAAGTGTCACTTCATGGTTCAAAAGGGAATTGTACTTGGTCACATCGTTTCACAAAATGGAATCGAGGTGGACAAAGAAAAAATTGATCTTATCTCTAACCTTCCACCACCCAAGAGCATATGAGATGTACAGTCCTTTTTAGGACACGCAGGATTCTACAGAAGGTTCATAAAGGACTTCAGTTCACTCTCTCGTCCTTTATGTAACCTACTTCAAAAGGAAAATTCATTCGAGTGGAATGAAGAATGTCAAAAGGCCTTTACCACCCTTAAAGGTATGTTGACATGTGCTCCTATAATGCAACCACCTGATTGGAGCATTCCTTTTGAGATTATGTGCGATGCTAGTGACTATGCTATTGGGGCCGTGTTAGGCCAAAGAAAAGAGAAAAAGCCATGTGTCATCTACTATGCAAGTAGAACCCTAAACTCAGCCCAAGCAAACTACACCACTACTGAAAAAGAACTTTTAGCCGTAGTTTTTGCCTTGGACAAGTTTAGGTCGTACTTGATTGGATCCAAGATCATTATATTCACTGACCATGCCGCGCTTAAGTATCTTCTTTCTAAGAAGGATGCTAAACTACGGTTGTTAAGATGGATCCTTCTACTCCAGGAATTCGACATAGAAATACGTGATAAAAAAGGAGTAGAGAATGTAGTAGCTGACCATCTCTCTCGACTTGTCCTCACTGATTCCTCTGAAACGACGGCGATCAATGACATGTTCCCTAATGAACAACTTTTTGCTGCTTCCCAATTGCCATGGTATGCAGACATTGCTAACTATCTTGCTACAGGTACAATTCCTACACATTGGAAAAAGCAAGATAAGGATAAATTCTTCACGGAGGTGCGGAAATTCCTATGGGACGACCCATACTTATTCAAGTATTGTCCCGATCAAATCATAAGGAGATGTGTGCCAGATTAGGAACAACAAAGTATCATCTCCTTCTGTCATTCTCAGGCATGTGGTGGCCACTTTTCGGCTAAAAAGACCACAGCAAAAATTCTGCAATGTGGGTTTTATTGGCCCACCATGTTCAAAGACACACATGAGTTTCGTAAAGCATGTGAACCTTGTCAGAAATTAGGAGAAATCTCCGGTAGAAATATGATGCCACTCAATCCCATCTTAATAATCGAAATTTTTTATTGTTGGGGCATCAATTTCATGGGCCCATTCCCATCTTCTTTTGGAAACCTATACATCTTGCTTGCCGTTGATTATGTTTCCAAATGGGTCGAGGCCATCCCTTGCCGGAATAATGACCATAAAACGGTCATTCGCTTTTTAAAAGAGAATATTCTTTCCCGGTTTGGAACGCCTCGAGTCATCATAAGTGATGGAGGGTCTCACTTTTGCAATCGCCCTTTTGAAACCTTAATGAAGAAATATGGCGTAACACACAAAGTGAGCACTCCCTATCACCCACAAACTAGTGGACAAGCTGAGATATCTAATAGGGAGATTAAACACATTTTAGAGAAAACGGTGAACCCCGATCGCAAGGATTGGTCACTTCGGCTTACCGATGCGCTTTGGGCTTACCGTACTGCTTTCAAAACCCCTATTGGAATGTCTCCTTATAGACTTGTCTATGGGAAAGCTTGTCACTTGCCTGTGGAGTTGGAACATAGGGCATATTGGGCAATTAAGAAGATGAATTTCAATTCTGACAAGGCAAGCTCGTTGCGCAAACTACAATTGAATGAACTTGCAAAAATCCGGAATGAAGCTTATGAGAATGCGAGAATTTACAAGGATAAGACGAAGATATTCCATGATAAGAATATTCTTCGCAAGACATTCACGATCAATTAAAAAGTCCTCATGTATAATTCTCGCTTACATCTATTTTCGGGAAAATTGAGATCTCGATGGACCGGTCCCTACATTGTACAAACTGTTTATCCATATGGGACTGTTGAGCTGTTAAATCCGAGGAACGGCAACATTTTTAAGGCGAATGGGCAGCGATTAAAGCCGTTCTTTGAGAAATTTCCTTCAGAAGGTATGTCCATACCCCTGAATGATCCTGTGTATCAGGATGATTGATCTCCTCGTCTGACGGAGGTATAGAGTAGTTAGGATTAGGATTTTGTTGCTTTTGTTTACTTTTTCTTAGGTTTGTTAGAAGGAGGAAGAATTTTACTTTTCACCTTTCAGGTACTCTTACTCCTCACTCCCTTTTATGTTCACATTGCTCTCATGTTTGTTTATTGCACATCTTACATTGAGGACAATGCAAGATTTGGTTGGGGGGTGTAGGATCACTTGGATAAATCCAGCGTTTTGTAACATCTCAAGCAATTATGTGGAAATTTTTTGATTTTTTCAAAATTCGAAACTCTTTTGGAAAACATTGTCTCTATGCATTCCAGATGATATGAGCATAAGAAGAGGAGATATGAAGTGTATGGGGCTGTATGTCTGGAATCTCTCATAGCATAATGGTTTTATATGTGAATTCCCCTATTTCTGTGATTGATAGAAAATCTTAACACTTTTACACCTAGTCCACATTACACGATTTTCATGGGTTGAAGGGATTATGTGATTCATGGATTAGCTAGGCTGTGAATTAAGGTGTTAAGAAGATAAGCCGGGGTACTTTGTCCATCCTTGTCCATGGGAAAACAATGCAAGATATGGATTTCTAAAAATCCTATCTAAATTAAAAGAAAAAGGAAGGATGAAATTGGGAATGATGGAAAACTGGTGGAAAATTCTGATTAGGGCTACCCACTACCAACCGGGGGACGGTCTACCCGTAACCAAAGCCGGAAATGGGACGTAGTGTGAAAGTCGTCGGAAGGACGGTAAGGCAAATTCCTGTCATTGGCTTGATGTAGCTCCATGAACCTTGAGATCTATAGTCTGGTTGATCCATGAAGAAGATAATCCTAGAAACTCATGAGATGAATTTTCACTATCCACACTAGATTGAATTTGTTCAAGTTCTTCTGTTTATCAACCAATCAGCGGGAATCTCATATAAATGCTTATCATGTCTTGAGGGTTTACAGTTTCAACTTCTGTCACCAAATAATTCTGAATCTTACACTTGTATGTCTTTGGACGTATAGAAGAAGGGTTTCTGAAAGAGAGTTGAGTTTTGAAGAATGGGATTAGTTTCACGCATGTTTTGCTCGAGACTAGCAAAATGCTGATTGGGGGTGTGTTGAGCTCTTAATTGTGCATATTCTAACCCCAATTCATCACTCATTGTGTGAGGTTTTCATGATTTAAAGGCTAACGGAATGCATGTTTTATGATTACAGGATTGAGAGTGGATTCCGCCTAATTGAAGATGAAAAGAGCTTGTTTAGAACCTTGGATGAAGACTCAAGGTGGGCCGAAGGAAGAAGGAAGCAAAGAAAGAAGCAAGGAAAGAAGAAAATAAAAGAAAGAAAGAAAGTAAGTAAAAAAGGGAGCAAAAGAAGCCGACCGGTCTCGACCGGTCAGCCATGCACGCTGGACAGATACTGGAGATGGTCCGACCAGTCTTGACCGGTCGGCCAAGGATGCTGAGCACGCTGGACTTTTTCCAGAGGAGGCCGGACCGGTCGTGACCGGTCGGCCACCCAGTCCGACCGGTCCAGACCGGTCGGCCATGTGAAAGAAACAGAAATTGCTATTTTAGGTCTGATTTTCTCTGCGCACTGCGCAACTCCTACGCAGATTCTCGATCTTTCTGAAGTTACGGAGCCTCTTCACTATAAAAGGACACCTAGGGATCGTTCCTAGGGTATCTAAGGAGGGTTGAAGCAAGCTTGGAGGCGGCGGAAGTGGATTTCGGAGTTCCACAACTCCTTCTAGTTTGTTTTGCTGTTTTTATGATTTTTTTTAGTTGTTTCATGTTTCCTTGGATAATGAGCAGCTAAACCTCTTAGCTAGGGCTAAGAGGTGAAGCTTGTAGTGGATCCAAGATGTTTCAATTCGTATTCAGTTGGTTTTAAGTGTGGAATTCATGATTATGAACTATGGTTTGAAGTTTATACAAGTTTTTAAGTAATTTTTCTTAGTCTTATGATGACTCATGGATGTTTGGGAGAATTACTTAACTTCTTAATTGGTTTGTATCAGTCTAGACATGTATAATCCGAGGAATCGGAGTGCGCTCTAGTATTATGATCTTCATGAAGGGACTTCCTACCAAAGTTCTATTTTTCTGATTTTCTGAATTATGTAAGGGATTGTGTATGTGATTTGAATCAAGTTCAAATCATGATCTAGCCTTGTCTTGTGACAGGACTTGAGGATGGTTATGATTGTGAACTGGACCTTTTGGAAAGGGGAATGACCTATGCAATTGAGCATGCTCAGCTCAGCCTACATTGAGTGAATCTTATGCATTGAACTTACATATGACAGATTGTTTGGTTTAACAGCTCTATCATCCGACTAGATAGACCTTAATGTCGATTCTAGTTGAGAGAATGAAAAACCACAGCGGATTGAACATCAAAGATTGCTACAAGTGGATCCTTGAACCCCTAGTGCCTTTCTATAATTAGTTACTTTCAATTTAATTCAATTTTGTTACTCATATCAATTTTATTCAAAATCTGATTATTAGCTTTCAATAGACACTTTTGGATGTGTTTGTGAAATCCTACATAAGTCCCTGTGGATCGACCTCGGTCTTACCGAGATTATTACTACATCGCAACCCTACACTTGGGGAAGCGAACAGTGGCCTATGTTCAACTAGGTTACGATCAAGCCTAGGCATCTCTTAATAATTCCACACAAAACAATCTGCATACTCTTTGAGCAACATTATAAGTTCGTGTTGAACTTGTGTTAAAAGAAGGTCACTGATGAAAGTGAGTTTTGGATAGTCTTTAGTGCCTAAATTTACTTCAATAAGAGGATCTTGTACTTGAACTTGGTCATCGTCTAGTTTTTTAGGAGCTTCTTTTAGATCAGTTATGGTTATACCGTCATCAGTCACTTGATCGGCTGGTATAATGGCATCAGCAAAATTAACAGAACAACCATCTTCCTCTTTAACACTATCCTCTAAAGTTTTCACCCTGGCCGTTAAGTCGGCTGATCCATGATCAGCTAATTTTGGGCTAGTCATGGAATCTCTTCTATTATGCATTTCTGGGCCAGCCGATGGGGGATAACACTCATCAGCCGATCCTTTTCAAGAGAAGTTATATCAGCAGTCCATTGGATTATGTCATTTGATTTTTGGTAGTTGAAATACCCGTTGGGCCTCCATATTTATTTCTTCCTATAAATCATATCCATCTCTTCTTCATAATAATAGGCATCACTGGCATTTGATGTAGCCAAGAACAGCTTGTTATCAACAAGGACCAATTCAACCCTATCTTGATTTCAGAATACAATGAACTGGTGTAAGGACAATGATATACACCCAATTAATGGAATGAATCTAGTCCCTTCCTAATAATACGTTATATCAGGAGGAAGTATCAACAACAAAGAAAGGTGTCAGAACTTTCCTGATGCCTACCAAAAGATCAATCGATAGAACCCATGGATGTTAGTCATCCCACCCACAAAGTTACTTATAGTAACATCCGATGGAATCAAATATGTTGTAGTTTTCCCCAATTTCAACATCATTCTGATCAGAAGTAGATTTATAGTCGAGCCATTATCAACAAGAATCTGAGTGACCAGGCAATCATCTAAACAGGTCGATATGTAAAGTGGCTTGAGAGGTTAAGTCATACTGACGGGTGGCTTCTCTATTACGAACTTTTTGACTGAAAACCTAGGTTCAATAGTAATTATTTTTACCCGTGTTGCCGATATAGTTTCTGGTACAGTTTCGTTTGTTTGAATTGCTATTGATGGGCCCAATTCTTCCACGTCTCCTACCATTTTGCTAGGTTGAGAAGATTTTTCTTAAAAATGAGCTGGGAGTGTAAATACCATGTTACTTTCAAACATATATAATGGGTGACATTGTTTCGAAAATAATTTTATTACCGAAACATTGCTCTCCAAGTATTTCTTACTAACTATCTTGATCATTGCTCTCATTGGAAGGGATTTTTCATTGTTCTGATTAACAGACGAAATAACCTCTATAAGTTCGTTGATGGCCATAAGCTCATCTAATAACAAATCATCATTCGCTAACTAATCATTGTTGAAGCACCCGGCCGACTCCTCAACGTCGATGATGTTATTACCTGGGTTGCATGCTTCCTTTTGTGGTTGATCTTCAAAGGGCGTAAGGATAGTGTGATTTTCATTAATATAAGTGGATTTTTCTTCAGGTTTAGGCACTTGCCAAAATGATCGGATATTGACTGGCAGACTGAGTTACTCTTTCAGTTTCAGCTTCAGCTTTGGCCCTTCTCTTGGCCGCTCTTTGGCATTGTCATCGTCGTTTTTGTGACCGCGTCATCATTTCTAGGACCTCAAGAACCTTAGTATGTCTCACCCTTTTCCATACTTCTAGTTGCACAGGTAAAGGTCTTACCATCCTAGGTCAAATAGTGACCTGGACTTCCTGATGCCTCTTTCTAGATGAACTCCCTCGACCATTATCGACCGCATATTTAAGGCTTCAATTTCACTCCTTGAACGACTGACTAGTCTGTCTATATTAATGCAAACTTCGGCACAATACTACACAATCTTGTACTTAGATTTGGACATTGCTCATTTTTGGGTTGCCAAAGTGCTTTGGCTTCCTCCTTTTGCCGATGTTGGTAAGTCATCTGAGTACGAGATTACAAAAATGCTCGTTGACTTTCCTTTGGTCTCAAATCTATTTTTCGTCGTAGCTGATCATGGGTTCGCAAATCGGCCGTGACCATGTTGGTTTTCATGTTGAGCGAAAATGGATTTGTATCGATTAACATTGTCTCTTCTTCTTTTTTGGAAATTTTAACAGGCCTTTGTCAATATTTTCCTAGATAACATTTCTGAAAACAACACATTTGTTAATGGAGTGGTTTCAAGTTCTATGCCATTTACAATATTCTCCTTTTCTTAATTCTTCAGCCGTAAGAATTTTGTGGTTAGATGAAATTTTAATAAATTTTTCGACCAATAAGAATTCAAATATTTCATCAGCCCGTGTTATATCAAAAGTATATATTTTCTGGGTCCTTTGTGCAGCCGATGCTGCTGTTTCAGCTTTGACCAATGTTGAACAAACAAATGACTTTTTAACAATGACCTCAGCAATTGCAACTTCATGGTTAGGATTGTAGTAATACGTCCAAGCAATAAATTCTTTTGCCTGAAACCCTCTTGCAATAGTTCTTCGTATTTTGAAACCTTCCTCATTAGATCGTACAAATCGGCAAACTCGGAGCCAACAAACTTCTTACGGAGTTTGTTTTCCAATCCATCTAATCCCAATTGCATAAATTTAGCTTCCGATATAACTACCTTGTAGCGACTTCTAGCTTTCTTAAACCAAGCGATGTAATTCTCACATGATTACCTAGGCAATTGCCAAAATTGTGCAAGGTCGATTATGGTCATTTTTCGTTCTTTGTAAAAAGTAAAAAAAAAAAAAAAAAAAAAAAAAAAAAAAAAAAAAAAAAAACTGAGCATGAAACTTTTCTTCTAATTCTTGCCAAGAATTGGTCGAATTTAGCAACAAATTAGAATAGCATGTGAATGTCGCGGCCGTTAAAGAGTGGCCGAACAATTATAGCTTGTGATATTCATTGCTAGAAATGAACTATAGTTCACCTTTCGAGGCTAAATATATCATCAAGCTAAGTCCAACGTATAAGCATAGACTTTTGTTATAATTACTACTACTGTTATTGGATTCTAGCTATGGATTTTCTTCTATGGGATGTAATCCGAAATGAGAAAAAGACTAGACTAATAAAAGCTAAGATAGATTACGCTAAGAAGCGTAGATCACAGAATAAAAGGAAACATGATAATTTGATATATTTGATTTGGTTTGGTTGGTAATGAACCCTGAACTCAGCCTTCCTTGCTATTTATAATCATCTATTATGTAATTGCTTAATTCTCTTGGCCGATTGATCTTCTTGTCTTACCTTTTCATTATTTCCTTCCATTACTACCTTTTGTAATTGACTTGTTGACTTATTCGAGCCTGTTCATCTCATAACGCCAACTGGATCACCACGAAATTAGCTATAATTCCGATTACTTCCTTTGTGTCTCCACTTTGTAGGGTTATGCAACCAAACATGTACTCATATGATTAGCTCTTTTACATCTGCCAAAAATAAGGTATAACTGTAGTGAAATGCATATGTAATAGTAGATAAGTGTAAAGGAATTTCTAATCATTATAATCATCATAATTTGTAATCATTATAATTTTACATTGTAATTATTATAATGATTACAAATTCCTTTACACCTATCTGCTATTACATATGCATTTCACTACTGTTTTACCTTATTTATGGCAGATGTAAAAGAGCCAATCATATCAGTACACGTTTGGTTACGTAGCCCTACGAAGTGGAGACAAAAAAAGTAATCAAAGTTATAGTTAATTTCATGGTGATCCAACTGGCATTCTAAGATGATGTCATGACACCATAGTAGATGAACAGGCGTGAACAAGTCAGCAAGTCGGTTACAGAAGGTAGTAATGGAGGGAAGTAATGAAAAGGTAAGACAAGAAGATCAATCGGCTAAGAGAATTAAGTAGTTATATAATAAATTATTATAAATAGCAAGAAAGAAGGCCAAGCTCAGGGTCCACCAACCAAACCAAACAAATATCTCAAATTATCATGTTTTCTTATATTCTGTTATCTGCACTTCTTAGCGTAATCTATCTTAGCTTTCATTAGTCTAGTCTTTTTCTCATTTGGGATTACATCCCATAGAAGAAAATTCATAGCTAAAATTTAGTAGCAGTAGTAGTAATTGTAACAAAAGTTTACGCTCATACGTTGGACTTAGCTTAATGATGTATTTAGCCTCAAAAGGTGAACTACAATTCATTTCTTATGTTAGTGCACTTTTCTATGGCATACTAGTGCACCTTATTTGTCAATCACATGCATCCATGTGTTGTAATATCGGTTGAGCCTTAGCAAGCTGAAGACCGAAGATTCAAGTGGACAAACATCATCAAAGAAGAAGAAATAGAAAAAAGAGATGCCTTGGTGACCCTAACCCTTAGAACCAAAACAACCTAAATCTCTATATGACTTGGATCAATTAGGAAAATCCTCAGTCATCATCATTAGCCTTAGAACACTTAGAAAATATGATAAGTTAGGCTAATAAAAGAGGTGCAATCTGCTGTAAATGAACAAGCCCAAACAGCAGTTTTCGAGTGGACTTTGATCCATTGGAGTTCAGTCTCGATAAGGCTTCAATCCATCAGAAATTGGTCTAGAACATTATGAACTCTCTAGACAGTTTTCTGATCCATTGAACCCATCACTTTGATCCATTACAGTGATGATTTCGATTCATTGGAGAAGGTTCCTATCAATCGAATTGGATGTCTAGCAACTCCATAAACTCTCTCGACAGTCGATCAATCAGAGGAAGATCTTCGATCCATTGAAGATAACTTCGATCCATTGAAGATAACTTCGATCAATTGAAGGGTATTTCCAATCCATCGAAGATATACGAATCTACTAATTTTTTTACCATTGGAGATTTATTTATAAAAGCAGGAGTTCATTTTTTAATATAAAAGGATGTAGTTTAGTGATTTAGAAGCCACCACATTGCAAAGCTTCCGCAAATAAACTCCATCCTTTTAAATCACTAAACTCCCTCCTTTTATGCCCAAAAACGAACTCCCCACTTTTATAAATAAATCTCCATCAGTAAAAAAAATGGGCAAATTCGTATATCTTCGATGGATCGGAGATACCCTTTGATTGATCGAAGGTATCTTCGATGGATCGAAAATTCTACTCTAATTGATCGAAAAACTGTCCAGAGAGTTTATGTAGTTGTTGGACATCCAGTTCGATTGATCGAAACCTTCTCTGATGGATCAAAATTGTCACTCCGATTGATCGAAGTGATGGGTTCGATGGATCAAAAAACTGTCCAGAGAGTTCACAATGTTTTGGACCAATTTCTGATGGATCGAAGTCCCATCGAGACTGAACTCCAATGGATCGAAGTCCACTCGAAAACTGTTATTTTGGGCTAGTTCATTTATAGCAGATTGTACCTCTTTTTTTAGCCTAACTTATCATATTTTTCTAAGTATTCTAAGGTTAATGATGATGACTAAGGTTTTTCCTAATTGGTCTAAGTCATCTAGAGGTTTAGGTTGTTTTGTTTCTAAGGGTCAGGGTCACCAAGGCAACTCTTTTACTTGTTTATTCTTCCTTGATGATGTTTGTCTACTTGAATCTTTAGTCTCCAGTTTGCTTAGGCTCAGCCGACATTATAACACATGGATGCACATGATTGACAAATAAGGTGCACAAGTATGCCACAGGAAAGTGCACTAACCCAAGCATCATCAAGGAAGAAGAAATGGGTAAAAGAGATGCCTTTGTGACCCTAACCCTTAGAACCAAAACAACCTAAACCTCTAGATGACTTGGACCAATTAAGAAAATCCTTAGTTATCATCATTAGCCTTAAAATACTTTGAAAAATATGATAAGTAAGGCTAATAAAAGAGGTGTAAGTTGCTGTAAATGAACCAGCCCAAACAATAATTTTCAAGTGGACTTTGATCCATCGAAGTTCAGCCTCGATGGAGCTTCGATCCATCAAAGACTAGTTCTATCAATCGAAAAAAATTTCAGCAACAGTATGAACTCTCTGGACAGTTTTTCGATCCATAGAACTCATCACTTCGATCCATCGCAGAGGCGATTTCGATCCATCGAAGAAGGTTTCGATCAATCGAAATGGATGTCCAGCAACTACATAAACTCTCTAAACATTTTTTTCGATCAAATGGAGTAGGATCTTCAATCCATCGAAGATACCTTCGATTCATTAAAGATATACGAATTTGTTTATGTTTTTACCGTTGGAGATAAAAGCGAAGAGTTCATTTTTGGACAAGGGGAGAGGGATTTTAAAGATTTAAAAGCTACCATTGTTGCATACACCCATAGGCTCTATTCCTAACCCATTCAAGACATCTTTTTTATGATTCACCACAAGCATGAAAAATTCAAAGCTTAGAAAGAATATGACCTTAGTTCCCTCTTAATCTCTAGTTGTTTTAGGCACCTTAACTATATGTAGATCCTTTGTCTAAACCTCTCTAGAGATTCAATTAGGTGTAATTCCTCTAGGCAACCAAATTCTACTAGTTGTAAAGAATTCACACCACCTCCTAGCACCTTGGGCATCTCTGTCAGAGCATCTCATGCAAGGTATTTGATCTTAGAGCTGGAGAATTGACGACGCACCAGCATCAATGATCGAAAGAGCAAAGTGTAGCTAATTGAAGCACGAGAGAGCTGAAATCAGGCAACTCAAGTGGTACATCAATGGGGCTGAAATCCGACAAGTAAGGTTGTCATTTGTATTGAGTCCATCCATTCTCTTCTCATCGAAAATTGAGTGTAGAGTTTGATTGCCAAACTCGATAGGTTCGGTTGTAAGAACAAAGCCCGGTTGTAGAGCCGAATCAAGTCTCCAAGTAGGGAGCCTTTAGATAGAGTATACGCTATAGGTTCAGTTGTAGGACCTTAGCTTACGTAAGCCTAAATTCAGGTTCGGTTGTAGGACCTTGGCTCAAGTGTTGAGCCTAAAGTTAGGTTCTTGTGTTGGACCGCAAGGTTGGGTGGAACCTGTAAACACGTGGGTTGGGTGGAACCCATAAACACCTCGGTAGGGTGGAACCGATTTAAAACACTTAGGTTGGGAGGAACCTGATTTAAAGTCCTAAATAAAATTTGATATGCTCAAGGGGTGAGTACTTGAACCGAGAGTGGAGTAGACATGTAATCGAACCACTATATATGCTTGTGTTTGTGATATATTTGAGCACATTGTTATATTAGCATTGTATGTTTAATTACTTAATTATGAATGCGTGATAGGAATATATGTTAAGCACTAGATAGGCACATTTACACACAAGATGTGTTTTTACTAATTAGTGTTTCTCATGTAGTCTACATAGGTTACATAGATTAGGTGTTTAATTAGTTAAATCAATTATTAATCTATGCATTTGGACTAGGTTCTTAATTGCTTAATCATATGATGGTCTATGTGATTGCACCCATTTAAGCTTGAAAGCCAAAGTGCTCTTGCTTACTTAAATTGTAGAATAATTTAAGTAACACCCCTCCCCCCCCCCCCCCCCCCCCCCCCCCCCCCCCCCCCCCGGGTACTTAGCCATATTTCTAGTAGCTTCGCCAAGCATCCGTGCATAGTGTAGGGTGTCGTGTTAGACGATCCAACTCAATTACACTGGTACCCCCGAAGGTAGCCTTGCTAGCTTCGTAAAATCAAAAAGAGTTAATGAGGCCAACCCTGTGCGTAAATCTTGTTGAGTTCACCACCCAACCCGATAGCTTCAATGGGCCCCGCGATGGATCGCAATGTGTGGACTCCCCAAGCCGTGGAGAATGCTATGTGAACTCAAGAGAGTTACAATTAAGCCCACGTATAAGACCTGCTTACCCACGGAAAGCACTATGCAAACTCAAGAGAGTTACAATTAGGCCCTAATGTAAGCCCCATTTGCTCCAACTAATCAAGAGCTTAACTGTTGCTAATTCAACTACTTAAGAGCTTAAACTGTGTTTCTACTAGAAAGGTGCCTTAGGTTCTGCTGACAAGACCCTAAGGTAGTTCCTTCAATTCAAAATTAAATAGATGATATTTCACTATTATGGGTATAAATATCAAAATATCATTAATGTCATCCAAATGCAAAATCGGAATATTAGTCAGATTAGCTGTAAACTATTAAAAAATTAACTGTTCGAAAATAATTTACAAATCGTTTCAAGATTATACAAATGAACAATATCATTTCAAGATTATACAAATGAACAATATCATTTCTGAATGCCTAAGATAAACATGTAGTGATGCAGGTCTTGATTGAATCGCATCTGGGCTGCGGCAATATTGAGTTCGACTACCGTGCCAGTTTCTGCTTTAAAGTCTAGCTCGAGACCTCTTCTTGAATAATTTTTATTCTTCAAGTACTACTATTCTCTTGTTCGCTCCAAGATCGGTTCAAATCTTGTTTAACTTCTACTCCTCTACATACTTCAAAGCTTGAAGAGAGACCATCTGATCGGTAAAAGCAGATAAAGTATATATACACAGAAGTTTTCTCTTACTCTTCGAGAAAGATACATTCCACTTGATAACCGACAACAAGAGATGATTGGTTGGAAATGTCGTTGTTAAGAAACAACAATTCCTCTTGCATTCATTTAATTTCGAGAGCAATCTCTATGCCCTGTACGGACTCAAGATGTTTGAGTGAATTATACAGTCGAGTAAGAGAGTCATGGAGCTGGGAAACAGTTACTTTGGCCAATTTCACAGTGTGGTCCAATATAGCTAACATCTTCAAGTTGGGGCCATTGCTCCTGATCTTTGAACATACACACCATCGTCATAAGAGCATGCTTTAGAAAAGCAAGCTTGTAAGGAGGCACACTCCTCAGACATAAAGCATCAGAAGCCAAAATTGTCGAACTGATACCAGCAGAAGAGCTTAGGACTAGTGTGGCTGAAAAGAGGTGGCCAATATTAATATAAAGAATGACAAGATAAGTAAGGTACAAGAAAGGAGATTTGAGGATTCCCAAAATTTACCTATCGATGGTGGTACCAATGGAGGAGGGACAGATGCCATAAAAGACTCGACTACACTGGGTGCAATATGAGCTTCTGAAACTGAGATTTGAGCCTTTAGAACTGGATTCCAAGGATTGATATTCAAAGTAGGCTCCTCAGCAGTTGTGCTAGAATCTATTATCCTTAAGGTTGTTTCTGCCTTCAACCCACAACAGGGGGTATAGCAAGAGGTCCTAGTAGTGTTTCCGCTTGAGTAATACGTAATTCTTCAGCTAGGGTTGGTGATGGCATTTTTCTTTATTAGTATCCTAGCTTCATCCAAAAACTGCAAAGGAAACTGATCAGGATATGACTACTACAGTTGATGAAAAGAAAATCATTCAACTAGGGACAACACCTGCACAGATAGAACACGGCGAGCAACCCACCATTGATGAATTACGCAAGATACTTTGGGAACAGAGGAAGAGCCTCAAAATACGTACATCAGTGCAAATTTGTCCAAGGAAGAGGCTACCAAATACCATGAAATACTAAAAGAAAATAAGGACATATTTTCTTGGACATATGCCAAAATGCCAGGACTAGAGCCAATAGTAGCTATACACAAGCTTAATATCTCCAATGAGAATCGGCCTATCAAGCAAGCTCAACGTCGTTTCCATCCAGACTTGGTTCTAAAGATTGAGGAGGAGGTGAATAAATTGATAAAGGTAGGCTTTGTCTAGGAAGTCAAATATCCTAGCTAAATGGATTTCTAATATTTTCCTTATAAAAAAGAAGAGTGGACAGATAAGAGTCAGTGTAAACTTCAGAGACTTGAATAAAGCATGTCCAAAAGATGACTTCCCATTGCCCATCACAGAACTGCTAATCGATGGTACTACAAAGTATGTCGTGATGTCCTTCATGAATGGTTATTCTGGATATAACTATATACGGATGGCTCCAGAAGACGAAGAGGTTATAGCCTTCAGGACATCTCTGGGGATATATTACTATAAAGTCATGCCATTCGGGCTAAAGAACATTGGCGCCATGCATCAACGAGCCATGCAAAATATCTTTAACGACATGATGCATAAACATGTAGAATGTTATGTAAATGACCTAGTCGTGCGGTCAGATAACCATGAAGAACATCGAGATCATTTAAGGGCAGTATTTCGAAGGCTCTGGAAGAAATAGTTAACGATGAATCCGCTAAAATGCGCGTTCGGTGTATCTTTTGAAAAAAATGGGATTCGTCGTCAGGCATTGGGGGATAGAAATAGACCATTAAAAGATCAAGGCGATTTAAAACATGCCACCACCGAAGAATTTACGAGAACTGAAAAGCCTCCAAGGAAAACTAGCTTATATTTGTCGCTTTATATCAAATCTGGCCGGAAGATGCCAACCGTTTGCTCGCTTGATGAAAAAGGAGGGTGGAGTTTGAATGGGATCAAGCATATCAAAATGCCTTTGAATCCATTAAATATTTGCTGGAGCAGCCTCCGGTGTTGATTACGCCAACGCGAGGAAAAGAAAGTGTGCTGTGTTATTTGAGTTGAACGTTAGTGGGGGCAAAATACCACTATTCTTCCATTGAGAAGACATGTTTGGCATTAATATTCCCAGTACAAGAGTTGCGGCACTATTGTTTGTCACACGATGTGATTCTTATCTCACAAGCCAACCCAATAAAGTACATTGTGACACAATCAATATTGTCAAGAAGGTTGGCCAAGTGGATGTTGCTTCTATCAGAATTCACCATTACGTATACACCCTCAAAAGCTATAAAAGGTCAAGCCGTGACTGATTTCTTAGCCCCACATCCGACCATCAGCAACGAAGAAATGTCGAACGACTTACCTGATAAGAACATATTCCTGGCAGGCGCCGGGGTGATCTTCATTAGCCTCGGTGGTGACTTGATGCCATACTCCTTCACTATAGGCACGACTTGCACTAATAATGAAGCTGAATACAACACACTCATCATTGGGTTAAAAATTGCTCAAGAGATGCAGATACAAGCAATAAAAGTCCACGAAGATTCAAAATTGATCATTAATCAACCTATCATAAAGTATGAAATAAGAAAGCCATAATTATTGTCCTATTGTTGCAAAGCTAAGAAGTTGCTTGAAAATTTTCATAATATCACTATCAAGACTAGTTGCAGCCCTTTCATGTACCACAAGGACTCCACTCCAAGTGACGATTGAGGAGCAAAGGTTCTTGCCGCCACTAGAACTAATAAGTACTATGACAAAAACCTAAGCAATCTCCTGTTTCAAGATAACAGTTGAGCATTGGCCACAGCCACTTACCGATTATCTAAGGTATGACATTTTGCCTAATGACCTATCGTTAAAAGCACAGATAAAGTAGTGGGCTAAGAAATTCATGATACACAATAGAATGTTGTATAAGAAAGCCTATAATGAAATGTTACTACAATGTCTAGACGCTAAAGAAGCATAATATTCCTGTGGGAAACCCATTCGGGAGAATGCGAGGGGGGGGGGTAACGCCCCGGATTTTTCTTAGGTGGCTTTAAAAGTATAGTATAACATATTATGTCTAAAATTCCCGATTAACGATAATTCTAATTTATTTTGTGAATAAGTAATGATTCGTGATTAATTCAATATAGATTCTTTTGTAAGATATGCTTAGGATCATCCATAGAACCTTGTAAAATTATTAGGTTTTTCAAAAGTTTCAGATTAAAAATAACTATGATAATGCCCTTGACCCACCCATATTCGTTGTTTCTGATCAATTTGGTAAGTAATTTTTTAATCCATCCAGAAGGTAGGCGTAGTTTTAGGTGTGTATCGACACAATGAAGTTAGACTTTTTAAATGGCCATTAGATCATGGAGATCTTAACCTAGGAGCATCTGTGGCCGTTGATCGAGAAAGCTAGTCGGGAAAGTAACCATTCCAAACTGATTATCTTAGTGGTAAACTCTTATCCTAAAATTTTTGTGATGATCTAATGAGTATAAATATGAAATCTTGAGTGCTAAAAAATGTGAATGGCTCACCTTAACCTAGACCCTTGATATCTGGTTCACATGGTTCCTATGATCTGATTAATGTGAAATTTTATACCATGCCTACCTATTATAAATGAACCACACACGTCGAATTTCAGCCTTTAGATCATAGTATAAATGGCCCAATTAACAAATCAGCCTCTTAACCCTTAATTTTAATGTCCATCGAGTGAGGAAAGTGGATAGTTAGTTGTAGTTGAATATTTCCCTTCATATGAGTGACTTAGATCGTCCATATCATGGACCAATAGTGTGATTTGACTGCCCCTCCTTGATAAGCATCTTTCTTAAGCGCAAAGTTATCTCATTTTAGGAAATAATCGAGTACCAACTCCTTTCAAATCTGAGCCTTTCAATTAACCCACTTTCCACTATCAATCGCAACTCAAATTTGAAATATATCTTAGCATTATATGACTACGAGACTTTACAAAATTTAGACCCCGATCTATAATCCTACACCGTGGAACCACCAAGCCAGCTCCTTCCTTTTTCGCCAAAAGCTGGAATTTCAGATCTAGGTCATTCCCACCATCAATCAACCACCACACTTTGTACAATCATTTACCTATCATGACTACACATTTCTCCCAAATTTGGGCCTTGATCATCAAGCGTGGACTGTTAATTGAGATCAAGTTCGTTTTGGCACCCGCCGAGCCATTTTTCAATATCTGTCAATCTAGATTTTAGACCACCATGAAAATTATATATTCTGACTCTACTCTTTGTGCTTAATACGGTGAATGGATTAGAAATCATTAAAAATCATCCATTAATCATGTTTTGATGGTGTCATAGTGAGATTGGGAGGTGTGCATGCCCACTTCATGTAAAGGAGTGGTGCGCACGTCCCTACTCCTCCCTTCTAAAAAAACTCATGCCCAACCCTAATTTTTCAGCCCTACACGTCTAAGAGAGAGAGAGAGAGAGAGAGAGAGAGAGAGAGAGAGAGAGCTCGCCCTCCCGCCAATCATCTTCTTTTCCTTCTTCATCAACACATGTAGTCATTTCCAACCCTTTCTCGTGTCGCCGTGATTCATGTAATGATCTTCCCCATCAATTCTACATAGGATTTTCATTTGAGGCGAAGGTGAGGATTTCCTTTAAGCCTAGTTATAATAATATCATGTTTCTTATCAATTACATGCTTAGACACTAGGATTTTATTGTGTGATTTCTTGAAACCCTGCTTGTTGAAATCTCTTCATGTGATTATGATTTGTATGATATTCCTTAATGTGTACTATGAATTTTGATGTGTGTGAACTATGATTTATGATTATGTGTTTGGAAAAGGAACCATGATGATGTATATGATTATGTGAAGACTATGCGTAATTTATGTTCGTTATATGCTCATGATAAACATGATGATTGATTTATTGTATGATTCAAAATTCTGTATATGGATATTATGTTAATGAACACCCTTTAACCTCGTACTAATATAACCGTTTGATGGTAAGAGATGAAGCTCGTATGAGGCCTTGTTATGTTGGCATTACCATGTGGATGTTTTTGGATGAATATGCCTTATTGGTTATAGTAAGAATTGGCATCACCATGTGTATTATTGAATGATATGCCTTGATGTTGAGGATTAAGTGTTAGCATTACCGTAGATGTGTTGTTGGTCGTAAATGCCATGACGTTGAGTTTGACACTACCGTGTGCATTGTTGGATACGTGCCAAGGGATCCTTGTTTGATATGTTACATGTGATGGACCCTTTGAAGAATGAGATTGATGAATACGAGAAGTTTCATGAGCTAAGGTTGGTGGTATGGGACACTAAGCCTGAGTTGTCGGCCTATGCTGGGTGACGAGCCCCCCATAGTGACCTTGAGCTTCCTTAAACTAATTGGGGTAAGTAGTGGTCATTAGTCATAAACATCGTTTAATTGGCTGAATGTTAAACTAATCATGCATGCATTCACTGGACCCGACTTGGTGGGTCAGCTCTGCAGGCGCTGCGGTGCTAGCTTGTGGTAGGGGGATGGGTGGTCATCACCTCCATTGGCTGGGTTTATTGACATGAAGTTATGGAATTACCCGCTTCATCGTGGACTCTGATGACTAGTGGCTGGTGAGAAGAGTTGGAATAAGTCCCGTCTCATTTAGTCAAGGTGTCTTAGCCAAAGCATGCATATCATGCATTGCATTAAATATGATTTTCTCATATATGTTTTGGTTGAGTATGCTTATGTTTGGATATTATTGTGCTAATCTTAGGGGGTAACCCTCACTGAGTTGATCGCGAGCAACTCACTCCCTCCTTAGATGGTGGTATAAAACACCACCAGCTTGTTGCAGGTGACGATCCATTAGACAAACCCAACTTACAGGTTGAAGAGTATACAGTTTCATGGTGGTCAATGACGGACGATGAAGTTGTATCGGTTTGAAGACGAATAATGTTTATTATTTTTATTTTCGTAGAATAAATTTATTTTCATGTAAATAGAATTAAGTCTCCCACGGAGACGGAAAGTGAAATATTATATATTTTGTATGATTTAAGGACATTATGTTGATAACTTAGAGTAGAAAAATATTGAATAAGAATCTTGAATTCTGTCATTATACTATGAATGCTATGAATGCGGGAAATAAATATGAATGTATGAAAATATATCCCTAATACATTTTAGTTAACACCCGAAAACTTGACCCATCGTGTTGTCTACGAGAGTCTAAATTTCGGGGCGTTACAAAGAGGGGGGCATCAGACCAGTAGGAATCTCTATAACCGGTTACTACTAGTCGACCATATTCAAAGACGTGATCGCCTATGAAAAGCAATGTCATGAATGCTGGATACACAGTGATGTTATAAACATGCTGCCTGAGGATTTGCACCAAACTTTCTCTTCATGGCCCTTTGCCACCTTGGGGCTAGACGTCATTGGTCCAATTAACCCCCTTCCTTGTGAGGACAACAATATATCATGGAAGCAACAGATTACTTTCAAGTGGACGGAAGCGATCACGGAATGTGACGTTAAAGAAAAGGACATGACAAATTTTATTCGGCACATGATTATCTACAGGTATGGCATCCCTCAGGAGATCACCATAGATAACAGCATGCCATTCAAAAATTAAAACATAGATAAGCTTTGTGAAAATTTTGAAATCAAGCATTCCTATTCAATGCCCAATTATCCAGCCACGAACGGGTTGGTGGAAGCTTTTAACAAAACAATTGTCAAAATACAAAAGAAGACAATTGCCAAAAATAAAAGTGACTGGGATGAAAAACTGCAAGAAGCGTTATGGACATACCGTACGATGCATTGAACAACTACAAAAGCTACACCCAATTTCCTAGTCTATAGGGTCGAGGCCATTTTTGCCAATATAAATACAAGTGGCATCCCTAACACTACCAAAAAAGGGACAAACGCTACGGATATAAACCGTAGCTATACAGATATAGCAACGAATATAATCCGTAGGAGGCCCGTATACGGTCCGTAGCTATTGCTGCTGTAGCCATAGCCTCTTAAGATATAGCTACGAATGTAGTCCGTAGCTATATTTGTTAGGCTACGGACAATAGCCGTAGCTATAGAAATCTGATCCGTAGCTTTTTGTCCACATAATGCTACGGACTACTTTGAGGGCTGCGGACTATATCCGTAGCTCGTGTCTTTAAATTTTTTTTTTTTTAAATATATATAACAATGGCATATCTAGCCATTTTTGGTACATGCCCTAATAGTTCAACCCATCTCAAGCTAAAAAAAATAAAGACTTCATGGCTTATACCCTAATAGGCTATCATCACAAGTATGTGTTCAAGTCTCACCTGTTGAATCCAAATGCATAAATCTTATTCTCCGAATAGCATGAAAGAGAGCGTTGAGAACGTTGAAAACGTTGACAATGCAACTCTCCTTTATTAAATAAATAAAAGGCGAAATAGAAAGAGAAGGAAATCACACTTGAAATCTCCGGTGCATGATCTCCCAACCTATGCGACATCAGAAATCAACAACAATAAAAGATTGTTACTTGAAACAACTTTCCAGATATCAAAATTACCGGCATTGTACTCATTTACTTCGCAATATAGAAAAGTTTTCAAGTGTCAAAGAATTTCGATGGATCATGCGTATGATGTCCTAGTGCGTCTAGTGGTTACAGTCGGGGGCCATGTTTCGATGGTTCAAACCATCAATCTGTTGAGCCACAACATGGATGAGAGGTGCTCACAATTTTTTTCTAGAATGGAAGATCCTATCTATTAAAATTTTATGTTTTTTTCTGTAGCTACTGCATTCTTTTCTTACATGTATAAAGTCATCGATGGTTTACGAGCTTCTAGTCTGGGAGATTTGGGGTTTGGCATGGACTTCATTTACCTCCGAAAAGATCCAAGTCCGTATCGATGTGGGAACTTAACTCAGTGTAGTTGATAATATCCCATCATTATTCTTGTGTCACCCAAAAATACAATTTCAAAAGGGTGAATTGAAGCTTACACTTGATTTTATCCTGTTAGCCGGTGTCAAGCAACCTATTCAAAAGGATAAAGTACGCTTTAGATTTCATATCTTGGCTTTACAAGGATAAAATCAAAGTAAGTCCATGTAATGGAGTGATTCAATAAGTGGCAATTTAGACAAGGAAATATCCATTTCCACTTTCCCATATCCTAAGAGTGAGTGTCACGCCCCAAACCCGGGGACCGGGCTCACTAAATTCCCGATCGCCGACCTTGGTGCCAACAGCCTCCGTAGTACCCCATTCTCGGCTCCTAGCTCTCATGTGCCAGGTTCCGATCCTGGGATCCTACCAGGAGGATTTTCAGGGTAATTTTTTTTTTGTACAAGAGCATAAACAAAACCATAAAACATCATCAAATATCCACTAATAAGTTTGTTGAGTACAATACTGGAAAGGGAAATACAACATGAATCAGAAGTCCAAAATATCAGGTACATGAACCGCGCTCAACGCTGCTGATAGGCTCTAGTACCTGCAGTGTAAATAAACGCGCATGAGCTTCCTACGAAGCCCAGTAGAGTGCATGAGTCATACAATCCAAGTCATGCACCAAACTTACGCATACTGCGCAATCATGTGGGGCGACCCTGTCTCACACGGGTCCCCTAAGTATAACAAGCCAACTAGCATATGCTATGGTTAATCATGATCCATAACAAGCATACAAATGATGCGTATGGGCATATGAATGAGCATGGTATTCATTATACTAAGCATGTTATCAGTGTGACATATCAAGCTAATCATACTAGCATGTTACCAACATATCATGTAACACTGGCCTTAAAAGGCCCAATGTATAGATAGAGAGTGGGACCCGGACTGTGGGTCCTATTGGAAATGTAAAAGTCTTCGCGGTATAGCCCACTTGAGACCACATCGGCCCCATACTTGGGCCTACACATACAAGATAGGCCATCAAAATACGTGTACGGCATGGATAAGACATATACATCATGGTGGAGCTAACCAATACATCACGTTGGGACCCATAGGGTGGGCCACCTGCTGGGCTGCGTGGTACCCATCTAGTCCCAATAAGTTTTGAATCAAGCAGATATTCGTGTTTTCTCCTTCATCCATATCCATGTGATCTTATGAACAGATTGGATGGCAAAATAAACATCACTGTAGAACCTGGAAAGCTTTTAACGTTGGAAATCATTATCCCCACTGTAGCATGGTCCACTTGACATTAGGATATGCTTAAATTTTTGGGCTCGGCCACTTATGAATAGGTTGGGTGACAAATAATCATCATTGCAGGTCTAGGAAGGTTTCAATGGTGGAGATCATTATTTCCACTGTTGACTCGTGGCATGGCCCACTTGCCATAGGGATATGCTTAAATTTTGGGCCCAGCCACTAAAATGAGCTGGAAAAACATATGGGCTTTGTGGACAAGGCACATACATTCTAGGTGGGCCGAACGAGTGGGGCCCATTGGGTGGCACCACAAAGCTGCTGGGCAGCAGCGTCCCCTAGACGCTGTCTGTCCAGCTTATCTTCTTCTTCTTCTTTTTTTCTTTTTTTTTTAATAAAAAGGTGGGGCCCATTCATGGATGATCCCGTCCATCCGTCTCGTTGCCCATCAAAAGGTTGGCTCGAGGAAAATAAACTGAAAGAAATTAAGAAAATGGGAGGGGGGTTTATGCCCCTTGCACTCACCTCGATGGATGGACGGTTGGATTGGATCGGGTTGACGATCGGATGATCTGGACGGTGTGGATGATGGTTGGGGCCCTCGAAGCTTGGATCTACACCCTCAATCTCTCTGATCTCTCTCTACTTCTCTCAAATCTCCCTCTTCTCTCAAATCTTCATCTTTCTCTCTCCTCTCAAATCTCTCTCTCTCTCTCTCTCTCTCTCTCTCTCTCCTCTCTCTCTCAGATCTCTAGAGTTTGCAAAATGGGAAGTGAGGAAGCCTCCTCTCCCCCTACGTATGGTATTGTATGGGGGGAGAGAGAGAAAATGAATCATGAGGAGTGATGATGGTGCATGGGAGAGAGGGATGGGGGGTATGGTGTGAGAGTTGACTTTGGAGGAGAGAGAGGGATGGGGGGTATGGGGTGTGTAGGCTAGGGTAATGATAGGGGTATGGGTGTGTAGAGTAGGGGCATGGTTTGATTGATGTGACATGGTCTTGGAATTTGTGCAAATGGGGCCCACGACACACGCACGTTGTGCGGCCCATCTTGGATTACGCGATCGATCATAACTTTCACACCGGGTATCGCAATGGGGCGTGCCGCACGGCGTTGGAATCACAGCGCCTACGCGGTCGCCGGGGTATAGGTCTTGGGTCGATGCGGTACTAAAACAGGGTCGCGATCAAGGCTCGCTAATCTGATCCATCCGGGATGTACCGGCACCGGAAAATTAAGCGTACGGAAGGCAAATAAGGGTACGGGTCTTACAGTGAGCACAAACAATATGAGTATTGAAACATACCATTGTAAATAATCATAGTTAATAGTGATGCCGTAGCCATTATCTTTCCTTAGAAATCACAAGGTTGAGGCCATACTAACCATAGTTAACAACACCTCTATTTTAAACTTGGTATTTGAAGGACGCCAATTGCCTGTGCTCCCACTCAACAAGAAGTTCTAGGTGGGGCCCATATTGAGAAGTCCACTCAATCCATCAGTTAGCAAGCTCACAAATTTTTTTTCCTTTTTATGTTCAAACAGTCATTAACCATGGCGATGAGTTTCAATAAATTGGGTGCATCTGAATTTCGTAGAAGCTTGAACTTTCAAGCCTAATCCATTGATTGTTTAACTTACACAAGGAGAAATGAAAATTGGATACATAGGAACTTCCACTCATCGTATGAACTCTGGGTCTGAGGATTTTGTGCATATCCTCAGGCCAAGGATCATATAGTAGCCCCTCTCAATATTTTTCTTGAAACAGTGATTTATTCTCATGTGGATGCAGTGCATTTTCTGTCCACGTGCAAGGTGGCAAACCTAACTGTGAACGCAGAGCTAGGTTGCTGCTTGTTTCAGAGAAGTGAAAGACTGACCATTGAAGGTGATGTCATGGCATATATCACAAAAATAAATTCTAAATAACTGCTTACTCATGAGTTCATAATCCCAGTAAATTTGGATTTCAAGTCTTTCCATGAAGATAACCCCATGCAAAAATCAAGTTAGTACTCCACTTACCAGCTGGACCACCTTGTAAGAAAATGATCAATTTTTTGAATCATTCTCGCTGAAAATCTGATTCACATGTTATGGCGGTGTGCTAGATGAGAGGATTGGCCTGATTCTTGCACTGGGTGATCTTCACATACTATGTTGGCATCCATTTCTCATTCTGTCAACAATAGACAACCAAATAATGCATCTGAGAAAAGGTTTCCTCTACAAAATCAGCTTTCCCAAGAGCTGTCCTATGTTAGATATGCAACAGAATATAATCCGAAGAAGCCACAACTACCTACTAAAGACTCCAAAAATAATACACGGCCTAATCGCAATTGACTCAAAACAATATGCAATTTTCTCAAGGAAACATTACATCGCAACCAAAGAACAATACCAAAATAAGCTTCAGACAAACCTCACTTGACAGTTCCCATCGGTATCAGATGAATCTAGTTTCGATCCAAGTTTCATAAACTTCATCGCAGCACGAAAGAAAAGTTCCAATTCTCCTCCCCCGCTGCACCAAACCACGGTTTCACCTCGCACATAATTACCAAATCAGTCACACCACTGGCAAACGTGCCCGAAATATGAAAAATCCCCCAGAAATGGCAATAAAAAATATCACGAGGAAAACCCAAATCAGCCACTAAAGATGCATGATCGGCAACTTCATTGGTAACCAAAGAAAGAGTCATTGGTAACCATTTTGACTTATTAAGCACCCATCCTTTTCAGTTTTGGTTTGTACTATTGCGTAACCAAAAGGTGAAAAGGATGGGCGTTTATCTATCTATGGGATTGGCTGTAAATGGTGGCTTAAACAATCATTCAAATATGTAGAAATAAGAAAAGAAATTCATAGAAACCACTAAAAAAACCACCTCTAGATGAAAGGAGCACCACCCAAAACCTGTTGAGAATTGTCCCAAATAAAACACAATATAAGAACCCCCAAAAAACATCAAATGGTAAATAAAAAACCACCCGATGCCTAATAAAACCCTACCAAATAAATTTTAAAAAAAAACCCTAGAAAGAGAAACCTTCAAAACCACATTAAAAAGAACTAACCAAACACAAAAACCCATCTCAAACAAGCATCAAAACCCACCAATTTTTTTTAAAGACCAACTTAAAATCATATCTTAAATCAAGAAACCCACCTTCCCCAAAAGAGTTTCTTCAGCTAAAAATCACCACAGACAAGGATTAGAGTGTTCCTTCTGCTCCATTCTAGGCATGGGTCCATGCGATGCAACATAAGTAAGCAGCGAAACAAAAAGAAAAACACCAAAATGATAAAAAGGAGGCAGATTAAAAGAGCAATCCAAAACAAGAAAATATTGCAAAGAAATAAGAAAAAAAGGGATGAACCTGCTATTCATCAAGCTAATGGAAAAGACTTCATTCAAAACAGGGAATGGTATTCTCCTATAGTGGTCATCAAGAACAGATTTAGTGAACACTATTGAGTAATTCATGGACATTTTCTAAAAAATATCTCAATATTGGAAACAGGTGAATGGTTTACAAAGTTTTAGCCAAGATTTTCCAGTCTTGCTTACTAGTTATGTGACCACTGGCATAATTGGAGAGAACAAGCTGGATGGCATGCAACATACATTGCAGGACTGTTGAAGGTTTCAAACATGATTTGGTTGAAGCATTTATTCAAACAATTAATATGCAGTTTTCTGTATAAAAAAAAAACAATTTAACAAAATTGGCAGAAGTTGAATGAAAGAACACTAGCATCACTACACATACACCCCTCTCCACACCCACCTTTATGGGTTATGCTTGCCAACCTGGCATGTGTGTGCACCAACTGACACATATGAAATTCCAATAACCATTTCAATCAATTAAGAACAATGCAAATAGGCTTAAGAGAAGGCAGGAAAGGTATTATTGTGTGAGTTAGGAAATAATGGATCAGATGACGGGATTCATCAATGCAAATAGGCTTAGAGAAGGTAGGAAAGGGCTGGAGTTGGCATTATACAATCCAATCCAACACAAAGGAAAAAATGAAAGAAAATCAAGAATCAAGAAAGAAATCTCACCTCCATGGTACAACACGTAGGGATCTGTCATTGAGCCGTAGATCTGGATTTGGGGAAGAAACTCTGTGATTCAGGGAAGAAACCCTTTGTTTCACCAGCAGATTTTCACCGGACGGATGATGGTTTCATGGCCACAGAAGATGGTTGCACGGCCACAAGGACGGGTGATGGTTTCACGGCCACAAAGAGATGGGATGCGTGGGTTAGAGGGGGAGAGAGCGAGACGTATTGGGGATTTGGGCTGATTTGGGGCAGATATGGCGCAGCCCCAAATGTTTTGGGCAGGGCTCCCTCAAGACGAAGCCAAATACGAACGGTCCTGTTAGGGGCTTTTGTGGGGTCCATCATGAGGTATGTGTTTTATCCACTCCGTCCATACATTATGAAAATTAGTTTTAGAGAATGATCCAAAAAATTAGACAAATCGACAGCCCAAGCGGACCACAACACCAATCAATGGTAGAAATATAAATCTCCACTATTTCCTACTATGTGGTCCACTTGAGCATTTGATCTGCCTCTTTTTTGGGCTCATGCCCTAAAATAAGCTGTCAAAATGGATGGACGGCTTAGATAAAACACATACATTGCAGTGAGCCCCATAGAGTTCATTATATGTACGGATTAAATCCGTAGTAAAATAGCTACGGTTTCTATCCGTAGCAAAAAACCCACATAGTCCGTAGCCTTTACCCAATTTTTTGGTAGTGCTATAAGAGTAGTAGTACATGAGGCAATACGGAAGATGAAAATGTTAAAATCAGATTAAAAGAGCTAGAAGTTTTAGATAAAGATGACTGGAAGTGCAACATCGCTTAGAGTTATATCAAGCCAGATCGTCAGCTGCCTTCGACAGAAAAGTAAAGCATTGGTCCTATAAAAAAGAGGACGTGGTCCTGATGCTTACACTTTATCAAGAAATATTATCCTTAAAAGAGATTATCAATAACTTGGGTATTATAAAAACCCTTATTGAAGTATTTTTCCAATCAAAAGGGGGCAAAGAGAGAATGAAGCAATGCCTGAAGTTATATCAAGTACAGATAGTAACAACCTGTTGCAAGAAAGTCAAACATCAATTCTTTAATAAAGGAGTAGTTATAATGCTCAAATGGCCTACCATGATTACATACAAAGCCTGGGATAGATTGGACCGTACATGGAATGGTTCATATGTTATTTCAGAGGTTTACTCCAATAGAGTTTGCCGAGTAAAAGATTAGAACAAATCAAGAATGGAACAAATACGGCTTTTCATCAGGGTCAAGGGAAATATCCCTTGTGAACGTGCCTCTGTTATTCCACTCACTGGAGAATTCATTACACTTTATGACAGCACAGGCAGCAAACTACGCATAAGCCATGATGGCGATTCTATACAGGTCATGGAGTGCGCTTTAAAAGAGCTAACCACGCATGAAGCCTATTCTGATTCAATGATAATGAATCAATTCGCTAAGGATCGTGGTGTGCACTCTAAAAGAGCTAACCACGCAAAAATCTACAGGTCGCGAAGTGCACTCTAAAAGAGTCAACCATGCATAAATCTTATAATCATATATAGGTCGTGGTGCTCACTCTACAAGAGTTAACCACGCTTAAAAGTTTATTTTGATTCAAAACTGATCAGTCGTTGCATAAATTTTATGCAGGTTGTGATGTGAGCTCTTAAAGGGCCAACCACATATAAAACCTAAACCGATGAGTGCAAGCTCCAAAAAGATCGATTGCACATGATACTTAAAGGGCCAACATTATTATCAACAAATAAGAAAAAGAGGCAGTGGAGAAAGCCCTATGGGCCAACCTCATGCATGAGACTTGCCGCTTCTATTACCTCAGTAACATCATGGGGATGGCCTATATAGCCCCTTATAAATGGACTCAAATCGTGGAGGCGAAGAAAAAAGAGTGGGTCACAATGTGTGCTACTGATCATGGCCAACCATGTGTAAGTCCCCCCAGATCCATACTTTCCATTAGATACTCATGGTAAGGTGAAACGCGAGTTTCCCCCATTGAGAGATTGGTAAATCATGGATTTTGTACGAAGGAAGGTAGCTGTGAGTGCTTCGTAAACTCTAAAGAGTTATTGAGGTCAACCCAGTGCGTAAATCCTAATTGAGTTCACCACCCCAGTAGCTTCACTAAGCCTCTCTGATGGACCAGTGGTGTGTGAATTCCCTAGGCTACATCGGATGTCATGTAACTCTAGACGAGTTATGCGAAGGCACACACGTAAGACCTTTCTACCACGGCGCGTGCTCTAAAATAGCCAACCACGTGTGCCCTATTTGCTCTAACTACTTACGAGCTTAAACTGTGTTTGCTCCAACTACTTATGAGCTTAAACTGTGATTACTCCAAACACTTATGAGCTAACACTGTGTGTGATGACTAGCCACAATGTGCGCTATAAGACAAGCACGCGTGCTCTTTTAAATAAACTCTTACTAACAAAACTTTAGGGTAGTTCCACTCATTAAAAGAAAAGGAACACAAGATAGAATGTCAATTAATTAAAAAGTGAAACAAATATCATGATATCACAACAGCATTGATTCGCATGCAATAATAATATGTTCAAATTATGAGTTATTGTGAAAAATAACATATGTTGTAAAAATTATATATACTGTTATAATGTGAACTGTCTAAAGTTTATAGGGAATACTTGCGAACACTTACTCAACAAGCATTATTCTTCGGCATTATTTGCCTATAAAGCTCATATTATCGGATATATCTATCAAAATCTTATTCAATGACAAGTCTTCAACTTCTTATACTGACATTATGAACAATATTTGCCCAAGTCTAATTCGACATATAAGGGAAGGCTGCTTGATACATCACTATTAAGGAATACCAACTCTTCCTGTCAGCCTTAATATTCCTTAATCAATTTTTATGATAAATGAAGGCTTCGATATTTATAGATCAATCTTTATATCATACACCACTGCTATCTTTTTCTCCAGAGTAATCTTCATATTTTACATAGGTTACAATCGTCGAGGAGACGAATAAAACTTAGTAAGTGAGTTCAGAAGCCGAGAGATAGTAATTAACATGCAGAGATTATTACTCAATGCACTTGAGTATATATGAGTGACGAGGTATAAGTGCATTCTAAATCAAGACAAGCTTATAATAGAGAGATACTTCCTAAAGGCGGGATGTTCAATGACATCATCATAAACATGGGTCATTAGAAAAATCCAATAAACACAACAAATACATGAATAGAGTAGCTAAATGAAAGGGAAGTAATTTTGATAGAAAACATTTCAATTTTACGCATAGATATAACAATCAAAGAAAGTAATGTCAAAACACTCATAAAACAAAATATTAATAATTGTTTTAGAATGTCAGAAAATTTCAAAAGCTATGTTTGAAATGAAACACACAAAATTGGACACCTTTAAAGAAAGAGAAGTCATAAGATTTCTAGCGCTAAATCAGCTCTAGACAGCTCCAATAGTTTATCATCTGAAGAAATTAAGGAAGACAACTAGAAGCTTTTTAACCACTACTCCCTTCGTTGTTAAGTGTTCGCTCACCTCAAGTGTAAGGCTGCGATGTAGTAATAATTCTTGATAAGACCGAGGTCGATCCACAGGGTTTGTCGTAACAATTCTAAACTTTATAATTAGGATGGTCTAAATTCGGATTTGTATTGATGGATGGTAATTAAGAACATAAAACTATCTACTTTAGACTTAAATCAGGGAAATAAGCACTAGAACGCTAAGGATCCACTTATAATCATTCACAATGCCAATTCAAATCATTTAAACTAATAACTCAATTGGAATCAAAGTTCTATCTCTATCCAATTAGAATATAGAGCAATCAAATCATCATAGCTTATCTAACATAGATGGATCATCCACTGATATGGTTCTCTCATAATCAACTAAGGCATTGGGTGTATTCAATCACACATCCCAATCCTTCACAAAACAATTAAGATCACATTCTTGAATCTTCCTCAAGCCTTGTCACTAGACTTGATATAGAAGCATGAATTGAACTTCTATTGAACCAAAATCAATGCATAAATACCCATCTCAGATCCAATCAAAAGATAAGAACTTCTTCTAGTTTAGTTCTAAATAAGCACTTAGGAAACTTAATTTGTAAGATCCCTTAGCATCCAACATATCAGAATGGATTTAAGATCTCTACAACCCAAAATCCTATTAATCAATACCCTATTAAGCAATCTCAGTAATTAAAACATCTCATGTAAGAAAAATCACAAGAGATAGAAGATTAACTAAAAATACTAACTTTATTTCAAACTAGAACTAGAAGTGTTATTCATAAAATCCAAAAGTACTTGAACTAATTTGAATTAGACATTACAAACAACTAAAAGCTTCACCTCCTAGCCCTAGCTAAGAGGTTTAGCCAACCATTAACAGATTGAACTAAAACTCAAAGGAAACTACTCTAAAAAGTATAGAAAAACATAAAAACCCTAGTTGGAGAAGTTGTGAACGCTCCACGATGCTCCTTTCCACCTCCCATGAACTTTCCAGCCTTCTATGATCCTTAGAAAGGACGTAGAGGTGTCCTTTTATAGCAAAAATCATCACCGACTTGGAATCTTCGAGAAAACGGAGACTCCTTACGCAATCTGAACAATGGCCGGCAGGCCGGACGTTGGGCTTCAATGTATATAATGCTCTGGACATTAGAATGCATAAGCCGACCTACTAGCCTGACCGACTGGTCAACAGGTCGGGCTTCATAAAAAGTGTACAGCGATTTTGCTATTTCTGAGGGGTTTGGCCGGCCGGCCGGATGACATATAAAATGTGACTTTTTCATCTTTTCTTCCTCCATTTCCATTGCATCTTTCCGCCATCTCTTGCCCTTTATTCCTTTGATCTTCAAGGCATGTAAAGTGCATCTTTTAACATCATATAGGTAAACTCTCTCTCACATTCCTACAAACACAAAAACATGTATTGGATTAATCTTTAAGCATGAAAACCATGCATAATGTGTGATGAATTGGGGTTAGAATATGCACAATTCAAAGCTCAACATTAAGGCATTAAGGGAGTCGAATTCTACAACAGTTAGGATATGCCCTTCTTCAACATTTCCACCTAGCTTCCACATATAATTCTTAGGAAGCTATGTTCATTAAGTCTTTGATACGTTTTTGGACTGCATGAACCATGTCTTTTTTTAACATGGCTTCAACTTTAAGGTCGTTCAGAGTTTCTTCAAGGATGGAGCTGAAGTCTTTAGAATGACAAGTAGCATCTAGGATCCTAGGATATTGTTTGAGTATCACGAAATAAGAAGTTATGCTAAGCTGTCTGATCCTAAAGAGACGAGAACACATTATGTACTGAATCCCATTTGTCAAAAAGAGATGAAATGGATGGTTCGACACCCTCTAAGAAATTCAGCTCATTGTTAACAGACATGGAAGCAGGATAATTTAGGGCTTGTAAATCTGAATCACTATATCTACAAGGGCAGCATTACAAGTTATCAGAAGTATCTACAAACAATAGTATGAGCTGAGAAGATCTCCCATATTGACCTACAAAAGTCCCCAGCAGCGATAGTAGAATTTATTATCCTTGGAGTAATTACTTTAGCGGGCTTACATTTGGCATTAGCTTCGGCCATTTCAGTATTGGTCGGCGCAATTGCCATATTATGATTATTACATCTGTCATTAGCTTCGGCCATCTTAGTAGTGGCCGATGCAATTATCATATTTCGATTCACTTCATGCTCTCCGAAGTGTGCAAAGGCGTATTTCGAGAAATCAGCATCGCGGTGCAAGCATCAATATTGGTGCTTCTCACAATGAAGAAACATATGTGATTATCGGGAGAGTTCGATGAGTAGTCCAAGGAATAATGACTAAAGGTTTAGTCAATTCATCTTATATGCAGAAGAAACTTTTATGGTCTGCCCCTTAGTGAAAGAGAATGATTAACTTGAAGGACATGATAATGTTTGCTACAGGAGAATGAGTGAATTTCTCATAATCCATATTTCTCCTCTTCCATATCCGCTTGAGCATTAAAATCATCAAAAGAATTACCTTTGAGTGAAGGGTGTTTTCCAGTAATTCTGGCATTGCCAATGGCATTATCATCTTCACCAAAGTCTACCTATTCGTCGTTATCCTCCTTATCAATACTAGAAGAGCTACTCTCATCATCGGGATTACTTCTCTCTATGGATCCCTCATCATCATCTCCAGTACTGCTTTCCCGAATGGGCTCTTCCATTATGATTTATTTACCCCTTTGCCAGACGAGCTTATCCCGATAGCAGATATGTTTTATTCTGTAGAAGTCGGAGAAATATTATGCTGAGTCTGTCTAGTAGAAGGAGAAATGATTGATGGCTTGGGCCTAGCCCTCGTATGTCCAAGTGAAGTATTCTTAGTCAATGTATAAAAGACGGATGTTAATGCTTACAAGTATAACTCCTCCGAGTGGTTGTAGCCTAGGTAGAACGAGGCAATATCATGACTCTGATATGATCTAGTTGAAGTCAAATTGGTGGGCGAGTCTAATAGGATAGTAATGCTTGTGCTAAAATTCATTTCTGTCGACTGCATTATCTAATAGACTGTCCTCTCTCACGGAAGGTCTGCTCTTATTTGTTTGGATGTGGGAAGTGGTCGTCAGCTAGTCTTTCTATTCAGATTCGAAATTATTTTGCACAAAGGAAGGGTTATGGTTGAAATAAAGAAGTTTTTCATGCAATTTTTCTGGAGGAAGTTTGATCCACCTTTGATTCTCTCTCTGAAGAAATCAAAGGGGATTGAGGGGGTATCTGTTGGGGTAAAGAAAATTCTAAGTGAAAAAAGAAAGGAACTAAAGGGAGAAGTGTTTGCACCGTCCTCTGGATCAATGAGTGTGATTGTGCGGCTCAACCAAAGGCAATAAATAGTTTGTGCAGTCGAAGAATGACAATAGGCCTTTTACGCGGCTATGCGCATTGCGCAACCAGATATGTACATTGTGCGATTGTGTACATTGCATGGCCAGATATGCACATTGCTTAAGGACACTTGGTCTCCTATAAAAATTGGCCTCACACATATGAAATGCCTATAAATACCCCATCAACCCCTCATTTGTGTATTTTATAAGTTTGAGATTTGATCCAAGAGCTCTCTGGAGAAGAAGAAGAGAAGGTACTGAAGAAAAACCGCGCAAGCCCTTGAAAACTGCACAAAGTGGTTAGAAACCGCACAAAGTGTTTAAAAACCGCATAAAGTATTCAGAACCCATAAAAAGTGTCTAAAGGCTATACGAAGTGTCCGGGAGTAGTTTGTGGAATCTTTAAAGACCCGCATAAACCCTCCGCTTCGGTGGAACACTATCAAGGGACTGAAATGCTGTTGAAATTTATTATTAAAATGATATTATTTAATCAAATATATCTTATTCTAGAATTAAGGGATGTATTTAAAGAATGTAAAAGGACTCTTATCCATGATAATAAAATAAATGATGATGAATATCTTCCACTAGAATCCATATTTCTTATTGTTGAGCTCTTAAATTATACATATTCTAACCCCATTTCATTATATTTTATGCATGATTCGCATGTTAAAAGACTTGTCTAATGCATGTTTTGTGGATGTAGGAATGAGAGCAAGAGTTTATGAATTTGAAGCTAAAAAGATGCATTTACATACTTTGAAAACCAAGGAGAAATCATTGAAAAGGAGCCTTGAAGAACTACATCAGAAGACCTAGATTGGCCAGAAGAAAAACAGCATTTTAGCCATCACAACAATCGGCCACCAGGCGCCGACCAACACCTAATCGAGGGCTTAAAATTCGAAGGGAAATATGCCGAGCCACTAGACGTTTCTGGACCTGACCGGGCTCCAAACCACGTGTTGGTCGGGCGCTCGATATTCAAAAGTGGATTCATCAAAACCTGCTAGACTGATTGAAGCATGGTCGGGCATCCGACCAACACCTGACTGAGCACCCAATGACCGACAGTAAGTGCGTAACTCCTTACGCAAATCTAAAGCAGTGGGAGGTTTTTACTATAAAAGGACACCTTAGAATCCTTCCTAAGGTATCCTAAAAGAGTTCGAAGTTCGTGGGGAGCAAGGGAGATCATTGTGGAGTGATCGCAACTCCTCCAACTCCTGTTTTTCTAGTTTTCTATACTTTTGATTAGTTTTTCTTTAGTTTTTAGTTCAAGTATGATAATGCTTGGCTATAACCTCTTAGCTAGGGCTAAGAGGTGAAGCTTGTAGTTAGTTTTCATGAAGAATTCGTTTATTTCAAGTACCTTTACTTAAATTTTAGATTTTTAAGTTCTAGTTTGAATAAAGTTGGTATTTTTGGATGTTTTATGAGAGTTCATATGCTTAGGACATGGCTTCCTTACAATTCTCTGAGATTATCATGTTTGGATTGATTAGATTCGAATTGTAGTAACCCTAGAGCATACCATAGTCTCTTGGCATGATTGTTACTTCGAAGGCTACATGGTTGAATTTTATGTGCTTCATTAGAACTAGAATCTTATTTTCTGACTTAAGTCGGATTGTTTGTGTTTGAATGCTTAATCTTCCAACTAGATGAGAGATAGAATTTCAATTTTAATTATGTTTATGCTTGGATGAATGAATTCACATGAAACTACTACAAGTGGATCCTTAAGGCCTTAGTTCCTTTAATTAATCGATTTTTACAAAAGTTACTATTTTTCTTAAGTTTTCAAATTGAATTCTTAAATTATTGAAGTTGAAGTTGCTAGAATAGTTTGAATTGGTTTACCCTAATTCCCTGTGGATCGACCTCAGTCTTACCGAGTTATTACTACATCGCAAGCCTTGCACTTGAGGCAAGTGAATAAGTTTTTGGCCCCATTGCGAGGGATTCTAAATTGAACTGGTTCTAAATTGTTTTAGTAGCTATAGAAGTAGAAGTGGTTAGGTTTTACTGTTTTCTTAGGATTAGTTTTTCTGAATTATTAGAACTAACAAGGTTTGTTTTGTTTTGTAGGAAGTTCTTCTAGTTCAAGCAAATCAAGTACTATCCTTCCAACTTGAACTCTTTCAATTTTCAGTTTTTAGAATTTTATTTTATTTTCAGATTTTGTTTTTAGGACCTGGGTTTAGTTTAAATTTTAGATTGTGTGGTTTATGTCCCATTAGAAACGTGGCCACACCAATTATCTCCAATCTGAAGGTGGTTTAGTTGGACCACTATCCGTTCATAGACAAGTCCGAAAATTCGTAGAAACATTGTGAAAGTTCGTGAAGTATGGATCAAACTCCATTAGGGAATCCTTCCCACCCTACTCCAACTACAAACGCAAATTATGAGGGAGTAGGAGAGAATTAGGTGCATAATGCTCCTCCAATGAGAGCTTTACAAGACTACCTACAACCGGCCCATACGACTACACCCTCTTGTGTGGTTTTACCAACCACCGGGGGGAACATTGACATAAAGCCAGGGGTAATTCAACTTTTGCCAAAGTTTCATGGGTTAGATTCTGACAGCTAATATCTACACTTGAAGGAGTTTGATGAAGTTATTGCTACCTTACAATACAATAATGTTTCAGAGGATGTCATCAAACTTAGATTGTTTCCCTTCTAATTAAAAGAAAGAGCCAAGAGTTGGCTCCATTCTCTTAGACCGCATTCGATAGGGTCATGGACTGAGATGACCCGGGAATTCTTGAAAAAGTTCTTCCCGGCTCATAAAACTAACACCCTTCGAAGATCAATAATGAACTTCATGGGAAAAGAGGGTGAGTCGTTCTTTCAAAGTTGGGAACGATTTAAGGAACTCTTAATCACTTGCCCACATCATGGATACGAAAGTTGGCATATTATCAACTTCTTTTATGATGGATTAAATTCCAACATGCACCTAATTTATAGAGATGATGTGCAATGGTGAGTTTATGAGCAAAAATCCAGATGAGGCATAGAGTTACTTCGACATGTTGGCCAAGAATGCCCAATCTTAGGATACCTCAGACAAGTCTAGTAACCTCAAGCCTCCTTAACAAAATGAGAAAGGAGGGATTTACATCCTTAAGGAGGAAGATGATATTAATGCAAGGCTAGCCAACCTCACAAGAAAAGTCAAGGCCATGGAACTTAGCAAGAGTGGAGTTTCTAAGTCCACGAAAGCCATTGAGAACATATGAGGAATTTGTTCCGCTAATGTACACTCTACATAAAATTGTCCCACAATTTTTGTGTTTGAAGAAGTGTTACTAAGAGCAAGCGAATGTCGCATACGAGTTATCAAAGGCCTTTCAATGGACCGGTAGGTAACACGTACAACTCTACTTGGAAGAACCACCCAAATTTCAGTTGGAAGAATAATCCCACTGGGTAATCATACCAACTCTCAAGGAGGGCCACCCATTCAAAACATGGCCCCACCTCAATTCTTAATGGAGGATACTCTAAAGGCATTTACGTAAGGGTAAACGTAAATAAATCAAATGAACCAACAAATGTTCCAAGAGCTTAAAGTCTCAGTTGATGAGATTAAGGGACGCTTAAATGCTAGGGAAGGGACCTTTCCAGCCTAACCTCAAGCCCAATCTAAAGCAAGCACATGAAATAAATATCCCTAATCTTCCCAATCGACATGTAGAGCAAGTAAAATCCATCACCACTCTTAGAAGTGGTAAGCAAATTGACAAATCTATTTCGGTGAAGGCCGACAAGCCTAATGATCCGGTAATTTCTGAGAATGAAGATGGATCCAACTTAGCCCCATAAGAAATAGAACGCGTTTTTAAGCCCACAACACCATTCCCTTCGGGATTGGTTGCTCCAAAATCTCTCCCAAACTCTCATGATATTCTAGAGATTTTCCGACAAGTCAAGATCAATATTCCATTGCTTGACTGCCGTTAAACAAATTCCATCTTATACCAAGTTTCTAAAGGACTTATGTACAACTAAACGCAAATATAATGTGCAACAAAAAGCCTTTTTGAATGAGCAAGTGAGTGCCATTCTCACCCAAAAGACCCCCTCAAAATTCAAGGATCTTGGTAGTCCCACAATCTCATGTATCATTGGTGACTACCGGATTGAACTGGCATTGCTAGACTTGGGGGCAAGCGTAAACTTGATCTCATTCTCGTTATACGAGCAATTAGGTCTTGATGAATTAAAACCCACCAAAATCATGTTGCAACTCGCTGATAGATCCATCCTTGTACCGAGAGGAGTGGTTGAGGATGTATTAGTCCAAGTCGACAAATTCTACTACCCAGGTAGATTTTATCGTCTTGGACACGCAACCAGTTATGGATACTAGGACTCAAATACCAGTGATACTAGGTCCGCCCATTCTTGGCTACATCAAATGCAATTATAAATTGCCGGAATGGGGTAATGCAATTGTCTTTTGGAACATGACATTGGAGGTAAATGTGTTCCACATGTGCAAAAAGCAATGGAATGAGGAGGATGAGGAGTTCTTCGAGGTAAACATGCTCGAATCCTTTAAAGAAGAGGAGCTCCTCCAACTTGAACCATTAGAAAGTTTGAAGACATTCCTTGCACATTTTGAAGATTACAAAGATCTCATCATTAACGACATTGTGTAACCATTAAGTAGTGAAAAAATGGTAGTTAATACTAGCCAGTGGAGGCCTCATTTTGAAAGATTGCCACCAACCACATCAAAGCCTTTACCATCTAATATCAAGCCGTCGAAGCTTGACCTCAAATCTTTACCATCCGAGCTTAAATATATATATTTGGGTTAAGAAGAAATATCACCGGTCATCATAGCCTCTCACCTAGGAAAAGACCAAGAGCTTAAGTTGATTGAGCTACTCAAAGAACATAGGGGAGCCATAGATAGACAATATATAGCAGACCTCAAGGGGATAGATTCTTCGGTTTGTACTCACTATATACACCTCGAAAAAAATACAAAAATGACTAGACAACTTTAAAGAAGGTTAAATCCAAACATGATAGAGGTTGTCAAAGCTAAGGTGTTAAAGCTACTAAATGTAGGTATCATCTACCCCATCTCAGATAGCCAATGAGTGAGTCCTACCCAAGTTGTCCCAAAGAAGTCCGGTATTACCATCATAGAGAATGCCAACAATGAACTTATACCAACTATAGTGACCACCGGTTGGCGTATGTGCATAGATTATCGGAAGCTAAACACAATCACTAGGAAGGACCACTTCCCTCTTCCATTCATGGAATCAAATTTTGGAGAAGTTAGCGGGTCACTCCTATTATTGCTTCCTCGATGGCTATTCCAGCTACAACCAAATTGAGATAGCCCCAGAAGACCAAGAAAAGACTACCTTTACATGCCCGTTTAGCATCTTCGCATATCGAAGGATGCCATTCGGACTATGTAATGCACCCGCCACATTCCAACGATGCATGTTGAGTATTTTCTCAGACATGGTGGGTGAATTTCTTGAGATATTCATGGATGACTTTTCTATTTTTGGTTGTACATTCGATGAACGTCTCAATCACCTAAAATTGGTCTTGACAAGGTGCGAGGAGAAGAACCTTGTCTTAAACTGGGAGAAATGTCATTTTATGGTACAAAGAGGAATAATCCTTGGACATATCATCTCGTCCAATGGAATAAAGGTAGACCGGGCTAAAATCGATATCATTTCCAACCTACCACCACCCACGATCATACGTGATGTGCTGTCCTTCCTTGGACACGTCAGTTTTTACAGAATGTTCATAAAGGATTTCAACCATATCTCTATGCCCTTATGCAACCTTCTCTAAAAGGATAACCAATTCAAGTGGAGTGTTGAATGTCAATAAGTGTTTTCAAAACTAAAAGACATGTTGACAACCGCTCCTATCATAGCAACCACTGAATTGGTCCGTTCCTTGTGAGTTAATGTGTGATGCAAGCGATTATGCCATTGGGGAGGATGTTAGGACAAAGGAAAGACAAGAAGCCCTACGTTATTTACTATATATATATGCAAGTAGGACCTTGAATCCTGCCCAAGTCAATTACTCAACTACGGAGAAGGAAACTCGTAGCCATTGTTTTTGCTTTGGACAAATTCAGGATATACTTGATAGAATCCAAGGTCATAATCTACACGGATCATGCGACTCTGAAACACCTTCTTTCTAAGAAGGATGCTAAGCCCTGCTTGCTTAGATGGATCCTACCCCTTCAAGAATTTGACTTAGAGATTAAAGATAAGAAGGGAGTAGATAACGTGGTGGCAGATCATTTATCTCACCTAGTCCTACCCGATTTCATTGACGAGTCACCTATTGAGGACTCATTCCCTGATGAGCAACTCTTTGTTGCTATGCATCCACCATGGTACGCTGATATTGCAAACTATCTTTCCACAGGTACGATGTCGACTCACTGGACTGTGCAGGATAAATGAAAATTTATAAGGGAAGTGCGTAGGTTTTTCTGGGATGAGCTGTTATTATTTAAATATTGCCCAGATCAAATAATTAGGAGATGTGTCCCTGATGATGAACAAAATTCTATCATCTCCTTTTGTCATAGTCAAGCATGTGGGGGTCATTTTTCGCCAAGAAAATCACTGTAAAAATTCTACAGTGTAGGTTTTTATTAGCCCACTCTATTTAAGGACACCCACGAGTTTTGCAAAGCATGTGAGCGCTGTCAAAAGCTAGGAGGATTGTCTCGTTGAAATATGATGCCTATTACCCCAATTCAACATCTTGAAGTCTTTGACTATTGGGGCATCGATTTCATGGGACCATTCCCCTCATCCTTTGGACATGTCTATATATTGCTTGTCGTAGACTATGTGTCTAAGTGGATAGAGGCAATTCCATGTAGAACCAATGATCATCGTACAGTTCTAAAGTTCCTTAAAGAAACCATATTATCTAGATTTGGAACGCCTCGAGCCATCATAAGTGCTGGCGGTTCTCACTTTTGTAATAGGCCTTTCGAAGCCTTAATGAAGAAATATGGTATTAGACATAAAGTAGGTACCCCATACCACCCACAGACAAGTGGGCAAGATGAAATTTTCAATCTGGAAAATCAAACAGATTTTGGAGAAGACAGTGAAACTGGATCGCAAAGATTGGTCACTGCAATTAGTCGATGCTCTTTGGGCTCACCGTACTGCTTATAAGACCCCCTGGAATGTCTCCCTATAGACTTGTCTATGGGAAGGCTTGTCACTTACCTGTGGAACTTGAACACAAAGCCTATTGGGCGATTCGGGCACTAAATTTTGATATTGACTAGGCTAGCTCGCTTTGTAAACTCCAATTAAATGACCTTGATGAGATCCGAAACAATGCTTGCAAGAACTCGAGGATTTACAAGAGTAAGATAAAGGCCTTTCATGACAAACACATCTTCAGGAAATCTTCCATGAAGGTCAGAAAGTACTCTTGTACAATTTCTGATTTCATCTTTTTCCAGAAAAATTGAGATCTCGATGGACCAGCCTGTATATTGTTAAAGAAGGTTTTTCCTCATGGGGTTGTCGAGATAGAAAATGCGGCGAATGGTAACTGTTTTAAAGTGAATGGACAATACCTTAAATCATTCGTTGAGAAATTTGATTCGAAGGATATGTCGATCACTCTGAATGATCCTGTGTATCAGGATGATTGATCTCCTAGTCTGATTGTTTTTCTCAGTTTTATTGCTTTATTAGATTTGGATGTTGGAGGTAGACTTCCATGATCGACTCTATCAGGTACTCTCGTTCTCACTCTCTTTTATTTCTCTCATGTTCATGCTTATTGAATATCTTTCTACATTGAGGACAATGCAAGATTTGGTTGGGGGTGAGATTCTCGAATCTGGCACTTTGTGACATTTTGAACAAGGTTTTCATTGAAAATTTTCAATTTTTCTGAAATATCAAAACTCTTTTGGAAAACCTCGTTTCTATGCACTTGAGATGTCATGAGTATGAAAGGATGAATGATGAACTGATATGATTTTGAAATCTCTAAATTATCTTAAACAGAATAGTTTTATATGTGAATCTCCCCATTTATTTGATCGATAGAACATTTGAACACTTTTGAGTCTAGTCCACATTACACGATTTTCATGATTAAAAGGGATTACTAGACTTGTAGATTGGTGAGACTGAAGATTTAAATTGTTTAGGAATCAAGCCAGGGTACTTTGTTCATCCTTGTTCATATGAAAATAAATGAAAAGAACGAAAGATATGGATTTCTAAAAATCCTATCTAATTTGTAAGAAAAGAAAAGAAAGTATAGGTAGTATTGAATATTTGTGAAAAAAAATCTGAAAAGGGCTACCTATTACTAACCAGGAGATGGTCTACCCTGTAACCAAAGCTGAAAATGAGAAGTAATGTGAAAGCCATCAAAGGAACGATAAAGCAAATTCCTGTCATAGGCAATTCGTTGATCTATACACTTTTAGATCTTTGTTTAGCTGATTTATGAAGAAGGTAATCCTGGAAGATCATGAGATAAATATGCACAATGTACACTAGACCATACATGTTCAGATTCTTCTATTTGTCAATAAATCGGTGGGGATTCTATGTGAACACTCATTGTATTTAGAAAGTTTAGGGCTTCAATTTCTCATCAGTTAGTTTTTTTCAATTTTTGCACTTATATGTCTTACAGTCTATAGAAACATAGTTTTGTGGTTTACCTCTCAACCATAAAAGGAGTTTTTAGACAAGGCTAACTCTCAACTCGACGCACATTCACTCCCGTGTCGGAGGCTCTCCCTTGGAGACTATTTTAGGCCCACCAAATATGTCAAGGATCGGCAAACGACCCTAGTTCGAGTTTAACAAACAAACTCTACATTCAACTCCCACAGGGAATTAAGTAGAAGGACTCTCAATAAAGACAACCTTACTTGTCGGATGAGCCCCTTGTTTAGTACCGATTTTGGTTGTTTGATCTTCGCTCTCCCGTGCTTCAATCAGCTTCCCTTGCTCCCCCGATCGTGTTGCCGCTGCGTCGTCAATGCCTCAGCTACACTTGATCAATCACCTTACAATTGATGCCTTTGAGAGGCCCAATGTGATAGGAGTGTAGGTTTGAGAACTTTACAACTAATGGGAATGGGTTGCCTAGAGTTGCTCACCTATAACGATCTCATCTTAGAGCTTTGGATAAGGATATAATTATCAAAGAATATCTAAAATTTAAAGATCAAGAGGGGATAAAGTCATCTTCTTCATAAGCTTGGAATGCTCCATTCTTGTATAAAATCACAAGGAAGATGCCTTGCAATGGTTAGGAATTGAGCCTCTAATGGTCTCCAACAATGGTGGCTTCAATCCTCTCAAAATCCCTCACTTTACCCCCAAAAATGAGTAAAGCCTTTAAATAAACAAAGCCCCAATGACTATAAAACAACCATAAAATGACTCTCTCCGACCCGTCGACTGATTGGTCGGATGGGGTCCTCGACCGATCGGGCGACTGGTCGAATTTAAATGGCCTGGACAGTTATCTGGCTATCTCAAAACTGGTCGGATAAACCGATCAAATTTAAACACCCAGACAGATTTTTCAAGTGGAGCTTGCTATCCATTTTATACCAACTGCTGACCAGTCAGGGCGACCGATCGAACGATCGGTCTAGCATGTATTTCTGCTACATTGTTTCTCTTTTGTTTTGTAGCAAAACATGCAACCTCTTAGCCATTGGTGATCTTTTGGGACACCTAGGGCCAATCTAAGATGACTAAGGGTATCCTAATAATCATGGTCATTTAGAGGTTATGGTTTTGGTTAGGTTCAAGGTTAAGACACACCAAGGCATCTCTATTACATGTTTCTTCTTCCTTAATGTAGCAGGTTTGTCTTGAGTCTTTAGTCTTCGTCTTCATTAAGCTCAACCGACACTAGACTCACTGACCTAACTGATTGACAAACAAGGTGCATTAGTATGCCACAGAAAAGTGCACTAACAGTTCCAAGATAGGGAATTAATTAAATAAGAAAGATTATGTGCTTTCAATCTTCTCCACAAGCCAAGTGTATGTCTTCTTAGTCATTTTTCTCTTCTAATAATGTCATAGCGGGAGCTGCTCAGGATTCATGTAGGTTCTATCTGAATCCTCATATGTCCAAGGGAAGTAAATGTCGAGCCAACATGCGAAGTAGTGCCACAACGCATATGCGGAGGATACTCACATAGTTGGGCACTTGATATGAGTCGTTGCATCTCCAAAAACTCAGTACAATGAACAAAGTTCTGCAGGAACCAATGAGTATCTCTTCCCCTCCGCCATGGTTCCTGCTACCACTAATATAATAGGCATGATGCCATTAGCCCACTTGGAACTTGGGAGCACTATCGATCTCAACCAATAAGCAAGGAAGCCGACCAATTTATATGTATGAGAGAAGCCTTAGGAATGTTTAATCTGTCATCTGATGTTAACAAGGTCAAAATTGTTGTTTCCAACAAATTTACGAAAGAAAAGGGTAGTTGATAAGGATGAAAAAGAGAAAGAAATAACTTGATAGTGATACACGAAAATGAAAGGAATTTGGAGAAAATGAAAAAAAATGTACTACAAATCGTGAGAAAAATGTGTTAACCAGGTCTGATAGAGTATTCTATTGACGTTGGAAATTTTGCGTATTCTGAGAAAAGTGTTATCAGTAGCCTTTGAAATTGAGGGTTTGCGGGTGTTCAACGAGAAATACGTAAAATTATCGTTGGTTGGCACAAATTTGTCAAGGAAATGGCCTATAATCGAAAGTCCTGGCAATTCTAAAGAGATCCTAGAGAGTTGTTCTGACTTCTTCAACAAACAGACGGAATGAATTTGTGGTAGGGCACCAGTAGTTTAGAAAGCCCTTAAAAATGTTACATCATGGCAAAAATAATCCAACATAACCTCAATAGCATCATAAATTTCAATGTCTATAAGAGGTTGAGAATATTTCTTAAGAATGGCCTTAGTCTAGCCATGATAATAATCACACGATGAAAGAAAACACAGGTGAGAAATTCCGTGAAACCACAAATAGTAGCATTCTCGATGGTGCTATTCTGATATCTTTGCTTTAGTGTTTCAAAAAAATAAGTAAGAAATGCATGATGGGGATCATAGCTATGGCATCAACGAACCACATAAGAAAGATATGTTCGATTTGTTGTCGGGAACTATTGTCGAACAACCAACCATCCAAGATGATCTTCTCTTTGTTCACCCAAGTCTTGGTAAAAGGAAGTCTATTCCAAGTTATCACGTTCGTCGACTCACTTCGAAGCACAAGAGAGGTGACAACATTAGTTTAAGGGAATGATGATCATCTCGTCTTGATATGAACTTCAGAATTTTATCATGCTCTGAGATACCTTAATGATGTCCCAAGTGTTTTGCAAACGGGTCTTGCTGAACTCCTCAATCTTTTCTTGAAGCTTACGAGCTTTACTCTTCTTCTACTTCTTCTTAGTAAGGGTAGGGGGTGGATTGTATTCTCTAGCAGGAGGTCTGCTGCTATTTGTGCGGAAGATGAGAAGTAGTTTTTACCCATTCTTCCCAATTAGATTCAAAGCCCTTTCTGAATGGTTTCTCTATGTCACTAATAGTTATCGTTGTGCGAGTAGAACTGGATAAGCGGTTGATTCGATCTAAGAAGTGTATTTCTTGGGGAGCGGGTCTCTTAAATAAAGCAGGATTAGAGACAGTAGTCTTGGCTTTCTTTATTGGGCATTCTGATGTCATAGGGCATGACGATGGCCGAAAAGTCTCTGGCAAAGTCTGAGTTTAGCTCCTTGTCTGACATGAAGGAGTAGAGGCCGCAGTGGAAGCTTAAGGAGTGCTCTTCTTTTTCGCCATTTGTTGATCTGTTATAGAAAAATAAAGAATGGCCAGGAGTAGAAGATTTTTAAGTTCTGACACGTAGAAGATTTTCAAATTCTGACAAAGATTTCCAAGTTTTGACACTTAGAAGATTTTCAAGTTATGATGAGGGAAAGATTCTCATACTTAGGAAAAAAAAAACTAGCAGAGTCACGATACTTAGAACAATTGTTGTTGAAGCAACTAAGTTACGTGGTCGTGTAACTGGGAATGGATTACGTGATCACATAGCGTAGAATCCAAGAGATAACAGTTGCAGGAAAGGATGCAAGTGAGAAATGAGAAGGGGTTAAGGCTTTTATAGACGCCACCTGTGTGTTACCCGGTCGTGTAACAAGTCTGAATAGCATAACAATTCCTGGAGGGGTAACTGATGATTGTGAAGATTTGTTCACTTACTTCTGATGATTGAGTGAATCCAATTATGGTTCCATTTGGAAGTAACCAAAAAGGATCGAGGGGGCATCTGTTAACACATAAAAAATAGCAAAAGAGAGAAGAAAATAACAAAGAAAGCAATTGAAGGAAAGTGTTATGCGACTGCGTAACAAGAGAAGTTAACGGTCGCATAACTGATTTATGAAGGTTCTATTTGAAGAAATTTGCACAAATGTTGAAAAGGAAAATGAGATGCTAACTGAAGGTATTATGCGGTTGCATAACTGAGATGTGTTACACTGAATGCGTATTTTGGTTGAATGAGTGATTGTTTTGTGCAATTTGAGGGTTTCACAGATGCAGAGGTCTATAAATATCCCTCTGAGTTCCTCATTTGGGGATTTAGTAAGAATTCAAAGCTAATTTTAAGATTTCGAGAGGTATGAAGGAAGATTCGCGTATTGACTCCATCTCAGGAGAAATACATTAACCATAGTCGATGTCTCCCAGGAAAAAAGAAGTGCATGAAAATTAAATAAAGGCTTTTCCTAGAAGAGTTACACGACTACGTAACTCACCTGGGTTACGCAGCCCATAACTCTTCATTCTCCTACATCATTTTGCTAGATAAGAGTCCTCGCGAAGGTTCTCTGCAAGCTCGAGGACAGTGCTGATGTTCTAGTTCAGGATAGTGTTAAAGATGATCTGATCTAGGATGAAGTAGTTGCGGTTCTAGAATACACAGAATCTGCACAACTTCTCCACCACTTTGGTGGACACGAACAGAAGACAGAATGTTGTTGAAATTTACTTTCAATGTTTATACAATGTTTTATATTAAGATAAACATCTTGTTTTAAAATCAAATGATGTAATTAACAAGGTGTAAAAGAACTCATATGAATGAAATGATCAACGACAAATGTCTTCTAATCGATTCTTCCTTGTTAGCTATTAGAACATGAATTTTCAACCTATCAAACAGCAATTTGACATAATAATGTTGAAAATAAAAAAATGTAACAAGGGGGTGTGTGAGGGAGATATTGCAGTGTAAAGTAAATAAAATAGTAAAGCAATAATAAGTGGCACGGGGTGATCATGCACTGAGAAGATGTGAGAGGGAAGAAGAGACCTGACACCTTATAATAGAGGTGATCAGATATCTTAAATACCAACCCTACTTGCAAGATTTGGATTGGTATAATGGTTGATAAAGATCGATTATGAGTTTGGAATGGGTTAGGTCAACCTGGATGGTTTAGATGACGAAGGGTTACTCTCTCTCTCTCTCTCTCTCTCTCTCTCTCTCTCTCTCTCTCTCTCTCTCCCTCTCTCTCTCTCTCTCTCTATTCCACTAAGGGCTCTATAAGCTCTAACCCCTAGTCATTTTTGCCTAGGGTTTCATGGGCATAAGATGGGTCACCTTTTTGGGGTTAGTAGGGGAGGCAAAAATTGGACTTTTGTCATTATGTTGGACCCTTCAAAGTGCAATTGGTCAATTGGTACTTAGAGTGTGGCACTATCTGATTGTTCACGGACAGAAATGGGATTTATGCTGGCACCATCTCCATCATTTAGCCATGTGATGTAGTTTAAGGGGTGTAAGAGAGATTCCAAGTTAGCTTTCTTTGGGTTTTAAGAATTTTTTTGCTCTAGAGTTTTGGTATTCAGATTTCAAGTTATAGGGTTTTAGGGTTTTGGTTTTTGGATTTCATGTTTTAGGGATCAAGAGTTTTAGTTTCTAAGTTTTACGTTCTAGAGTTTCTATATTCTAGGTTCTAAGTATGTGAGTTTCTAGATTTTAGGTTTGAGGGTTTTGGTTGGGTGCTCTTCAAATCCGATGTGGTTGGTCATCCTAATTAGGGTGGAGTGTCTACACCTAGTTGATTCAAATCCAGCTTGAATATTAGATCACGGAGAGTACCCATTAAAATCATAGTATTATTTTCATTTTGATTATCTTTACATATGTAAATCATAATTTACACATGTAGATGTGGCAAAAAGAAAGAGCCGTCAGCCACTATTGTCTATTTAAAAAAGTAGAAAAATATAGGGTTGGTAACTAGGCCTGCACACGGGTCGGGTTAGGGTCGGGTTGGGCCCAATCCTGGATGAACCTAAACATATTTTAAATGTTCGGGCTTCGGTCCAAGTTGTGACCGGGTTGGGCTAACCCAACCCTAACCCTACCCTACTTGCAAAAGGTTCAACCCTAACCCTACCTGAGCCTATATGCCGAGCTGGGTTAGGTTGGGTCGGGTTAGGACTGAGTTTTACTTATTCACATTCTTTTTAACTTTGTATATTAAAAACAGAAGTGTTTGACTTATTTCTAGCAATATTAAATAGTATTGTCTCTACACAATATCACCAATAACCTTTTCTTTAACTTCAAAACATATTATAATTTTTTTATTTGTAGCCATCCATGGTGAGGCCCTTTTCATCAATGGTTTAGATCACTTAGCAATGATGCTATTTGAAAAACTGAAAATGTGAACATAATTGTACAAACTTTGAAGATAACATCGTCTCAACACTGAGGTGTGGGTGTGTACTAACATTGGGATGTGTGAACTAGCGATGTGGCTAACATTGAAGGGTGACTAACCATGTGGGTGTGTATACTAATAGTGGGATGTGTGAACTAACAGTGTGGCTAACATTGAATGGTGACTAACAGTGTGGGTGGGTGTACTAATAATGGAATGTGTGAACTAACAAAAAAAAAAAAAACCTATACAAATTTTCAGCCACACACTCAAGTGGGCTGAAAATGTGAGGATTTAACGTGACAACATCTACAATAGGATGTGGGGCCACAAAAATTTTGAATCAGGGTGGTTCGAGTCAGGCGGAACGGGTCGGGGTACGGGTCGGGTCAATCGGGTTTGGCATGTATCCTAGACCGTACCTAAATTAAAAACGGTCCAGCCGCATTCAACAGGAACTGGACCATTTTCTCTGCCAGGTCGGGGCAGATTGAGTTTCCATCAGGTCGGATCGGGCGGGTCGATTGGGTTAACGGAAAGATGTGCAGCCCTATCGGAAACAATATACATGGCATCATCAGTTAGTCAACACTCTGTACTGCAGCCGGGGGATAAAAAGTCTCTTGCAACAAAAAAAAGAAGAACTAGTCCCACCTAACCTCTTTAAATGCCAATCATCTTTCCCTAAAGGTAAAATCTACGGGCCATCATCAAAGGTTGGAAATGTCTCATCGTAAAGATACTCCCAGAATAGCCTATCCACATAGGGTCCATGAGATAATGGTCGAGGGCACTAAAACATACCATTGACTAGGATGAGGTAATTCATCTATAAGTTAATCTCAAACCCCTGTTGCCGCCACCAAAATGGACATGCCTGTTCAAAGAGGTACGGATTTGGTGAGGGCCTAGTTGTTGAGGCCGTGACCATGCAGCCCACCTCAATGTTTGTGTTGTATATCCATGCCATCCATCCTTTTTGCTAGATCATTTCAAAGGATGGTCCAAAAAATGAGGTAGATCCAAATCTCAGGTGGACCACATAGTTGGGATTGAATGCCGCCATTAAAATCATTTTGGGGGCTGCAAAAGTTTTGGATAAAGCTGCTATCTTTGTTTTCCCTTCATCCATATCTGTATGACCTTGTCAATAGGATTGCCCTTAGGATGTTTTTAATAGTGAGTGTTCAATTACTATTGTTTTACTGTGGTGTAGTGCACCTGAGATTTGGACCTACCTCATTTTTTGTATCATGCCCTAAAAATGATATGGACAAGAGTGTGGATGAACTACACATACATTGAGGTGAGCCCAATGGGTTGGATCTGGATTGGATCTAGTTGGATCCGGCTCCAAGTCCGTATATCTATAGACGGATTCAGTTCGGATTCGGATCCAACTCGGGTCCGAAAGGTGATATCCATATCCAATCTATTTATAAATTGTTAGATCCATTTCCAATCCAAAATCCATATAGCTATTGGATTCGAGTCAGATCTAGGTCCGAATCCACCCCCATTACAAATCTAAAAAAATATATAATATAATATATTTAATTCTGTAGAAAAATGATGCAAATCCCACTATTTACTGTGGTATGGTTGACCTAAGAGTGGCATGTCTCAATTTTGAGACATGGCTTAAAATAATCTGTAAACAGATGGCCAACATGAATGTAACATATACAGTAAGGTGACAATGAGTCCGATCTTAATCGGATTCGGATCGAACTTGGATATGTTCCTGTGAATCCAAATCCAGTCCATTTAAGTAATCGGACATCCAGGTTGCACCCTAGCCAAATGGATCAATCACCGCCTTAAACTCTGCAGGTTGACTGGGATATCTGTGTTGTATCCACCCCCAAGAACCCCCTCTAGCTCTGCTGCAATGAATGACTGAGGGTCCGTAGTGGTGTGATCTAGTAGGTAGGAAGAGGTCTAGAAGTATGTACTAGTATAGCATACTACACTTGGCTATCTGGCTGAATCTTCTGGGGTTGATCAACCCTCAGGGGATTCATCCAAGAGCTTATTTGGTACTTAGCTTAAGTGGGATTAGGTGAGATGGAACTGCGTTGGTCCTGTGCAATTTCCATTCGGGGCTTGGAGGTGATGGGAAAGGTTGGGATCAAGTGGGTTGGAATTGCATTTGGTCCCGTTTGGGATTTCTGAATCCATGTGGGCCCTACATTGATACATACATTTTCTCCATGCCGTCCATCCATATATAACCTTTACATGTGACATTTGAATTGTATGCATGTGCAAGTGACTGACAACCGTTGTGAATCTAGTCAGTTTGATTACAATTTCATGGTCTACTAAACATAGTTTAGCAGAATAAAAAATTTCAAAATACCATTGTTATCTCTAGACTTGCAATCATTGTCCCATCTAATGCAATTCAATCTCATTTAATAGTACCAACCAAACAGGCCCTTGATCTCCTTAATTCAAAGTAGGAGACTGATCGGAGAGGAAGGCAGCCCGATGGCTCATTATTTGTCTTTTCAATCCCTGTTGCTCCAGCCGTTGCCCCAAAATCACGAGTCCTCGTCACTTGTATGCTCATGCTGTCAGTCAGGCGTAGTCCTGTTACCTCGGTTGTATGATAGTAGGGCTGTAAATGGTCGGGTTCGTGGCGGGTTTAGCCAAAACTAGACCCGCCCATTTACTAAACGGGTCTGGGTCCAAATTTTAGACCAGACCCTTTTACTAAATGGGCGGGTCCAGGTCGGGTCCAAGTCAACCCATCAAACCCGTTTATAAATGGGTCCGGGTCTGGTAGAGGAAGATCCACCCAGACCCATTTATAAATGGGTCGGGTCGAATGGGTCCGGGTCTGGATCAAGTATGCAATCATTTTACAAGGCTTAAAATTGGGTTTAGACGGGTCTGGATTAGACTGGTCCCTTGAAACATGGACCAAACCGGCTCACTTACTAAATGGGTTCGGGTCGGGTCGGGTCGGGTCGGGTCGGGCCTAATATAAAGGAAACCAGACCCAGACCCATTTAGCAACCGGGTCTATTCTTGGACCCAGACCCTTACTATTTAACAAATGGGTCGGGTCTGGGTCGGGTCTAAACGGGTTGGGTCCGGGTACCCCGTCGGGTCCGCTGACCCATTTACAGCCCTATATGATAGGTATTAATAAGTCAAAATTTGAGAGTGTTTAGGCCAGATGTCACACTGGCCTTTATCCTCTTGACAGTGTAAATCCACCGTTGAAACCTTCTCAGGGCCCACCAATTTTTGGATAAGGATGGCCTTTTGAGTTTTCCTTCTCTGGGGTTTGGATGACACATCAACATCACGGTTGAAATTGGCTTCCACCTCCTTTCATAGATTAACCAAGTAATAGACGGACAGACAGACCTGATGTGCGTCCAAATCCAAGGCAGTATTGAGAAGTACTTCGATACTCTGGCAGCGTGCGGCGGTTGATAAGTGAATAGTTCAAAAAACTCATTCAGAAATCGCTTACATTGCATACAAATAATTCAAATAATTCAAACTAAACTGTCCAAGTTATGAGCATCAGATTATTTGTACACACAGCAAAAAAATTAATCTTATTTAATTATTGAAATATTGGATTGATGGACATTTATTGGACGGTTAGAAATGAAAATATCCAATGGTCTTATTTCCAAAACAAGTGTCCATGAATAAGTGGTTAGAATTGTTAAAACAAACTGATTTTTATACTTAAATACGGTGGGTTCCCATAATTTAGTCGGTTTAATTTTGTTTAATATATGCAACATGTGACATTTTTAAGTGCCTACGTATCAAGTGTCATGCACAGTCGGAGTATAAAATAATTCCCAAAAAGCAATTAGGGCGGGACTATCCTACACGCGGTGGGCCGGGTAAGCCTCTCTGTAAACTCAGACACGATTAAGCCGTACTAGGGTAACTAGCGCTAGATAACTACCGGGGTTACTTTCACCAACCGGGAGACACGTGTATGGAACTTTCATGAGATCTGCTCCGTCCATCAGGTACGGTGCGTTATTTTTACCATTGTGCCAAATAACTGCTACCATCCAAAACTCAACTGGGCCATACCACTTGAAACAGTTGGCTTGTAATGCTCACCGTTAGTTTCGCATAGGGGTATTTTACATTCATCCGACGTTCCTTATCAGGACGAATGACAGTATTCTAAAACTCAGGTGGGCCATATCAAATGAATTTAAAGGTTTCAAGCATAAAACTTTTGGAATGGTCTATCTGAGCGTTGAAGCATTATGATTTTTGAAATCAACGCCCAAAAGGGGATGGTGTGTGTGATGGGCGGAGTGGATTTCATCTACCTCATATTTGTTTCTCTCACGTTGGCCAAAGTAGAACTAGGATTGCACGCTAAGTAACTCAGTACGCTTGAGTAAATTCTGTGAGACCCATCCTGATGTATATGTCTGATCCATGCCGTCCATCCGTTTTGTCCAGTTCATTTTAGCATGAACACTAAATTGAAGCATATCCAAAATTCAAGTACACCACACCACAATGAGAATTGAACGCTTACCATTGAGAACTTCTTGAGCACCAAAGAAGTTTTGGATCAAGATAATATTTTCTTTTTTTTTACCTTCATCCAGGTATGTGTGACCTCATGAACAGGTTAGATGACAAATAAACATAACTGTGGATACTAGGAAGGTTTCAACGGTGTACGTCATTTTCCATTGTTTCCTGTGTTATGGTCCACTTCATATTTAGATATGCTTCAATTTTAGAATTATATCTTAAAATGATCTGAAAAAACGAATGGACGGCGTGGATAAGACACATACATCATGTGTGGGCCCCACAAAGTTTACGCAGTACGCAAACCGCGTTAGTGGTACACAAGCGTTTGCCAGGATGTATATATATTTATGTATAAATATTTATAGAAACCGCTTACTCGCATAAAATAGCAACCCATCGAGAGATTGAGAGAGAGAGAGAGAGAGAGAGAGAATGGCAACGGTTTCAGCGTGGGGAAAACCTGGAGCTTGGGCTCTGGATTCTGAGGAGCAAGAAGCCAAGGACCATGTCCTCGAACAGCAGCAGCAGCAGAAAGACAAAGAAAACGAGCGATTCCTCGACTCGTCCGAGTCAACTCAACAACCACTCGCCGATTTCCCATCCCTTGCAGCTGCTGTCACCACCAAATCCTCAAAGAAGAAGAAATCTCAGCCTGTATCGCTCGCCGAGTTCACCATCGGTAAGCAAGTCACCCACGGCTCCGGCAAGTCCCCTGCCTCTCCTCTTTCCAAAGGCCTCACCCCCGACGAGCAACTCCTCCTCCCCACCGGGCCTCGCCAGCGCACCGCTGAAGAGCTTGAACGCTCGTCCTCCCGCATCGGCGGCGCCTTCAATTCCTACAGCTCCTCCGGGCCCCGCAGGTACCCCACCGAGGACCAGCCCCCCCGCCGCAATAACAGCGTCAACAACGGTCCTTCCCGTGCTGATGAGATTGATGACTGGGGTGCTTCGAAGAAATCGGCCCCGCCCCCCTCCTCCGATCGGAGGGATAGGGGTGGTTTCTTCGACTCTCAGTCCCGTGCAGACGAATCTGACAGCTGGGTTTCCACCAAGAGCTATGCCCCCGCGCCAGAGGGCCGGCGGCCCGGCAGCGGCGGGTTTGAGGGTTTTAAGGAGAGGAAGGGCGGGTTCGACATGTTCCACAAGGAGGGAACCAACGGTGGCGCTGATTCGGATTCATGGGGCAAGAAAAGGGAGGAAGGGAGTGGTTCGGATTCATGGGGCAGGAAAAGGGAGGAAGGGAGTGGTTCGGACGCGTGGGGCAGGAAAAGGGAGGAAGTGAGTGGTTCGGACGCGTGGGGCAGGAAAAGGGAGGAACTGAGTGGTGGGCGACCACGGCTCAACCTGCAGCCTCGGACAGTACCTGTGACCAACGGCGATCCGCAGCAGGGGCCGGGGAAGAGCAAGGGTTCAAACCCCTTTGGTGAGGCGCGCCCGAGAGAGGAGGTTTTGGCGGAGAAGGGGCAAGATTGGAAGAAGATCGATGAGCAGCTGGATTCCGTGAAGATTAAGGAGACGAGTCCCTCGGCTGCATCTAGTGATGGGCCGTCGTTCGGGAAGAAGAGTTTCGGGAGTGGGAATGGGCGGGCCACTCTGCCTGAGGATCGGACGGAGAGGAATTGGAGGAAAGGAGATTCTGCACCTGATGATACTCCAAGGTCTGCATCTTCAACTCGTTTCTCTTCTCTCAATTGATTGATTGTTCTAGGAAATTGGGTTCCTATTTTTATCCTCCTTTCAAATTTACAATCTTTTATTCTCTGTTGTGGAGATGATATCTATATGGGAATTTCTGGAGATAAGAGGACTACCAATCTGTGGGTTTTTATTAATTGTTCATATGTTTGAATCATGTAGTGAATGAGTTTTGGGTGAAGTTGTTTGTGTTATGTGGTGATCTTGTGATGTTTTCTTGTTTGGAAATACCGTTGTGTGATCTCCGTGATGTTTGCAGAATGACTCTCTGAGATGGCTCTGTTAGACTGTTATTTAGTGTTTACAGAGGAATATTATCCAAGGAAGTAAAGAATGTTCTCAGTTTGGCAGTTATTATGTTATTTTCTAGGTGCAAACTGTCGCCATGAGATCTCGATTCTATCCATGATCTTGTGCTACAGTTTGTCTTATAAATTCATCTATTGATACTTTCAGATAATTAAGCAATCCATGTTATTCAGAAGATGCTAATGATCTGCACTAGATAGATGTATCGAAAGAACAGCTTCAAACAGTATGCTAATACTAACTGTATTCAGCTATCTTGTTGACTGCTTGTCCCTAATGTTGATGGTTTTGCGACTGTAATGCCTTTACTTGACATGTAGAATTTTGGACATACCCATAGTCCATGTGCATTGGCATACTAGTGAGACATAAGCACTCCCTTTCAAGATAGATTCATGTGGGCACTCACTTCTATAGAGATCATTCAGTATTCAACCTTAAACTGACACTAACAAGGGACATTCATGAGACAATGGAGTCATTTTTTTTTATCAGGGCAACATGGATTTGAATCCTTTGGGGAAAGGAAAAAAAAAAAGAAAAAGAAAGGGCAACAAGTTTTTTTGACATTAATAATGTCAATGCTGAATAGATTTTCAAGGATAGGATTGATGTGAAGGTACTAGATAAGTTGTTTGGCAGTGATGGAACCCATTGATATAAGAGTAATTCTTCAAGCACATAACTGGTCAGTTAAGACAACTGGTCTCTTGAATTGAGCTACTGAGGCAGTGAACGGATGTGGTATTTAATGATGCCATTGGTGAATAGATTGTTAAGTAGTAGTAAATTATGTTGATTTTGGATTGCTGTAGAGACACCATGAGTATTTGGCAATGTTGAAATGTGGAGACGCGATGATGTTTATGAATTACTGATTTGAAGTAATCCTGCAAACATATACCGAATTGATTAAAACTCCTGGTCTTTAGACTAGCACAAATAGAAAATTCACAAGAATATCATGAGTCCTAACTTGAACTTATTAGTGTGTTGCAAGAAGATCTGGGGTACTTTATATATATATATATATATATATATATATATATATATATATATATATATATATATATATATATATATATCTCAAAGTACATTGTTTGTCAATTCATTGAATTCCAAGCTTAAGCTAGAATAAATGCTATAAGACCAGCCATGCTTTATGGGACAGAATGTTGGGTAGTTAATGAACAACATGTTCATAGGACGATTGTAGCTGAAATGAGAATGTGGAGATGGATGAGTGGCAAGAGTAAGGATATAATTAGAAATGAATGCATTTAAGGGAACTTAGGAGTAGCACCAATAGGTAACAAGATGAGGGAAAGTAGACTTAGATGGTTTGGTCATATGCAACGGAGACCATGAATTGCTTCAGTTAGGAGTGAGTTGGTAGAAATTGAAGGCTCTAAAAGGGCGTGGGGAAGGCCTAAAAGGCTGTGGATGGAGGTAGTAAGAAAAGACTTGATGATCTGTGGTCTAACTGAAGGTGTGACCATTGATAGAGTGGAATGGCGGAACATGATTCATGTAACCAACCCCAATTGATTGGGATAAGGTTTAGATGGTGACACGTGGGCTTTTATTTTTATATTTTGATAGTATTTGATGATTTTTAGATCTACATAGTTTCATCACTTCTCAAGTTTTCATGTTAGGCTGGTTTTGATGATAGCTTTTATTGGACCTTATTAACTTATCCCTTATGTGATGTACATGTTTGAGCTCACACTTACATGAAGATGGAAGCATCAATTTTTTTTGAAAGAAGATGGAAGTCATTAATAATGGTCTTTAGGGGCTAGTTAGCAGGAAATCAAATGGTCATGTGGCTGCTGTACAAAGGTAGCAAACTGCATATAGAAGCATACTAGGCCTATGATCGTCCTCTTTATCAATAGCAAGAATTTTATTGAAAGGTCAAAAGCAAGTGGATTCTTAGTTTGACAATCCCGGCTCGTGAACTTTGATATCCATTATGGCCAAGTGGACATTCATATTGAGTCTTAAAACACAGAATCTGTCAAGACCACAAGCTTTCACCTCTCCCCCATCTGTAGAGACCTTATGGATTAAAAAAAAAAAGGCTAAGTAACCGTCATTATGCGACGGTAACAGTGGTGCCAGTTATGTAATACAGGCTGTGATGCCTGATTTGAAAAAATAATAATAATAATAATAAATAAATAAATAAATAAAAAAGGGCTTGTAACAGCCGTGGCACACACATAATGTGCTGATACAGGGCTGATGCAGTTTTTCATTTTAAAAAAAAAAAAAAAGACCTTTATGGGAGCCATAACCAAGGTATTCCGTAACAGTAACGTTGGTTGTAATGGCCACCACCATTACCTTTACATTAGAGGCTGTAACGGCCACTATGGTATCTTTTTTATCTTTTTTTTATTTAAAAAAAAACCCCAAAAATTCTGTATCGGCCCCGTAATGGACCGTTATTGGGCCAACGGGCCGTTACGAGGGCTGTAACGGCCGTTATGGGACTTTTTTTAGTTAATGGCCGTTACGACCCTGTAATGTATAATGGTTGCCATCGTTACCTTTATGTAATGGCCATTGTGGCACACTGTGGCCATAATAGCCGTCTTATATCCACATCCCTTTGCCATTTTCCCAATGGTGCTTTGAGAAAATATCAAGTTTTGTGGAGCCCTACAATTCCAGGAAAGAATATAAGTATCTAGATCTCTTAAAACCCGGTTCGGCATTCAAATTTTGAGGAAGCTGATTAGTAGCATTGCCCATGCCAATTGCGCACTTCTAAATAAACAGAGTCAACAGACTATGTGGACTTGCTGTACTTGAATCTCACCCAAAATCTAGTAGATTTGTAGAAATAAAATCTCCTCTTCAGTAATTACGATCTAGAGCATAGAGGACCCTACCTATGAAGATGATTTATTCCTTGTCGTAACTGGAGGGAGCTAGCTGAGCAAAATCCATGCACTGGCCTAAGAAATTGATTGCATGGTAAACAACTCCCGATCTGGGCTCCATACGACACTTCCTTTCTTTCGTATCAGGAAGTGTGGGCAAATAAACATCTGGAAACAAAATGGCTCTCATGATGCCATAAACTTCCTGGTCATCTTTGATTTTGTGACACTTGATACACTGGTTCACGTGGAAATGTAATACGAGCAAGGAATTGGAGAACCTAGTTGCAGAAAATTGAATATTAAGTACCAGGTTCAGAGCTTTAAACAATTAAAAGAACCTAATAAAATCAAAGTACTGATATTATAGCTTAATTTCAAATAATTCTCTCAGAAATTATAGTAACTCCAACAAGCAAGATCAAACATAATAACCCATATAACTGCCTCTCCTAAATTGCTACCGTATGGTGTTTATTTCCCCCTTGAAATCAGCTAACATAAACAGACTTCTTAGCAGAATTTTATTAAAAATTTATCATCAACAGGTGTTCCGTACGCATGGCCATGAATGTATTTTTATAGAGAATCAGATCTCCTTTTACAACTAAAGTAATTACTAAAATCATAGTAGAATCTGGAATTCTAAAAAAATAAAATAACAACTAGATTGCTAAAGACTAAATTGCTAAAATAGTTCCTGTATAAAAGTAAAGAACGGAAAAAAAAGGACTAAATTGCTAAAATAGTTCCTGTATAAAAAGGAGATGGTTGGCTATGGCATGAATATGTAACTGTATAGCCCAAGAGCTCTATAGTTGTGTACTTTTTGCTAAAATACAATACACATGGGTATGCTGCACTTGGGGACAGATGAGCCCACCAAAGGGATGGTTCTAGCGTATTGCATAGCGTTCAGCCCTCTGTAGTGTGTAGCCTAAGCTACACGATGCTTTTATTTTTAAATTTAAAAATAGGAAAAATATAATAAATAGTTAAAAAAAACAAAAACAAAACAAAAAAAAAACCCTAAAGGGTGATTCTTTTTTTCAAGCATGTTCAAACAAGTTATTAATTATTATTTATGAAAAGTCAATCCACATATAAACCAAATCAAATCATTATCACATCAACAACTTTCTAAGCAAACCACATTAATTAATAATGTCTAATTGAAACCACAAGTTACAATTATGAAAAGAAATTAAAGTCTCACAAGTTGAGAGTATTAAGTACAAAATACAAAATACAATTATCATTTATAAAAAAACATAGCGTATGCTACATACCCTACGCTACGCTACAACCCCTATAGCGCGCACTACAAGGTATTTACAGTATTTGCTAATGCTATGACACTACGCTACGGTACGGATGCTATTCAAAGCACAGGATAGTTCATTTGCATGGCTACTATAAGGATAGTTCATATGTATGGCCCAAGAGTCATATGGTTGTGTACTTTTTGCTAAGATACTGTAAGCATTGGTGTGTATGGCTGCACATGTGGACAGATCAGCCCACTACAGGGATAGTTCATATTTATGGTTGGACTTACGCTGCATCAAATTGTTGCCCTTGAATTAATAATCAATCTGTCTCCTTTATTTTATGTTTTTAGAATCTACCCCCAGCCTCTAGAAACCCTTCTTGTTCTTGGAATCAATTTGGCTAAAGATATTGGAGGTTTAGGTCCACACACACACACACACACATATTTCTTTGGGAAATGAATCAATGATGGCCTGTGTATGTCAGCCTAATTGTGATGGTGGGATCCCTCAAACTATTGAATCAAAATTTTGTGCTAATGGGGGCGGTCCCACCCACCTGAGAGGATTAGGCAAACATGGCACATATCCCTCTTAGGCACATACCTCCATGAGGTGAGGGAGTACTCCCAGCTAGCCTTACAGCCAATGGTGCTCTTGCCCCTAGAAATAGATCACCTTCCCCTCAAATCTACATTGCCTACCTTGATTGCTGCCTCCAGCATTCCAGCATTAATAGTAGAGGATCTCTGGCTATGTAATGCATATCCTTTTCCAGTTCACAGTACAAAGAGGAAGCTATAGACAATCATTTTTGTTTTTTTGAGTTCATTCCTTTCTTGTCCTTACTGTTAGTGGACTTAACCTGCCATACAGTCTTATATCAGCAATTAGACATCTACACTTAGTCACTTATCATTATTTTGACCATTGGGCTCCTGGAAGAAATTTCTTTCTTGAGTTAAGTAGTAAACACAAATACAATAGAAGAGCTATTCTACTGCACAGGACAGTGCCTCTTTTTTAGAACCAATCCATCCAGCGGAGGGACACAAAAATTAGACCTAATGGAGTAAAAAATGCTGTTCTCTCTCATAACTCATCTGTCAACACTTTCTGATAGGCATTTTCTGCTTCCAACAGTCTGCCATCAAGCTATCACCTCAAATGGGTTGATTGTCAAGGTCTGCTGGGTTAGTCCTTGCGACTCATGAATCCTTGTTTGTTAATGAATACTCATGAATCCTTCTTCGTCAATGTATACCTCATATCAAGTTATTGCAGAAACTCCAACACCACCATCATGCTCTTTCGTGAAGAACCTTGATGGCATTCTCATCACACCCTTTCTTTCAGAGACCCAATTTGGTTTCCAAATTCTGCTGGCACTTGCTACTAGACTCCTCCCACCCTAGATTTGGAGCTTGCTTACTTCGTCTCAATGCAAACTCTCCAATGGCCTTTGAAGAAGACCAAGACTAGGGCCTTAAGTTACCAAATCTTTGTAGAGTTCAATCCAGGTCCTCTCTGTTGGATAATCCACTTTGTTCTCCCTTCCAATGGAATTGTTTTCTGCATTAGCTTGCCTACATATTGGCTCAATTACCAGATGGGGTACATACAGGAGTAGCCCTTGGGGTTTTGTAAGGAATATGATTAAACTATTCATGCAGTGGTACGTCCTGACTTGACCAGTAAAGGAAATTGAAGCTTTGCATTATCACATGGTGACAAGTGAGCAGATTTTAGAAGCAGGCAACATCTACAATAGTAGGATGCATAGAGCACCAGGCCCTCAAACCTAGTGTTTAATATGGTCAATCAATATTGTTAGAAAGATTATTCATACAGCAAGATCGAGTGACTCGTTTGGTGATTATGCATATAGAGGTTTTAGGCAAGATTTTGCATCATTCCACATGGTTTGGGCACCTGATTTCCAGATTTGGCCGATTTTTGGGGCATCCCATTTTCTGGAGGGGATCAACCTGATGCATGGTTCAGATGTCACATACATGTTGAGGTGGGGCCCACACAAACTCGAGCATAGGTAAACTCAAGTGTATGTGAATGTGTGTGCTCACATACAGAGATAATCCGGACATATATTCATACATACATAGCTAGCATCCCACCTTCATGGGGATGTTAGCAACTTCTCTAAAGCTTTTAAGACACACCCAATCTAATGGTGCAAACCACGGTGCACAAATCATGCCATTGGATGATCCTAACCAATGGTTATTAGCATGAAAAATGGACTGTCAACATCATCATGGATTGCTTATGATTCCAAAGCACTTCGGTTTGATGATAATACTAATTTGATGTATTGCTCATCAAATATGCCTTCGATCTATCACTCATAAAATACTGTCAGTTGTAATCGAGGGAGTGAGGTAGACAGTAGTGTAGGCCCATATGATGTGTGTGACATCCATCCTGGGGAAGGGAGGGAGAGACTGAGATTAGTGCAAGGACCATGTCATGTATGTGTGACATCCATCCAAGGTAGTCCGTAACGGTAATGGTGGTCGTAATGGCTACCATCACTACCTTTAAGATACGGGCCCTGATATGGTCTCTTTTTTATGTTAAAAAAAAAAAAAAAATCCGAAAAACCTGTATTTGCCCCATAACGGACCGTTACAACCTTTATCCAAGGGAGTTGTGTGTGGAGGGTTATGGGGGCTATAACGTGGGGCTATAACATGCCTGTTATGGGACATCTCTTCCATAACAACTGTTAGGAGTTACAACCACATAACGTGTAAGTTGGCACCATTACCTTTATGTACCTTTACAACTCCGTAATGGCCGTTATGGCACACCATGCATCTATCCTTCTAAAAGGTGCACTCCACCATGAAAATGGGATAGGCTTGATGTTTGGCTAATCCAAGCATCAGGTGAGCCATGCCACCTGAGAATGAAAATGTTGCGAATAATGTTTATAGTGAAGAGCATTTGGGCATTTATCAAAGAAAAATATGTGAAAAAGATGCATTTTTCAGAGGTTCAAAAGGCGGAGAGTGGACTCTCAGTCTTGCTAAAATTTGGAATCAAAGGATGAATTTTTGGCTACTTCAAAATGGCTGGTGGGACAAGGGATGAAGGGAATATTATTTTCTGGATAGACCATTGATGGCATAATCAGCATTTTGAAGAGCTAGCAATCAACAGAGATGATTTTAATGAAAATTCACTTCTCAAGGATGTTATTTTTGAATACTGATTGGGGAAGAATCACTTACTTCCATTGAGCATAGTGGATGAGCTTGATATTCAGTAGTAGCGAAGACAAGTTGGTTTGGACATTGTCACCATTCAAAAATAAAAACAAAAAGTTGGTTTGGACATTGTCTTCCCAAGTGTTTTTCCTTTTTTTTTTTTTTATTCTTTTTTCCATTAAATCCACTTGGAATTTTTGAAGATCTCTGCACCTAGCTATGGATTGTTTCAGGTGGGTATGGAATAGGGATATCCTGCATCCTCATGATGGGGCAGGGTTCCTGCTGAAGGAATCCTTTCTCATTGGGAAAGCTCTTTTGTGTAGATTTCTGTGGTTGGCATGACTCAGCCTATGGGAATTTTCCATGTTTTCAATTGTTGCTGTTATGCCATTTCAAATGTGGTGGAGGTTGACCATCTCTTTCGTGAAGGGGTTCTGGCTATGAAAGTCTGGGATTTCTTCAGCCATGTTTTGGATGCTCCAAACCAAGCCAATGAGGCTATTTGTAACTGGTGTGCCTCTTGGTTTAGTAGAGCTTCCAGAAGAAATCAATACACTTGGATTTTTGGGTTTGTCTGCTTTATATCGTGTGGGAAATATGGAAGGTTCCTCGAGGTTGGTCAAGTCATCTCTTGCTTTCCAAATACATCAGAAGCTATCTGTTCATTCACTTTTCCATTTAGATTATGTTTGGATGCAAAGCCGAATTGAGCTCAAACATTCAGTTCTGTCAAGGGGAAATTACAAAACTGTAATCACATCTCCTTGTATTCATAATGAGGAAGATGAGTACCAAACTTTCCAGAAGATGTCGGGAAAAAAATGTTGATGAGAATTATATCAATGGATCCGTTACATGATATGGAAAGTTGCTTATGAATGGAGATAAAAACCATTACAATTTGCCTCAAATTGCAGTTTATTTCTTTTTAGTCCAAGTAACTTGCAATTCTGGGGCTTTTTGCTCCAATATAAATATCAGGAAGGGTTGTTGCTAGTCGGTCATTTCCTTAAACTGACTATTGCAATCCAATTCAGTAGTGCATCCAATATCCATGTGCAGCCCTGGCGTTTCTCATCTATGCTCTTGTCCGTTTTAGCTGAGTATATCATTGGCCAACATATTAGCAATGTTACCTAAAACACGAAACCCCCCACGTTTTCTGGTCTGGGTTATGGGTAATTTGTGATCAATCTGAAATTATAGCTCTTTGCTTACTATTGATTAAGTTAATGCAAATTTATATTTAAAATGTAGAGATTTGTACTTGCATTTATTTAATTATAATATTATAATATAACGTTAAACATGTGGGGTCTATTATAGCAACATTCACCATTTCATATATAAATTGCAATATGAGTATATATAAAACTATATTACATATACAGTGTGTGTATTGGAGTGACGCATGTGATCCTACCTGTAGTGTACCACATATTGGAGGAAGTAGCATACGGCGTACCCGTTCCCATACCACGTACCAAAGAGACCCAGATCTAGGTAACCTTAATATCATGCTAGCCTAAATTTGGATTATGGAACATTTTCAGTGCTCTCGAATAAGACCCAATCCCGGGAGGGATCAAGATCCATTTGATCACACAGCGGTCAATTTCTTCCTGATAGTAACATACTACCTTTGATTTTGCAGTTATCTAATTTATGATGATTTACATTATTAAAATAGTTTCTTGTGGGTGGGGATTCTGAGACCAACCAGGGTCATTTGGTCTCCTAGGAGATGTCATTTCTCACAGCAAGCACATCAAATCCATCTGTCCCATAATTATTTCACTCTTACCATCAATTGCTTCTCATGCTTCTAAGGGTTCTTATCAAGCTGTATTATGAGTTGATTTGTATTTCTTATAAAAAAAGACCTTTGTTAATTATATAATTTTATTTCTTATAAAGAAGACCTTTATTATTTATATAAACAGAAGGGTCCTGGATATGCTATTCTTTCAAATACAAATCTAAAATCCTTTCCACTTTTTTTGTCTGGAAAAAAAAAAGATACAAATTGCCTACCCTGAGCTCAATACATTTGCTGTTAATTGTTGCGTTGGCCCTACTTGGTAGACACCTAAAAATGACTTTATTTTTTTTTTTATTAACAGTGATTATGTATTAGAGATCGGGACCTGTAATACATAATTACTGTTAACTAAAATGGGATGAACTCATTTTTAGGCCTCTGCCAACAAGGGCCTTGGCATTTCCTTCACAAGTCTGTGATCTTTTATTTTGTCTATGAACACCTGATGTGTACAAGCTCAGTGAGGCATCAGAGACATCAATGTATCATAACACATATTGCAGCCCATGGATTATGGTGAGTTTCGGTTCTCTTAGTTGCAGTTTTGGGCACACTCACATCCCACTGTGGAATATCCTCTAAACTAATCAATTGTATTCACCTCAGCTTTCTATTGTGAACTGTTTCAAGAAGTAGGTATCAGGAAGTAGTCAAAAACTTCTTTTGTGTTTTCTTTTTCTCATAGATTGGCATCCAAACAACTGATATGTTGCTTGAGTTGCAGTTACTGATTTCGTTTGGGTTGCAGGGCAGAGAAAAATGAGAATGGAGAGGTGGCTGATAACTGAAAGGCAAGAGCATGGGAGTAATGACATGAGATTGAGTTGGGTTTTTGCATATTTTCTCATTTGGTTTTCCTCTTCAATTTGCTTTCCCCTCCCAACCTCAGGGTAACTGTGGAAAATCATGACTGAGACAGTTTTGGTAGTTTTGAAGCGCCTGTGTGTGCTATTATTACTCTTATTATTATTATTATCATTATCATTATAGCCTTAAAGAAAGGCCGTCTGTAGGGACCTACCTCATTACATTCATCTTCTTTTTTTTCTTTATTTTACTGAGAAAATTTCGGATTTCTGTTAGAGAGTGTTGTTGTTATGTGACAAAATAATCTAAAGACAGGTTGCGTAAGTGCCAAGAGAATTTTCTTTATTATTGAAACATTGGTTTGGTTTTGCTTGGGGGAAGAGGGATGGCCTTCTGGCCAAAGGGGCTGCTTTTGGCTTTGAATGGTGGATGAACCTGCTGGAATGTACCTTAATTGTAAGGTTAATGTGGGCCCCATTTATTTAGATGGGTGCTTTTTTTGTTGGCTGCTACTATTCCATTCCCTAGAAGGGCAAGGGATGGAAGGAACGTACTGACTACCACAAGTGAAGGCGTTGCACCAATTAAGTAATGGAAGATCCAATGTTTCAAAATCTGGCCTGAACTGAACCTGCTGACCATTATATTATGACCTAAGTTGACCCATTTAAGATTCATCAAGCCCGATCCGACTCATTTATTTGCAATTGGGTTGGGTTCAATCAATCTGGTCTGATTGGACCTTGGTCTGGTCTGATACAAACAAACTCAAGATAGAAATGGGGCTAATGGTTTGCTCAGCATGTCCCAATTAGTGGATATAAACATTGTGTATCTGCATTTATCTTGTGTTATCTTCAGGTTTTATTATCTTGTTTCATGTTTTGGGTGTGGTCGGACCATCTGTTCCAGTCCACTGGCAACATAAAAGAGGGAGGTTGGGTCAACCAATTTAATTAAATGGGTAGTTTTCCAGCCCAAGCCTGACTAACTATCCATTTGAGGCAGGTCGGGCCAGTTGACCCTATGGTCCAACTAGACCGGACAATTGCCGACTCTTAACAGCATGAGAGGACGGCAGTGACAAATCTTGTCCTAGCCAATTCTTCATCACAATTTCTCAGGATATGTTTTGGAATTTTGCTTTGGAAAATGTGTAAATCTGGAATAAAAACAAACTAATGGTTAAAAATAAGGGAACCCAGAGAGAGAGAGTATTGAAAAAAAAAAAAAAAGTGTGCTGAGTGTACGAGGAATAGCAATTGAACGCATTGGCGTCCAGCTCCCCAACCCTGACTGTACATCAGGTCCACTCTTCTTCCGCCACTACATAAAAATCATAACAATCGGACTGTCCTAAACATTTGTGATTAGATCCATCTTCATTGATCAACATTGACCATCCATTTTTTAGAAGGATGGTTTTGAGCATCCATTCAGAACGATTTTTTCAAGTGAGTGGGTCGGGCCGTCCAGATCTGATAATACAGACTGTTCGACGTGTCCGAAGGCAAATTATCTGCATGGCAAGGTTCCCTTGCACTCAGCCCCTTTTCTTTTACCTGCACATCCAACTCAACATAAATGGGATGAAAATTCCTATTATCATTTCATCTATGAACCCCAAAACTTGACTTGATGTTTAGCCAGGTCAGGTCAACTGGAACACTTTGAGCTGAATGGACTTCCCATCTTTAATAGTTATTAACTATAATTACAAGTATTTGGTAAAATACTTAGATAATTTATACAAGTAAATATCAAATAGATAATTTGTCTTCACACTGGAGGTTGGTGTGCTACTGAAGTGCCTTGTCCCCCTGCAGGCATAGTTTGTGGGTCCAGTTCCCACTCTTCCAATTTACTTTTTAACTAATAACAACACTCTGACTCAGCTCAAGTGACTAGAAGTTGCATTGAGTCGACTCAACAAGTCTCCCTGAGTAAATCGAGTCAGAACCGAGACCTAGTTTCCACGTGACTCAGCTTGAAATCTCACTGAGTCAAGTTGGCTCTGCCAAGTTTTTGAGTTCAGTCAACGAGTTTCTTGAACCATGAACTGGGCAGAGACAGCTGATGCACATGGGGAGTGCCCATCCAAACAGGCCTCAAACTTTGCTTTAGCTTCCAGTTCCAATAGCCTCTGCTAAGCCAAAATTTTGAAGTACACCATTTTGCTGCAGATGAAAGTCGTCCTGATGATGCATTCATAAACATGCAAACAAAATATTTTACATATAAGGACGTGTACAGAAAATAATAATAATAATAATAATAATACCACATCGCAAAAATGGCCACAAAAGTATCCATTCTCTTAAACAGATCAACAGTCAAATTGGGAATTCTGCATTGCCCGGATCCAGCTCCACTGGGGTACGCTTGAAAAATGTACAACATGGAACTGCTTTAAAAGAACTCTCCAATCCATCCAACACATGTGGGAGTATGTCAAACTAGTATGCCCCCTGCTGCAACATATCTGACCCATCTGACTAAAGGGGGTATTTATGTCATTCTTTGTTGGGGATCATGGTTTTACATGCCTCCCCAAGTTAAACCTCTATTAAGAATAGTCCGAACCGAGTAAGGTGATGAAATGATCATCATCAATATTCTTTAACGAATCCCCGCTGCCTCTACAAATGTACCATGATATTGATGCTGCATTGGGTAGCAAAGCAAATTATAAGCTAAATATGATTACAAAATTTTTACTCAGAATTAAACATATTAAAAGGCCCCAATTTGCATAAAGACAGTTAATATTTTGGAAGGACAAAAGGACTCACCATCAAATTTTGGTATAGACCAGGATATAATAGTGATTTTAGTGTGTTTTTCTTTCTTTCTTTTTTGGTAAACACAATAGTAATGACATCAATGGTTTACCTTATAAAAGTGCTTTGATTATGTATCTAGCCTAATCTCTAAAGCAGCTTTCAAGTTTTGCAAAAGCTTGGAAGATAAGCTCCAAAAGTTTTTCTAATAACCCAAGGGGCTAAAGGTGCCCATACACCCTTCATTGGTCCACTTAGGTACTGGAACCAACACATCCACACAGAGCAGTGTTTACAGTCAGTATCGTTACATGTATTGATGACTTGGGATATGTAAGCATGCCTCGATATCGTTCATGGCATCGCAGATACCAAGAAAAATATTATTATTTGAAGGAAACATTTAGAAGGTGATATTTTTCATTGGAACTGCAAGAGAATTTAAAAGACTCAAAATACTACAAAAAGAAACTATACATAATATGTTTCCATTGTAAAAGGGCCCAAATTATGCATTGTCATATGCAATAATTCAACACATATTTTACACTAAATTAAACCACCCATGGAAAATATCCAAAAAAGAGATGAAAATTTGTTTTTCTACTTGTTTTTATTTTCTGAAATTTCATTGGCATGATATCAACGATAGAATGTAACTTTCTTTTCAAAGGGATGTTGCCAATATCTCACCATATCATCATACATGTGTGATAATATCGGTGATGTTATCAACGATGACGATATCTTGCCAACTGTATTTTCCCCCACTATCTATATCGTTGACCCAACAATACCCGATAATATTGCTGTTATTATCAATAATATAGGCTATACTAGGAACACTAACATAGAGTGCCTTCTTCGTACTTGGTTGACTATGTTAACCAATCCAAGGGCATGTGGACACCTTTTTGTACAAACATGTCAGCTTAGCAGTCCTAAGCTTCAGAGTAAAAAACTTGGGTGTTTGGATGCAGCACCAAATATTTGTTGGTAGGCCACCCGAGCCCAAAGAGTGAGAATTGCATTAGGGGCTTCAAGGAAAATAGAACCCACATTAAGATGGCCTCCATGCAAGTTAGATATCTCCCAAACAAAACTCATAAGCTAGTGAATTGTCTGGACCATAGCACCAGAAAGTTACCAAACATACCCTTGGACTCTCACCTCTCATTTGGCATAATACCCACATGTAGCATCGTTAACCCATTTACAACAGCAAATATTGTCCATGGTCCAGATACAAGGTAGGATAAAAGTTTCATGTACAAGCTTAGTGAAAGTGGCCTGGGGCAAGCAAGCATTAGGAGCATTTAACCCATTTCAGTTAATCGAGCAGCATTTTAAATACCACTAAAAGTTCAAGGGCTGTCATCGAGCTTGGGTATAATCCTGGGAATTCATCAGATTTGACCTCAACTCAATGGATATTAGTTTTGGGAGGAATTGTAGGGGTACACCGAGCCTCAGCATATGAGTCTGTTTATGTGGGTGCATTGCCTGGTGATCCAAACTGTCAATCTGATGGGGCCCACCGTAAAGGGGGAATGATACAAAATATCCCACATTGGAAGATCCTAGCCATCTCATCACCCTTCCATCCACCAAACAAGGACCTTTTCGATATTCCTTTTTTTTCATATCCATCTCTTCATAGTTCATAGAGAATTGATTGAAGAGCTAGGATCTTCCAACCTACAATTCGTGTGCATCCCAAATCCAGTGTGGCCCATTAGCTCACAACGGTCCGGATCACCAAAGCATGGGTCCACAAGCAAAGCATCTAGTGCCTCAAGAAACCATACACCTGCTCATTTATCTAGTTACAGTACAAATTCAAATGGCAATTTTTCATCTGCACTAGTTCTAGGCGTACCTGATGATGGAGCTGCCTCCTGTTCTCTTGTGGAATGCAGTATGATAGTCCCAGAAAGAACAGTAATGAACCCACACAGCTCTGATGCTATACTGCTCACATTTTGACCAGACCAGTCCTGCAGACATAACGTATAGGAATTAGAAAAAGGAAAAGGAAAAAAAAAAAAAAGAGAGGATAGAAAAGATGCAAGTCACGGTTATTGATGAAGTAAAAAAAACCACAATAATAAATCCTCATAAGCTCGCTCTGTGTACAGAATCAAGTGACATTTACCTTGAACATTATTGCACTTGCCACTATCGTTAGAGTTGTAAACATTACATAGTAAATTGGAGAAACAATGGCTGTGTTGAAGGTATCTAATGCCTGCAACAAGGATATCATGACCTTCAGACTAACCCCAAAAAAATGTTCCCTCCCTAAAATCACAGCAAATGGAGCAACATTCATTTATTTATGTTAGAATATAATTTCGAGGCACGGAAACATAATGCTGGTCAGATTTCACAGTAATTCCAAAAAATAGCAGTTACTTCTAACAGCCCAACAAAAAGAACCACTTCTTTTGAGAACGTAAAAGATGGAGAAATGGTTAAAAATCAGCATAGGGTATTCATGCTCTACTCAGATGACCGATTCAATACTGGTGAACAGAATATATCCATATACCTTAATCGTGATTTCCTTCAAGTTCATGGTAGATTAAAGATTAAGTAGTAAAAGATAAGGAAGCAAAAGCAGCAGCTGACTGCGAGGCATCATTGCTTCAGTTCCTTCAACCAATCAGTAACTACAACATTTCAGAAAAGCTGAAAAAGAAGACTTGCCAAGGTTTGCATGTAATGTCTCAAGGGATCTCAGTAACACTTTCTTACAAGTACAAATAGTTGCAGAAAAGTCTCACATGTGTTCAAACACCATTGGCCTGGAACATGCTATAAATTCGAATTTAAGATATTTAATTGCATGTGTGTGCTAAAGGATGAAGATTCCAAGAGGAGTGTTTATTTAGTCACAGGTGAAGTCACAAAAGTGCATGAGAAAAAAAGTCTAAAACCAAGCATGAAGTCGATGGCAATCAGCATCACTGACTCAAAAAAGTGTTCAATGTAGGGGGCAAGGGATTGTCAATAAATACCTGGAAACATGGGTACCTAAGGTACCTGGCCCAATTTAAACAGATCTAGACCCCTTTTTTCAGACATGTTCAAAGAATGGGTGGGGTTCAGGTCCAGCAATTTAGACCTGTTTATAAATCAGGTGGGGTGGGAGGAGGATAGAAGGCATGGCCTGCATCTAATTGGATAGCATGCGTGGTTTTCGGTTCTGGAAAGTGGGCCTGATGGTTAGTTATCTAGATCATTGGTCTGTTGATTCGCACCACAGATGGAATATGTCTCAACTTCCAAGTCTCCCATATTGGAAAGATCGCCCCAATCAATATAAGGAACCTTTTCATTTGAATGCAAACCATTGTTGTATTTTTGTTCTTAACTTTCTATTATTAGGGCTTGTTTGGGAGCTTGTAAGTGGAGGTAAATGAAATCCATTTCACAATTACACTCAAATCAAGTGTAAATGGAACACTCAGTTGTGTTTGGTAGCCTGTAAATGAAATGCACTGGAATCCAAATATACTGTTTGGATGGGAGTAAATGGGAGGAACTAGAATGAATTGGAATTATTTAATATATTCACAGGAACATATGTGATATCTCAAATCAGCTTCAATATTCCAAATTAGTGTACATACGTGATATTTGATAGAATGATTGTAATAAGCCCATTGAAATATATACTTCGGCAAAAAATGAGGAAATTCCGAGCCTCGAGTGGGCCACAACTATAAGGATCACAAACGAGCAACTAGCCAATGTTTTTTAACCGTCCATTTAGATGGCCAACATTTGGCAGTTTGGATCACTCTATTGGTGTGATTTTAGTGATGCAGCCGATAATTGGATTGTTTTGGAGTATCATCAGCGTGCCACGTGTACGACGGATTAGGAGCGTAGCGACGCCTTTGTTTACTCGTGCAACTCTCCAAGGGAGTCAAAAATGGCATTTTAAACCAATTACTCCCAATCTTCCTCAGGATTTCAAATCAGTCCCATTTATTCCCAATTACATTTAGTGACATTTACCTCCCATCCAAACACACCTCTTAACCCATTTACTCCCATCTAAACAACCCCAGTCCACATCTATTTTCATTCGATGAATGTTATTGACAAATGGAAAATTTACAACAAGATGGCAGTAATGCCCCTCAAGCCAGATGCAGTAGAGCCAAAATACAAAAGATAGGAAGGACTAGGGACCTAGGAGGGGCAGGAATACGTTATTTGTCATGCATCTAGTTGAATAGTATATTTAGGGTCCTCATGCATTAGAACATGAATAGCTTCCATTCCCAGTAGGTACATGTGGAGCCCATGTTTAGTGACTCAAAAATGGTTATAGAAAAGACCCGATAGGTATCCGAACATGAACAAATTCGGGTCTACTAGCTCAAATATGGCTCTTGGATCTGAACTCACCCTTAGGCGGGTCGATAAAGCAAAATATGCAAGTTTGGATTTATCGTTGATACTCCTATGAGGTTGTATTGTGATGATCGGTGTTGTCATATGCAATCACATAAGTGCTTATGCCATTGCATATGCCATTTTGGACCAATGGACTGCATATGCAGTTATTTTGTCTTTGGGGCTTATATGGTTGCACAAAGAATTATGTGACCACATAAGCCATATTAGATTTCTTACTGTTGGGGCTTATTTTTTGCTTCATTTTCTCTCACTTTTTACCTATAGATAGGTAGCTTCCTTTTCTTTTTTAATTTGTTTGGGGGGCTATGCCATCGCATAAGCACACAACCCCCTTAGGTAGCATGGGATCACTTATGCCGTTTGACAACATTAGTGTTGATCAAGCAACTTCTCATATTGCCAATAACCCTATCTATCATGAGCGAACCAAGCACATTGAAATCAATTGTCACTTCATCAAGGAGAAGATTCCTAACAAAGAAATTTGCATACAATTTATCCAGTCCCAAGGCAGACCCACTAGCAAATATGTTCGCAAAAGTCCCACGTTGTACTCAACTAGATCTTCTCTTTGTCAAGTTGGGAATTCCTGATATATATGCTCCATCTTGAGGGAGAGTGTTTACGGTTACCTCTTTCTCACCGGATCACTTATCTTTAGTACTTGGTCTCTTTTCTCTATTACTAGTTGTTTAAGATATGTTGGGAACTCTTACTTTTGTTATTACGGGCATTATCGTCATTATTGTATTTATGACTTAAAATAAAGCAAAAGACAGAGGGGGCATCAACCCTTGACTCTATTCTCTCTTTCCTTCATTCTTACTCCCCTTTGTTCTTCTTTTCCTCCTCTCCAAGGTATTCTATAACAGTAATGGTGGCCTAACAGCCACCACCATTACCTTTACGATACGGGTCGTAACGGTTGTTACAACTCCCGTAACGGTCATTACGGTCTCTTTTTTAATTGAGAAAAAAAAAAAAAAAAACCAAGAAACTTGTATATGCCTTGTAATGTTGAAAAAATAAAGTCTAAAAAACCTATATCTACCTCATAACATACCATTATGGGCTGTTATGGCCTTTACAGGGGACGTAACGGGCTATAAACGGCACTTACAGGGTCATTTTTTTTCCATAATGGTTGTTACGGTCATGAGGACCCCGTAACGTGTAACGGTTGCCATTGTTGCCTTTACGTAATGGCCTTTACGGCACACTACGCTTCTCTCTCTTTCTCAATCATATCCACAACAGAAATTGCCTTCATCTTTTCCTTCATAGACTCTTGAACAAGGACTTCAAGAGAATAGTCCTCGGGATAAACACTTCAAAATCATCAACTGAAGTTGGAGACAAACTTCTGAATCTTCTTCATCCACCCTCTAATGGAGATATCTGAAATCCCCATTTACAACCTGACTTTATGATCCTTTCTCATGCAACCAATGTTGCCAAATCAAAAGATTTAAAGGATTTGGTTTTACCAGCTCATTCACTTTCCTGAGGACATTTTTCTTCTTTTAAATTCTATGAACTCTCTTTTGCACTTGAGTTAAACAGTCAGTTTCTTTTGAGAGGAATATTCAGCTCCACAAGAAATATTCTATATGATTGTTCTTTTTTTCTACCGAGAGAGAAATTCACATACCCCATTGAAATAGACCATCTGCAGTATGCTTTACAATTTCCTTTTGATATGAGGTAAATTTTTGAATTCTAGTAAAGGTGATTGCATGGTTATACCTAGATACTTCAAAATAGGTCAGTACCAACCGTGTCTGGCAATTCAAATGTATGTGTAAAATCTGTATGCAAGCCATGTCCATGTTGTATACATGGCATATCCAACCCATATCTGCGTGTCCTAGTTGCATGGCCCATCTATGTCGATGGGACAATCACAATGGGTACACAATCCTTCTAAAGCACTCAGAATGACATCTTTTCAATCATCTTGACTTGCTGCTGGGATGTTGGATATGAGGGCTAGACTATTTTTCCTAGCACTGGAAGCTTGGCCAGGTTCCTTTTGGTGAAAAGAATTTCAAGCATACCCTTGATTTCTACAACTCAACATCCAGAATATGGTCAATCAAATTCCTTTGTATTGTTCCTCTCAAAGCAAACAAGGCTTTCTCATATTGATCTTGTACTTTCTTCCCAACTTAGCATTTCTCTGTCTCAGCTGGTATTTCTATCCATTCCTGCAACAATATTATATTGATGTAGCCCGTCAATTTATAAGTTGATATGAGTCCTCTAATATCAGTAACTTAAAGACCAAACTTCTCTGTGCAAACCAAGTGGCACGTATGACATCAGGCAGCTCATCAGTAGGACCACAAAATGTAAATGTCGTGGCCCAAAAAATAAGGCCAATTCACTCAACAGGTGGGCCAACTCCAGTGTTCCAGGAGTGTTACCCACTCCCTCATATTGAATTTGAATTTCAGTAGTAACAGCAATAAAAACCCGGACTAGATGAATAATGGTGAGTAGTTGATGGAAAAGATTGTGAGGTGCACATTTTTTTGCTGTACCAGTGGCACTTCTTATCTCAATTCAAAATGATGAACAGGGAGACAGTTATATTTCATATTACCCAGTAAGTTGATCTTGATGGCATCTCATTGGATGAAGAAGCTTGAGCCCCCAACTCTCTTTCTTCTCCAATGGAACCTTCATTACCAATCAAGTGAGTATATAATATATGCATTCTACAGGTATAATCAATAATACAGAGGACGCTACAAGAAGAAGAAAGTAGGATGAAAACTATGAATATTCATAACTCAATCAAGATATGAACCCAATCTCTGAACAAAGAAGATACCCAAAGCAGTTAAGACAATAGTTATCTGGTTCACTTCACATCAGCATGAGGAAGTTAACTACTTGTGGAATGTATCTCATAGGATTGTAGCAAGTTTAGGCGGTTCATATTCAAGTTGTTCAGATCATGGAGCTGACAAGCTCCCAGCCCACTAATTTGGCATGCTTCTCATATACGGTACACTAAGCAAATTTGGTTACAACTTCGGAATAATTTTTAACTTCTAAACACATGCTAATAGTGCCAAGTGGATGGTAGAGCCAAGGTGTTCCATAACGGTAACAGTGGCCGTAACGGCCACCACCGTTACCGTTACGATACGGGCCGTAACGGCCGTTACAGACCCCGTATCAGCCGATACGGCCCTTTTTTATTTTCTGAAAAAAACTGTTATAGGACCGATACGGGGTTGATACTGGACCGTTACGGCCTGTATTTTCTGTAACGGCCGTTACGGCCGTTTCGACCCCGTAACACGTAACAGTTATGACCGTTTCCGTTACGTATCGGCCGATGCGGCCGATACATAACCCTTTTGGGATACCTTGGGTAGAGCTAGCAGAGTGAGGTTCAATATAAATGAAGTATGCATTTTACAATTAAATTCACTTGATACATTCCAACTTCAAAACTATTCACTCACAAACAAGCAAAGGCAAAATTTTAGAGAAAGAAGCAACAGCAGTTCTTTTTTTATTTAGTTAAAAATAATTCTGAAGTTGGTAAACAGAACTTGTTTGAAGTAAAGTCACGAAGGATATGGGAAAGCACAAGCTAAGTCCCTATGTTAGCATGAAGTTTTTGTCCTTTTTTCTTTAACAAAATTCAAACACTTGTTGGTTTGTTCTCAAGCCCAATCATAAAACTTCTAGTTGAATTGTAATGGGTTGTGTTTCTTTACCCACTTTGACTGAACCACGTAACAGTTGTCAAGATGATGAACTTTGAATCATTGAAAACTTTTATGAATCCTAAGCATTCCACTGTAAAGTGACAAATCCAAAGTTATGGAATAAGAACATTAGCTGATATAGAAGAAAGGAGCTTTTGTAGTCTAGCATCAAAGGAGAACCTTCCATATCGAACCAAAAGCAAGCGTGGTCATGTTTCTTCAATTACCACAAACAAATAACTGTCCGATAGCAGGATCTGCAATGTTTATAAGAGGCCTTCTTTGATACTGCAGCATGGAAGGCATTAACTAACTTGCATCGATCTAATAAGATAGAACTGTGGTAGATGAAGAATTGGAAACATGCTAAGCAATCAACTATCTACTGAGTTCATTGTCATTAGATTTCTGGGACTCCAAATAACAGCATAACAGAAGAAAAGTTTCCGCATGCATTGTGAACGAAAGGGAGCAGAACATCTGAATGAATCTATCTGAAAATCCCAGAAGAGAAACTACGAAGTTATCAAGGATGCAATATGGGGCACAACCACACTTCTGCCATTGTATCTCTTATACATGAAGGATCATAGAGAGAACTCATATACCCCTGATAATAAATGTGTAATGAAATTCCAGTTTTGGCAATCACATAATACAATATCTAGTATTCTGTACCGCCACTAAGTATGGAAATTAAGTGAAGAACGAATCTCTTAGCGAGAATGGTCTACAGTTGAGAAGGGGGACAAAGCATTTGATGTTATTTTGAGAACATCAATCATTTACACCAAAAATAAACACTCCTTAACAGTGTTTTAAATAGCGAATAGCGTGTAGCGTAGGGTTCACCCCTCTTAAGCGTGAGGTGTAAGCTACATAGCATGTAGCGTAAGCTACACGTTACTTCTAGATTTTTAATTAAGGTTGTTCTTGGTTGCACTAATTCCATGATACACCAAATTAGACTGATTAATAATGAAATTTAACAAATTTTCATGATATTTGGTGCAACCAAACACGACTTAAAAGTAATAGAAAAGGGAAATCATTAAGTATAAAGGTAAAGAAAGAGCAACAAAACTAATTTAATACTATTACTTATATTATTTTTACTAAAAGCATTAAATGTTGAAAATAGAAAAATGTAACAAATCATCGAAAATATTATTTGATTTTAATGTTGTAATGAGAAATAACTTGTAATGTGAGGCACGTAGCGTGTAGCCTAGTTTATGTAGCAAGTAGCGTATGCAAATTATCATGTAGCGTAGGCTACATGTGACTTAAGCTATTTTCATGAGCTACATAGCGTTAAGGCTAAGCTACGCTATGTAGCGTAAGCTACACGCTACATAGCGTAGCTATTTAAAACACTGCTCCTTAAATGACATTGGACAAACCTTGTTCAGGTAGTTCAATTGAGTGATGACACAGACAACTGCAACTGTAACAAAAAGCCACGTCTGAGGATAAGCCACCTGACTTATTCCTTCCAATGTAAGCTTTATTGCAATTCCAATGGCTTTTATGCTAACAACCTGCATTCCAACAGAAGAAAATTACAGGACCTGAAGGGTTACAGAAACCGATTTAGTCTGAATATGGAGTGCCACTAATATTACTATTAACTCAAGGAAACATGATTTACCGTCAGTGAGCCCATTAAGGAACAGATTCCCAAGTAAACCAATATGTTTGTCTGTCCGCAGCGGGGTTCAAAGTGCAGAACCAGAGCTAATACTAACGATACCGTAGCTGCCGCATAAATTAGAAATGCTGTGAAGAATATAAACACAGTTAAAAACTTATACTAAACACTAAAGATAACAATAAATGTGATTAAGGGCCAGCAAGATTTTAAAATAATAATACCAGGCTGTGTTGCCAGAGTCCAAATTTCTTCCACGGAACTTGGAGTATGCTCCTGAGGTGCATGGATTACAATTACCACCGAGCCCACTATGCAGGACACACAGCCCAAAACACCCATTTTCTGCAGCCGTTCTTTCAGCATGAAGTGTGCCAAAACAGCACTGATCAGATTCATCAAACAAGTCAGGTCAAAATAGCCATCACAACCACATTATCAGCAATAACACATTCAAACCACAATGCTCAAGAAGATACAAAATCTTCGTTACCTGACAATTATACTTAATGCACCTAGCGGAGTTACAAGTACAGCTGGAGCAAAAACATAGGCCACAAAGTTTGCAACCTCTCCAAGAATCACTGTTTGTCAAGAAACTTCCAACCCCACAATCAATAACCCATTCGATTATCACATCTATACTAAAACGTTAATAGAAAAGCAATAAATTGCGTTAAAATATTCATTCTCAGATTGTGAGCTTACTTGTCACCATTCCTGCCCACCAAAGCGGTTCCAGTAGGTAAGTGTATCCCCCAACACCTATAGTATGAGAGAAAGATGCTTAGTCTCATTAAGAAAGATGTGTAAATAGCTTATTGAATGACCAGCAGATCATAGAGAAAAGCTAAATGGTAGTAGATTTTCATAAGGTTCTGATCCCTTAATTGAAGGAATTAATTTGCCGAGACCAGATAATGGCTAAAAGCAGATTCTAACAAAGAAATTCAAACAAATAAGGACTAAATGAAAAATATATTTTGGTGGGAATGTCTGGAACACCTGGGGTTTGCTCCCCCAAGGGTGTGACAGGGGGTCTACCATCAACAGGCTTGGTGCAAGAGTCCTAAGGAGATCGGGGACAGCAGGAGGGGGTAGCGCAGGCTGGCTACCTGTTACCGTTCACCCCCCACCAATGTGTAACCTTGCTTCCTGGAACTAGACCCCTGTTGGAAAAACTGCCACTAAATCTCTCTCTATGATTAAAAGTAACATTAAAATAATAATAAAAATAATAATAATAATAATAGTGTGCCCAAACACAGATTTAGAAGATGAAATCAGGTTTTGTAAACCTAATGGAGTATGAAGTTCCCTTTAAAACTCAAAACTGAATTACTTAAATGACAAATTGAAAGGGAGACATGATGATATATCATGACCGCATGAGATTCAGGGGAAATGAGAGCAGGATCCAAGTTGCAGGAAGGTCTGGAAGGATTTGGTTGTTATAGGACACTCGAAACATCAGTCTGGAAAGTCATCTCTGCAGACAATCAAATCATCCTTCTGAGCAATGACTGTTGTACCCCCTTCAAACTCTACTAATTCCCAGTAATTACTTCATCAAGAGCATGAATATGAGCAATGCTATCACATAACAACTAGTTTAAAAAAAGGCTTCAAATAAAGCTAGTTTGATATGTAGATCGTTTGAAATATGAAAGAAACTACTTGTTTGAGAAAAGAAAAGAAAATAAATGTTATCTTATGATCCTTCTAGTTTGAAAGGGCAGTAGACGGTAGTAACTACTTTAAGATAAGTTTGTCAATGGGCTTCAGCTTTCTAAAAGTAAAAGTAATAGTTTTTAGGTTAGGGAAGTGAGAGGCTAACATAGAGGGCGAGAGCATGGGCATGGGCATCAAGAAAAAACTATTCTACTTCTCATTTGCCTGGAGGAGAGCCCCCTAAAAACTGGACTGCAAGGTGTGCCATAATGACCATTACGGGACTGTAACGGCTGTTATGTAAAAGGTAGCAGTGGCAACTGTTACTTGTTATGGGGTAGTAAAAACCGTTACAGAAAAAACGACCTAGAACAGTCCATTATGGTGCCAATACGGGCTTCTTTTTTTATTTTTTTTCAAAAAGAAGATAAAGGTGCCATAATGGCCATTACGGGGCTGTAACGGCCATTATGGCCCATATCGTAACAGTAACAGTGGTGGCCATTAGAGCCACCCTCACCATTATGGAATACCTTGCTAGACTGTCTTAGACGTTGGTCCCCGGTTTGGACCACAGCAAGTGTGTGTTTATGCTATTTGTGGGTGGGGGGATGCATGTGTAGAGGGCACTAATGTGCCTAGATATGTATATTGCTATAAATATGGATATAGAAGTGTGACATTTTCCTTATCCACAATTTTCATCAAATGCAACATTTCCTTTTCAAATCTGCTTTTGGATTCCATCCATCCAAATAGGCCCTTAATAGAAGACGGGATTCAGTCAAACATGCCTTACGAGAGTCCCGTAACAATCACAATTCATACCATGTCTAGTAAGCAATTAGCAAGTGCAAGTATCTAGGCATCATGCATAGGGAGGCCTTCCACTAGGGGCAAGGTATTCCATAATGGTAACAGTGGTCACAACGGCCACCACCATTACCATTTTGGCCTCTCTTTTTTTTCTTTTAACGTGTTTCAGCCCCGTAACAGACCGTTATAGGCCTTTTTTTTCTTCCCATAATGGCCTTTACGGCTCCATAATGCATAAATATTTCCACCGTTACCATTACATAATGGCCGTTATGGCCGTTACCTGACCATTTTGGAATACCTTGACTAGGGGTGGTTGGGTCAGGTAGGCACACTGATCAACTGGCCCAACCTACTTCTAAACCGAGGCATGTTACATGGGTATCTAGTTGAGATCAAGTAAACATGTAAGGCTCAGGTTGGACCTTATTTGAACCAACCTGCCCATTAAGGTCACTAATGACCTACAACAAATGACCTAACCCAAAATCCAAAACAAAAAAATTACCCTGGTTCTCAATGATATGATTGTAACAATTTCTTTATTGCTTCTATCACCAAAAGTTTTGCAAATGCATAACCAGTTCAGGATAGGTTGGGTTAGATCATATCAAGCTTGACTGGATTATAATTCAATGGGTCAAGTCAAGTCAAGCTAGAACTTAGTAAATATTAAGTGGGTCAATTTATGTGAGACCCGAAACCTCGAATACCAGTTCCTACACCAGATAATCGTTGACCGTAGGTCCATTGGCTCCGAGAATCTTGTGGCTTAACCGTAGTGTTGTTCCATTATCGAGCCGCAAGTTGTATCTCAACCCGATGTCTAAATTTTAATTTACAGACTTAAAGTTAAACAATTTGAGAAATGACAACTATGTCCTTATTTTATTTAGAAGTGGCCCATCACCGAAATTCTAAATCCGTTAGGTCCGAGAGCCTAGCCATTGCAACCATAGTCAAGTTACGAAACTACTGGTGAAAATGACACATCAATATGATACCTGGATTGTAAGTTATGAATAGAAGTGCGCATGTATATTTTGATAAAATTCATGAAATAACTCAAATAACCTTGACTTTTTCTAAATCTTTGAAATACTTTATTTTAAATCACCTAAATAACCTTTTTTTCTATTACCACCATAAGCTTAAATTTCTCAAAAACTTTACTAAGTATCCCCCCCTCTTTATAGACAAAAGGCCATTTTAAACTTGTTTTCAAGTCCGGAGACATAAAATCCTAAATCACAAACTCATTTCCAGCACTATTCTTCCAGCCCTTTTCTTTTTAAATCCTTCCTCAAGTAGAGACACTGATGCAGGACAGCCCTAATTATGATGCATGCTCTTGAACACAATTATTCAGCAGAAATAAAAGCAATAATAATAATAAAAACTAGCATTAATCATCATAAACTAAGAAAATCATAAAGGAAACATGTAATGGAACGGGCCATCATCACAACCACGAAGTATGAAATTCAATTAGTGCATAGGTTGGATCCGGCGAGGGATGGAACCTCCCAATCTTGCATGGCTATTCCCAATCGATCAATGAGGATCACTAGTCCGAAGAATCAGGAAGTTTATCGGATTAGGGATTTGAGAATTTGGGGTTTTAGGGTTTAGTTTGATTCCCAAGGTTTGATCGAGGAAGGATTAGCAAAATAAAATATAGAAAGAGGAAAAATGATTACCTTGAAGAATTTGGAAGGGCACAAGAAGAAATTAGAAGAATGAGATCAAGAAAGAAGAAGAAGCACCATAAGAGAGGGAAAGAGGAAGGAGGCAACCAAAGGTTTGCTCTTTTTCATAAATCAACAACTAAATTCGAGTTTAGGGCTTAGCCCTCTTAAATAAACACTAAAAACAAGTAAAAGACTAAACTACCCTCAAAGTTTAAGTAAAAACGCGCAAATAACATGAGTGCGGGAAAGTTCGGGCGCTCGGTCGGGCGCCCGAGGTCCCGCCGGAAGTCGTCCGAAAACCTCTAGAGAGGTTCAGGCGTCCGGCAGACCAAGTTCAGGCGCCCGATAGGGCGCCCGAAGGCTATGGTCGGGCGCCCGAAGGCAGTGGTCGGGCGCCCGATCGGGTGCCCGAAGTCTTCAGTTCGTTCGGCCTTTTCTCCTTTCATCCTTCACACGTGTCTTCCCTGAGTGGGGTCTTCTACGTGTTCAATCACATGTGAAGGGTCTTAAGCTCTTCAATAGTCGTCTATCCACAAGGATGGTACTTGTGGTTGGCGCTTTCTTCGTTGGTACACCTTGAATGCTTTTTGTTCCGCATCAGACACTCTTCTTTGTCTCATAGAAATCCCAAAAATCTGGTTGTGCACTTATCTCTGTGTCATAAGAAGCCTAAGGCAAGTAGAGGCTAAGAAGTAAGCTTAAACTTGTGAAGGAAGAAGTTGAGGAAAGAAGAGGAAGAAGAAAAGATAGTAGAAGCCAAGTTTTGGTTAGTTGGTGCCGCACCGAGTTTGAAATCCAATCTTCTAATTGTTAAAGGTGAGTCCATAAATTAGAGACACGCATATAAATGTGTTAGATTGCTTGAAAACCCTATAGAAGAACAAGCGTTCTTGTTTTAGTTTTATTTGAATTCATAGGGGTTTCCATTTTTATTCCGTACAAAGTCCAAATACTACCTGTTTGACAAAATGTCTAAAATAGTTGTGTTATTCCTTCTTTTGTTGTAGCTACCTCTTGAGTTAAAGCATGCTTGTGGCATTGAGTTTTATGCCCGGATTGGGTTTGGATTGATTGAATCATGTGCATATCATATTCAATGTTTATAGCTTGTTGCATCATTGTATGACTGAGTTTAAATGATTCATATCATGGTATGGTAATTATAGTGGGTTGTCTTGCAACACATGGTGTGTATATGATTAGTATGTAGATTGTCTAGATGCAGGATGAATTACATAGAGTCCTCTATGAGGAACTGATATTCATGAGGAAACCACGTGAGGTGGGTCGTCCCATGCTTGCCTTGAACACATGACATAGTGTGATTGTGTGTGAACTCATGCATGATGGTATCATAATTGATGCAGATTATGACACCCAATAATATAAGGGTTACGATAATTGCGAGTACAATGAAATATACATTGAAATTACTTGAGTTGGACACCACACCGGAAATGCATACTTCGACAAGACATGATTAGAGGGTCCCTAGGTGAAAGTCCCTAAACCCTGATTGGTACCATTGGGAGCGGCCAATGCCTAGATCGGGTGGAAGAACAGAGCCTAGAATGTCGAAATACCAAAGTAGGCGGCGACTCCCACAGGCGAGTATGGATTGGTTGAGAGGTTTGACCTGACCTACTTATGAGCAAGCAAAGATAGGTTGTGTATGATGAGCTCGTAAATCGTCCGCTATTATTTTGCCAGGCGACTTATGTCTTCTTGTTGTTAGGAAGATAGTGAGGTTCAATGCAAGTGGGTTAGACTAGTTCGGCTAGTGACTATGTAGTCCCACCTCTGTAGTTGACCACAATGGTAAGGCCTGTACAAGTGGGTAACAATCATATGCGAGTCCTACCTCTATACCAGACCCTAGTGATCCAGATGGGAAACATGGAAAGTTGTGGAAACGTTGAAAGATTGCGCACGTTACAAGTGGGTAGTAGTCTCACCTCTATAACGGGAATTGGTGCAATTGGAAATGATATGGAAAATGGAAAGTGGTACAATACATTGCATTTTTATTTTACTATTTATTGGCCCAGTAGGCCAGTGCATTATATGAGTATGACATGAAACAAATGCATTTTCACTACACACACACTCACTGGGCTTAGTAGCTCAAGGCTTCCTTTTTATTTTTTTTACAGGTGAGAGTAGAGAGTTACAAGAGTAGAGGTTGCAGACTCAAGTTGTCCTTTTTATTTTGTGCATACATACATACATACATATATATTTTGCAGTACCCTGTATATGTACATCGGGTATAGTAGATATGACATGGCTTATGTGTTGGCTTTCCTTGGGTGTGCTTAGTTGTACAAAGTTATATATGTTGAATATGATGTAAGTTTCTGAAAAATGATAAATGTTTATCGTCTTTACTTTCAGAAATTCTCCTTGTGGAGCCCCGCTTATGGGACTTTACGTGATAGCTGGAAGTCCCAAAATCGGAGTTCTACGGAGGCTGTTAGCCTAAATTTGGTGTACAGTAACCATAGGTTATCGACAATAGATTTAGGGGCGTGACAGTTTAGGACCTTGGGTAACATACCGTGGGATGGGTTTGGGCCAAAAATTCTTTCCCCATTTTGTAATGGATCAGGCTCAAGCAGTTCCAATCCAACCTTAACCCGAGCCATTGCCATCCCTAAATTGCCCATTGCTAGTGCGAAAGTAGTAAGTGAAAACTCAGGTTGGCCTCAATGCTTACAGGATATAAAACCTCATCACAAAAGGATTTCTCTTGTAGTTGTACTCCATTGTGCATGGTGGAAAAACTCCCCAGTTGTCTTCCTATATGAATGCAGTCATGCAAGGTGATGAACAAAGAGAACCAATGCTACCCGTCTCATGTTGTTGTGTCTTAACTTCTAGTTTAGACATCATAATCTCTTAATAAAAAGTGCAAGCAAGGTTCTTCAATTTGATAAATTTATGTGAGACTCATCTTTCATCGTTAACTGCATAATAAGTTTTCTAAATTTTTAGTTTTTCTAGTAAATTTTTTAAAACATTTACAAGTGATGTTGCCTGATGAAATGATTCCCTAAAGGATTTTGATGCATTAATTTTTAGGAACCTTGCAAGTGTGGGATTGATTTCTTCTTTCTGTTCCATCAATTTAACTAGCAAAATTATTTTATTTCTTTACAAGAAGAGATCCCATGGTGTATGTTGTTTGCAAATGGCATAGTTTTGATTGACGAGATGAGGGAAGGCATAAACACAGATAGATTTACGGAGTGATGCTTTAGAATCTAATGGATTTAAAGCATTTGGACTCAAACAAAGTATATGGAGTGCAATTTTAGTAACGATAGGAGTGAAAACGCAGAATTAGTTAATATTGCTAACCAAGAAGTTTCCCAAAATGACCACTTTCAATTAGGGTATTCAATAACGATAATAGTGGCCATAAATTAGCTTTATGACCGTTACCAATGTTGTCATGTGCGACTGCATATGTGATCACATATTTGCACATTTTTGGGGAAATCGCATTTGCAACAGTGGCACATGCGATCGTTGCACATATGTGATCACATATGCGATGTATGCAATCGCATACAGCATATGCGATTGCCACTTTATTATTATTTTTTTTATTTTTTTTTTTTGCAAAAAAAAAAAAAAAAACACTTTTTGCCTATAAAAAGGCTTCCAAAGCTCTCTCCATTTGCAATATTCTCACCCCAAACTCTCTTTCTTCTTCTCTTACATTTCTTAATTCCAAGTGATTAAATCTCTCTCTCTCTCTCTCTCTCTCTCTCTCTCTCTCTCTCTCTTACATTTCCTACTACAAGTGGTCTTAGACTCTCTCTCTCTCTCTCTCTCTCTCTCTCTCTCTCTACATACACAAACATTCCACATTTTTTTCCCTCTTTCTCCTACAAGCCTACCTACAAGTTACATTGAAGTTCAAGACAAAAAGTTCAAGACAAGAGTGACCCAAGACTAGGGTGAAGAAAGTCTCAATTATCAAGTCAAGAAGACTCTCAAGTTTCAAGTCTCAACTACAAGACAAGGGCTAAAGACTAGATTGAAGAAAGTCTCTATTCTCCCTCTCTTTCTCTAATTCTTTCTTTTTCTTGTTTCTTTTGTTTTGTTGTAAGTGTGTGACTAAGTGTAACTCTCTCTCTCTCTCTCTCTCTCTCTCTCTCTCTCTACATTCTCTTTCTTTCTATTTTTCTTCTCTCCCTTTCTTCTCTTCGACAACTAACAAGAGTAGACTACATCAAGTCTACAAGTAGTCAAGTACTAGTGGAAGTGTTTAAGTATAGCTCTATCTCTCCCTCTCCCATCTCTCTCATTTCATTTATTCTCTAATCTTTACTTGCCTTTACTTTAGTCTTTAGTTTTTAGTTGTTAATTTTTACAAGTTATAACAAAAAGAATCAATACACCATGTCTTCTTCCCAATCTTCCTCTTTGAAACCCTAGTTAAATGACCTGGGTTAGAAGTATTGGCACTATTGTAGTGCTACGGATAAGACTCACATAGTATGTGAGTTATGTGGGTATATAGGTTCCAGTAGCATTGCGTGGCACAAGCAACACCTTACACATACCGGGGTTAAATGCAAAAGCATATGACAAAATTACTCCAGAAATCCAAAGGGAGATCATGGAGTATATGGATAAACAATTGAGAAAGAGGTGTAATAGTACCCTATGTCAAGATGAATATATGGAACAAGATGCATACAAGGATATAAACATAATTGATGTAGATGAAGCTACCCCCCCGACAAGCCGATCTAGACCACCACCAGCCTTAAAAAAAGCTCGTGGGCATGGGCCCATGGATAGATAGTGTAGACCACACTCCGAGGATGTAGTCAACCAAAGGGGTCGGGGCAAAGGGCCTGCTCAAACAGCTTTAGTAAACCGGTATAAATAAAAAGTTAGGAAAACCACTATTCTATATGTCATTAAGTGGTTTGACTAAGCCGGTATTGCCTTCAATACAATTAAAATGAAAAGCTTCAAAGTTATGATTGAGACGATAAGTTAATTTGGACCTAGGCTTAAACCTCCTTCATATCATGAAATGAGGTAGACGTGTCTCAAAGTCGAGGTTGATTATACACAATCCTTCATAGCCGAATATAAGGAATCGTGGAAAACAAGCTCACTCATGACCAACGAATGGACAATAGATCCGGTCGGTCTTTCATAAACTTTCTGGTGAATTGACTAGTGAGGACAAAGTTCTTAAAGTTCGTAGAATCAGCCCATTCTCATGCTGCAAATTACTTGTTTAATTTACTAGATGGTATAATTGAAAAAATAGAGGAGGAATACGTTGTCTAGGTAATTACAGACAACACAGCCTCGTATGTAGCCGTTGGTCGTCGTCTTATAGAGAAGAGGCGTTGTTTATTTTGGACCCCTTGCGTAGTCCATTGTGTAAATCTTATGTTAGAAAATATAGGTAGGTTATTTTTAAATGTGATTGCAAAGGTGAGAAGAATCATGGTCTTTATGTAAAAACACACCTTTTATCTCAATCGAATGAGAAAATGCATAGGAGGTAACTTGCTACGTCCAGCAGTCACTACTTTTACTACAACCTTCTTAACACTACAAAGAATAAATGAAAAAAAAAAATCGAAACTTAGAAGCTTTATATTGTTGGCTGATTTTATAAATAGGCCTTGATCAAAAAAGGCTAAAGGGAAATAGGCTAAAAAACAATCCTTTCGTAAAAATTTTGGACACAAGTAGTAAAGGCACTAAAAGCACCCAAGCCCTTAATCACTGTGTTATGATTAGTAAACAGGAATAAGAAGCCAGCAATGGGCTACATATATGATGCAATGGAGAGGACGAGAAATAAGATCATGACCATTTTAACTATAAAGAGCGTGATTACAAGCCCATTATAGATATTATAGATAAAAAGATGGAACAACCAAATGTCATCTATATTGTATTCGGCTGCCTACATCCTCAACCTATCCTGTTTATTCGCTTCCCCCGATCCGACAAAAGCAGAGACTATACATATAGTAGGTTTTATTAACGTGTTGGAAAGAATGGTTCCAGATAGAGAAGAACAAGACAAGATCTCAACTCTACTGGACTTCTATGCAAAGAGCGAGGGCATATTCTCGAGGGATATTGTCATCAGGCATCGGACAATGAAATTGCCCGGTAAGTAATATGAATGTCCCAGCTCTCTTACAAATAGTTTTTTATGATCTAATCTACAAAGTCTAACCTACTTAAACTGTTTTTCTCAACTGACCGGTGGGCTGCCTATGGAGTGAACTTGAATAGGAAGGATCTAGCTATAAAGAAGCTAGCCATAAGGATTCTTGGACTCAAGTGTTCTACTAGCAGTTGCGAGCGTAACTGAAGCACGTTCAAGGCAGTAAGTTTGGAAAAATGAAAATGTTAATATGTTATAGTTTAGAATAATTGTAAGTGTAAGTTAAGCTAATGCCTAATGCACTTTCTTTCATGCAGATTCACACCAAGAAAAGGAATCGCCCTAAACAAAAGAAGCTCAACGACTTAGTCTTCGTCTACTACAATCAGAAATTGTGAGAACGATTCCAGGCTAAGAAAGAAAAGCATGGCTTCTATAAACCAATTTGCTTAGATGAGCTGGATGCAGATAATGAGTGGCTTGTAGAGACGGAAGACCCAATCTTTGCTGGCAAGGCGCTGACATGGGCCCAAGTTAAAAATGCCGCATACGGATTAACACTTGGAGAAGGTAATTCTACTTTCGCTTGAAGGTGAAGGAGAGCGGGGGAGGAGGAGTTAACCCGTGGAAGAGATTGAGGAGATAGAAGAAGGTGATGATGATCAAACTGAAAATCCACCACCGGATATTAATAAAGTATTAGTACATACAGATGATGAAGAAACAAAAGAAGAAGAAGTATATGTGGAAGAAGGAGATGGCTTTGATGATGATGGTGGTGATCAAATGCCACAATGGCAAATAGATCAATATATATAGCATTTATTATTATTTTTCCATTTTCTACAATCAATAATAAATAAATAACTTCTTCATTTTATTTTTAGTTACTTGTTAGTTGTTACTTCTTACCGTACTTGTTAAGTGTTACTTATTTGTTAACGATATTGTTGAATGTTGATGACTTGATGTTTAATTTATTTATTTCACTCAAATGTATTTTAAATATGTAAAATTAGTTATCTATTAATTTAGAAAAGGTGCCCCCTACCTTCATAGATATTTTTACATTTTTTTTCTTTTTTTTCTCCATTTTTTCAATTTTTTTTAATTTTTCAAAAAAAAATGCGATCGCATATGCACACAATCGCATATGTGAAATGACAATATTGGCCGATACGATACAGTTCGTAACAATCAAAAGAAATTTTGAAGAAACTATAAAGGCCCGGTATCAAACAATTAGGGGCCTGTATTGGCCCATTACACCCTCGTATTGGCCATGACCAAGGTATTCTATAACGGTAACACTTGCTGTAACAGCCACCACCGTAACCGTTGTGATACGAGCCATAACGACCATTACAACTTCTTTTCTTCCTTTTCTTTTTCTTTTTCTTTTTCTTTTTTTTTCTTGTTTTTTTTTGGGGGGAAAAGAAACCTATTTTGTCCTTGTAATAGTCTATTATGGAGCCATTACGACCGTCGCAAGACCATTACAAGGTGTTCCAGTACCATTATGGGGCCTTTTTTTTTTCAACAACTGTATTGGGTGTTACAAGACCATTATGGGTCTTTTTTTTTTTTTTTTCCATTATGATCCTGTAACATGTAATGGTGACTGTTATGGCCGTTATGTAACCGTTTTGAAATACCTTAGCTGTTATAGACCTGTTACTGGACATTTTTTTCAGAATGGGTGTGACAACCTTGTAACACATTATGGATCCCACCATTACCATTATGAAAATGCCATTGCAGATGTTATGTAACAAATTTTTTATTTTTTTTTAATACCATGCTTTCAATACCCGAGGTCAATAATTCATTAGAGTGGAGAGATTGAGAAGGATGTTGACCATAGAATCCAAGATGGGTGGAAGAAATGGAGATGTGTCTCTGGAGTTTTACGTGATCGTCATGTACCACTCAAATTGAAAGTGAAAGTTCATAGGACAGCCATAAGATCATCCATGCTTTTTGGTACAAAATGTTAGGCAATTAAGAAACAGCACGTTAATAAGATGAGTGTAGCTTAAATGAGGATGTTGAGATGGATGAGTGGCAAGACAAGGAATGATAAAATTAGAAATGAATGCATTCAAGGGAACTTGGGAGTAGCATCAATAAGTAATAAGATAAGGGAAAGTAGACTTAGATGGTTTGGTCATGTGCAATGGAGACCAAGAACCCTGTTGTGGTTAGGAGTGAGTTGGTACAAGTTGAAGGCTCCAAAGCATCAAGGGGTAGCCCAAAAAGGACGTGGATGGAGATAATAAGAAAATACTTGATGAACTGTGATCTAACTAAAGCTATGGCCCTTGATAGAGTAGAACGCAAACCCCAATTGATTGGGAAAAGGCTTAGATGATGATGATGAAACTATTTAATTTCTTTTAAAGAGAAAAATGAAAGAAACGTATTTAGTAAAAGCTCAGCTAATTGAGGTACAAAGCTGCCAATGCAAATCCTACTTCTTTAATTCATGTGAATTGCATAGGAACAGGCTCAAACAGCCATATGCCCCCAAAAAATTACTACAGCAACATAGAAAAGGCACCCAAAGGTCTAAATGCTCCAACATTCCTCAACCTCAGAAAAAATTGGTCTGTTGGGCCCACCACGGATAGACCATGCCCGAAAAGAAGAAAAAAAAAATCTCCTCAATAGGACAATATGAACCTTTCAACATGAGGTCTGAAGATAGATCACTGAGAAGAGAAATAATAAGCACAGCAATTTGCACACTGCAACTGAACAAAAAGACACAAGATCAGCATCTAGGCATTCCCAAACTGAGATCATGCTCCATCCATCACGGTGCCCAACACACGAACAGTCTAGATCAGTGGAGCATGGACCACAAATGTCAAAGCGGAGAACCCAAGCATATCAACACATATCCTCCGATCAACAATCCTACAACAGCTAATATTTCTGATCATCCAAACAGTCTCAGATTTGGATTCCAACTTCCCAATCACCAATTACCTCAATTCGAAAACCCAAAAGAAAAAAAAAATCAAGAATCTCATCAGATGGAGAGAATTTCCAATACCTGCGCGAGCACCAGTAGCGCCGGCACGCTTGAGGCCCTTTTTCTTCAAGATGAAGCTGGCACCTATGAAAGCGCTCGAGAGCACCGCAAGAATAAGCCCTCTTGTATTATCAGAAACTCCCATCTTCTCTATACCTTTTGCCCTTGACGCCATTCAATTTCCTACAGATCTCTCTCTCTCTCTCTCTCTCTCTCTCTCTCTCTCTCTCTCTATATATATATATATATATATATATATATATATATATATATATATATATATATATATGCAGCAATTCAAATCTCCCGGGAAGACAAAAGCTAATAGAGCCGTCCAAATTCCCGCCAACAAATTCGAAAGATCCGGATCGATTAGGTTCCTAGCTCAAGAAAACGATGGATTCAAATCGGACGCTTTCAGAAACGAAACGAGATTTTCGCCGTTTTCGTCGGAAGTAAAAAAGAAAGAAAAAAAATAATAAATAAATAAATAATAGCTAAAAAGTCCAGCGGATACACGGATCGTCGCTCGATCTCTTCTTCGTGTCGGGAGGGTTTTTTGTTTTGTATTTTTTGTTCGTGAGGTTGGTTTAGTAGTCCGCTGGACCACCAATATCCCTTAGTCCGCGTAACATCCATTAGTCCCACTCCCAATTATCCAAACTTTTCATCTGGCCGTAAGATTCAAATGTGAATTTCCACCGTATAATATTTAGAGCTATTCTAAAATCCTTTCCAATTTAACGGAATTTTCCTTGAACTCTAATTTTCATCAGACCATGCATATGTTCCCTTCAATATCCAATCAGTCAGATTCCGGTATCAGAGGCAATTCGCTACGCTTTTTTTAACTTCGTAAAGTGAAGAGCCAGAGCTCAGCTGTTACTTACGGGAGCGGATTAGGTGTTACTCGGGTAACACCTTACTGTAGGCCCACTTTGATATTTTTGTATATCCACACTGTCCATCCGTTTCTACAACCCATTTTAGGATGAGGTACCAAAAGTTATATAGATTCAAATCTTAGGTGGACCACACCACAGTGAGTGAGTGCCTCACCATTAAATATTCTAAAGGTCCCATTGTAACGTTTTTATAATGTTTATTTGCAATCCAATCTGTTGATAATGTCAAGAAGATCTGGATGAAGGAAAATAACAAACATCAGCTTGATCTAAAACTTTTTTGGCCTAAAACAATATTTTAATATTCATTCATAACCGTTTCCAGTGGTATGATCCACCCGAGATTTAGAGCTTCTCAAGGTTTTGAATCTCGCCATAAAATGATCTGGAAAAAGTAGATGTACGGAGTGGATATAAAATAATTACATCAAGGTGGGCCCCACACGGTTAGGGTTACCCGGGGACAGCTCCTCCGCTCCCGGTACTTTGGTGTCTTTTTTGGTAGTAGAATACCTGAAACGCCGAATGCGACTACGTGAGGGGTATAATGGTTATTTTGGCAAAATAGGGTTGAGAACTGATCAGGTGAGACCCAGCCTCACCCAAGACGGTGCGGCACTTACTGTGGGCCCACCTTGATGTATGTATTATGTATCTACTCCGTCCATACTATTTTTCAGATAATTTTATTAGATTATCCAAAAAAAATGAAAGAGATCCAATTATCATATGGACTATACCATAGGAAATTGTGTTAATTGACCATTAATAGGCTCCAAAGGTTTTGGATCTAGCTGATATTTTTTTCTCCATTAATCCACAATTATGGGACCTTATCAACAGATTGGGTGGTAAATAAAAATTACAGAACTATTAAGATGAGTCTTAAGAAATTTTTAATGGTAGGACGGTCAATCACCACTATTTCTTATGGTATGGTCCACCTAATTATTAGATCTGCTTCATTTTTTGGTATAATGCTCTAAAATGATCTGGAAAAGTAGATGAACGGTGTGGATACATAATAAATAGATCAAGGTGGTCCAAGGTAACCCCACGGTAAGAGCCCCATCGTACTCACCGGTGTCTCACATAATCCGCTGTCGCTTGGGATTCTTACTTCAATAGCCCTGATGGTGACTATTTTTACTAAAAGTCTAATTCCTTATATAATTATTTTTTTTGCCTTTTGACAAAAAATTAAAAATTTATGATCGAAAATGCCCTTGGACAGTTTTCCTTTGGGTACTATGGTTTCCCACTGGGGCACGGTAGGTTCCCTAATAACATAGTGGTTAGAGGGGCAATTTCGACTGCAAAAATTTCAGCTTCTTGTCAAAAGGTTAGAAGGGATGAGCTGACAAGAAATTGAACTTTTAGTAAAAATAGCCACGCCTCAGTGCTATTGCTGTACAAATACTTTCGGTACCCTAACGGCTGACAAGCTGGATGACAGCGGGAAGAGCGTAGAAAAATCTGACGCGGATTGGCTACTACACCCGCCAGTCCCGGCTAAGAACCGACAGGGCCTCTGAGGGCCACCATGATGTACGGGTATTATCCACACTGTCCATTCGTTTTTCCATTTTATTTAAGGTACAACCCAAAAAATAAGGTAGTTTAAAGGCTCAAGCGGACCACACAGTGAGGACTAAACACTTACCGTTGAAAACTATTTGAGGGCTACATAAGTTTCGGATCAAACCGATAGTTATGTTTTCCCTTCGTCCTGACATTACGAACAGGTTGGATGGCAATTAACCATTACTTTGGTACTAAGTTGGGTGTTATTATCACTTCTGCTTCTTGTGGTGTGCTTCACTTAAGCTTTGGATTTGCCTACATTTTTGGGGTTTAACTCTAAAATGATATGGAAAAATAGATGGACAGTGCCGATGAAATCCATACATCACTGTCACCCCTTTGCGCCATGAACATTCCCACCTAGGGACCGGCAGAGGTGTATCAGGTCCGTGTTCGAAAACTATAGCGGCACGCGGCTTGGTGGATCCAGCGGGGAAGAGGGTAGAAAACTATAGGAGCGGCGGATTGGTTTGCCCGGAAATATTTTTGTGCCGGGGTTGTGTGGGGCCTATTGAGAGGTCTGTGACAAATCCACTCCGTCCATATGTTTTTAAAGACAACAATGGGAAAGGATTCTAAAAGTCAGGCATATTCAAAAATCAAGTGGGCCATACCACCCGAAACTGTGGGGATTGAACATTTGGCAGTGACAGAAGTTTTGTATTATGATGGTATTAATTCCTACAGTTTATCCGAGTGTTAATAATCATATGAATGGTTTGGATGGCATATAAACATCATTGTCAGCTCTAGAAAGTTTTCAACGGTGGACGTTGCTATTTCGACTGTTTTGTTGGTATGGCTCATTTGAATTCTTGATCCGCCTGATTTTTGTAATCCTGTTATAGCATGTCAAAACAGATGGGCGAGTTGAGTGGATTTGTCACCAGACATAGGCCCCACGCGGTGGTCTCAGGCACATAGATGTCTCTTGTCCCGTCATACTCCTGAAAAGGATAATTGTTAAAGTGACCCCACTTGTTAACAAAGTTTACAAAAATGTGCTATTGTAGTAGAAAGAATAATTTTTGGCCCTCAGACAATGTTCACTAGATTTTCCCTTCCGCTCTTTTTTAGACAGTATGATAGTTGAGTGACCCACAAGCTATAGACAATTTTGACCAAATCAAGGGATTGGGTCCCAACAAAGAGTAAATTAGCCTCTCATGCAAGATCAAATGAATTTGAAATCATATTATTTGAACACTATTTGATTACTCAAAAGTGGGTCTAAGTAGTTGTGGATGGCATATGATAACTACGGATCGTACTTGGATCATATGTCTGACCAAAAAGGTCATTACTCCCTCGTTACATGTTCAAATGAAGTAATTCTAAAGCCATTTGAAAGCCCATTCAATTATCTTTCCAACGAGTATAAGATCACCTAAATCGGACATGTAACGAGGGAGTTATAACCATTTTCGTGGGACACGTGATCCAGATGCGATCCGCCATTTCCATTTGCAATCTACAGTTGTCCTCTGCGATTCATAGGTCCCAAGTACGATCCACAGTGTTTATCTACGATCCATAGTTTTCATCTATGATCTAACATTTTCATCGGCGATCCACAGTTGTCATCAATGATTCATAGGTCCCTTCTGTGATCCATAGTGACTATCGGCAATCCACAACTACTTTGACCCACTTTTGAGTAATCAAATGATGTTCAAATAATGTGATTTTAAATTCATTTGACAACGAGGGAGTTATAACCGCTTTCGTGGGACACGTGATCCAGGTGTGATCCGTAGTTTCTATCTGCGATCCACATTTGTCATTTGCGATCCATGGGTCCCAGGTGTGATTCAGAGTTGCCATCAACAATCCACACTTTTCATCTACGATCTAACATTTTCATCAGCGATCCATAATTACCATCAGCAATCCATGGGTCACATTTGCGATCCATAGCTTCTTCAACCCACTTTTGAGTAATCAAATGGTGTCCAAATGAGGTTATTTCAAATCCATATAAAATTTCATTCAATTATCTTTCCAATGAGTACAAGATCACCCAAATCGAATATATAACGAGGGAGTTATGACTGTTTTCGTGGAACACAGTGATCATCAATGATCCACAATGTTGATCAGCGATCCATGGGTCACATTTGCGATCCATAGCTTCTTCAACCCACTTTTGAGTAATCAAATGGTGTCCAAATGAGGTTATTTCAAATCTATATGAAATTTCATTCAATTATCTTTCCAATGAGTACAAGATCACCCAAATCGAATATATAACGAGGGAGTTATGACTGTTTTCGTGGAACACAGTGATCATCAATGATCCACAATGTTGATCAGCGATCCATAATCACTTGGACCCAATTTTGAGATATCAAATGATTTCCAAATGAGGTGATTCCAAGCTATTTAAAATATCATTTAATTATCTTTCCAACAAGTACTTAATCACCCAAATCCAACATGTAACGAAGGCGTTATGACCATTTCGTGGGACATAGTGATCATCGATGATCCATAGTAACTTGGACCCACTTTTAATCTATAAAATGGTGTCCAAATGAGGTAATGCTAAATCCATTTGAAATCTCATTCAATAATCTTTTCAACAAGTACTTGATCACCCAAATTTGACATCTAACGAGGGAGTTATGATCGTTTTCGTGGGACACAATGATCATTAGCTATCCATAGTGACTTGGTCCCACTTTTAAGCTATCAAATGGTGTCTAAATGAGGTGATTCCAAATCATTTGAAATTTTATTCAATTAGCTATCCAACAAGTACTTGATCACCCAAATCCGACATGTAACGAGGGAGTTATGATCGTTTTCATGGGACACAGTGATCATCAGCGATCTACAATGTTGATCAGCAATCTATAGTGGCTTGGATCCACTTTTAGGTTATCAAATGGTATCAAAATGATGTTATTATAAATCCATTTGAAAACTCATTCAATTAGCTTTCCAAAAAGTACTTGATCACCCAAATCCAACATGTAACGAGGGAGTTATGACCGTTTTCGTGGGACAAAGTGATCATCGGCGATCTACAGTGTTGATCAGCAATCCATAGTGACTTAGAACCACTTTTAGGCTATCAAATGGTGTCAGAATGAGATTATTTTAAAACCATTTGAAAGATCATTCAATTACCTTTCTAACAAGTACTTGATCACTCAAATTGGACAGGTAACGAGGGATTTATGACCATTTTCATGGGACATGTGATGCGGATACAATTTGCAGTTACTTAAACCCTATTTTGACCTATCATATGGTGTTCAAATGAGGTGATTTTAAAGTCATTTGAAAGCTCATTCAATTATCTTTCTAACAAGTACTTGATCATCAAAATTTGACATGTAACGAGGAAGTTATAATTGTTTTCATGGGACCTTTATGTATATTGAGGGAGTTATATATGATCGTAATTAATGTAGATTGTTTATACTTTTGCGGGCCACCAAGTGGCTGTGTGATAATCGGGTAAGGTCCCACCTGATGTTCCAAGGGTGGTCGATTCAAATAAACAGATATGATCTCACATGGGAGGCCCATCACTCTTTGTTGGGACTCACTCTCTCAATTCAGTTGAAATCAACTTTAGCTTGCGGGTCACTCAATTGTTGTACTATTTGAAAATGAGTAGAAGGGCAAAATGGTCTTAAACAGTGATCTAGGGTCAAAATTTCATCTTTCTGCTATAGTAGCATCCTTTTGTTGACTAAGTCAACAATTTAGGGCCACTTTAATAATTATCCCCTCCCGAAAACAATAGGACGCCTCTTCGGTGGATTCGCGGAGCCACTGAGGTCGGTGAATCCCCGACTGTTGGGCCCACCTTGATGTATGTGTCTTATATCCATGTCGTCCATCTATTTCGTAAGATCACGTTAGGTACAAGTCCAAAAAACGCAGCAGATCCTACCTCAGTTGGACTACACCACAGGAAATAGTGGTGATTGACCATTAAAAATTTATCTGGGGCCACTGAAGTTTTGGATCAAGCTGATACTTGTGTAGTCCTTTCATCCAAGTTTCTGACCTTATCAAAGTATTGGATATAAAATAAACATTCCAGCAACAACGAATCATTAAAGAAGAGACTATAAGATACTCAAGCTCCATTTGCATAGTATACAAGCGTTCTTAATTATGACAAGTGGGGATGTGGTTCGATAATCTAGACCATTGATATGTTGTTTTCAACTCAAATTGACTATATCTCGACCTTTGGATTTTCAAGGAAATTACAACACCATTATCATCGATGGCTTATATTTTGCTCAATATGATGTAGAGTTGAAATGGATATACATTTATTTGTTGAACGTGTATGATCAGTCATCGTTTTCAATCACAGTTGATGGCCATTAATCCAACAGTTAGCGGCCCTTTCTATCAGGGCATGTGGATGACTTAAGGATTGTTTGGCATCTCTACTCTAATTCAATAAGAGCTACTTCAATAAGCCCTTTTTATTCTAGCTCTTTTTTTAAATAAGCTCGTTTAGTAAAATCTCCACAAAAAAAAAAAAACTCTTATTTAAAACAAGCATATTTGGTAAAACTTTCAAATAAGAGTTTTTCTTAAGGGTAGTTGACGTTATTTTTAAATATTACAACGACTTTAATATAAGAGCAATCCACATCGTTGTTTTGGTGGACCGTCCATCATGTGGTGCCCACCTTTAACGTGGACTGTCCATCAAGCGGGACCCACTTGATGTGCATGTTCCATCATATTGGGCCACACTTTGATGTGAACCTTTCATTACGTGGGCCCACTTTGATGTGGGGCCCCACTTTAATACGAGTCATTCATCATGAGGGGCTCATCTTTGATGTCCACCATCCATCATGTGGGTCCCACCTTTGTTGTGGACCACTATCGTGTGGGGCTCACTTGATGTGGATAGCCCATCATGTGGGATCCACCTTTGATGTCCACCATCCATCATGTAGGTCCCACCTTGGTTGTCCATCATGTGGGCCCAACCTTCAATATGGGTCATTCATCATGTAGGCCCACCTTTAATGTCAACCTTCCATCATGTGGTCTCACATTCAATATCCACCATCCATCACGTCAGTTCTACCTTTGATGTGGACCATCCATCATGTGGGTCCCACCTTTGTTGTGGACCATCTATCATGTGGGGCCCACTTGATGTGGATAGTCCATCATGTGGGACCCACCTTTGATGTCCACCATCCATCATGTAGGTCCCACCTTTGTCATGGAGCGTCCATCATGTGGGGCCCAACCTTCAATGTGAGTCATTCATCATGTGGGCCCACCTTGAATGTTAACCTTCCATCATGTGGTCAACACATTCAATGTCCACCATCCATCATGTGGGTCCCACCTTTGATGTGGACCATCCATCAGGTAGGGCCTGCTTGATGTGGATCGTTCATCATGTGGGGCCACACTTTGAAGTAGGCCATCCATCATTTGGGGCCCACCTTTGATATGGGTCATTCATCAATGTAGGGCCCACCTTCACTATTGGTTGTTCATCATGTGGGCATAAGAAATTGAAAAGAGAAAGAGAAGAGGGTAGGATGAGAATTACTTGAAAAGTTTAAGGACAAACTTGTCCAAAATGTTTACTCGCTTAAGCTAAATAAGCTCTGTTTCAAAAAGTAACCCCTTCCCAACTTATTAAATTGGAACTTATTTGCTACTTTCTAAACAAATAATCACATTGATTAGACTTTAACCAAACAACCTAAAAGCTTATTTAAAAAAGAAAAAAAGAAAAAGAAGCTGGTAAGCTCTTATTTGTAGAGATGCCAAATGCCCCGTTAGTGTGGAGTTATTGTTACTCACTTTAGATCCCATGTTAGAGTAAGTCACTATCATTCAGCTGGTTTAAGTGGTAAATTAATACTAAATAATGATACAATTGTTGATCCCTCACCCATCCTTCTTAAAATATAGCCTAGTACACACAGGTATTAGTTCTGCAACTTGCTCGGCTATGTAAGCGAGCGTTCCAGAGACCAACCCGAATTGAATTCCTATACAAGAACTTCCACCAGGTCTCTTGTGGGCCCTTCAGAGGAGTCCTAGACTGGTACACTCCATTGTCATCAGAAGAGCCTGAACTTAGGAAGACTTGCGAGATTTTGTCTTGCTGCACTTCTTCTTACTGAATAGCAATTCCTTCCTCTAACGAGGTTGTTTGTTGCACTCGAATCTGAAAACTGAAAAATTACTTTCTGACTCTTGAATTCGGAGCTGACAAGGGATTTCTTTTGTTATGCTCTAAACTTGGTGACCAGGCTCACTAAATTCCCGAACTCCAAGTTTGGTTTGTAACAAGGAAAGTTTTATTTTTTCTTTTAGCCTCTTCTATGATATTTTAATTTAAGATATTTATCTACTCTAATATGGCCAACCCCAATAACCCACATGCATCAAAATGTAAAATACATCATCCATCCAAAATATTACAGTCTAAATTTTCTAACATAAACATGTAAAATAGGAAGTAAGCTAAACATGGGGCGCTCAAAACAGGTCTAGTAATACCTTCTTTAAAAAGGGAAAGAATATGTGGCTCAAGCTCAATGCACTCAGTAGGCATACCGTATAGAGAATCAGGGTTACAAAGCAAGCAAACAACTAAGCACATTATCATTTGTGAGTATGTTATAACAAGTAGATAATAGATCCAACATACAGTATGGTTGGGATGGTAGTGCGTAGTTTCGCAAGCTGTGGGGTCCAACACAATGATCTTCTATCTAAGCCAGTCTCATACCTAATTTGGATAGCGAGTCTCAATATAGTAAACTCCTAATCTCAGGTTAGTCCTATACCTAACCAAGATCTTAACCGTTGCGAATGAGCCTATGAAGTCTAGTTGCGCCTCCACCAACTCGAGTGGGTAACGTATGAATGAATGCATGGTTCAATGCTAACTTTACCTTCCTTCGTATGGTGCATCTCTGGACTGCTTGTTATTTTCTTACATAAATCCTAATCCTTCCATACAAGTGTAATCCGGTGTCTTCAACACAAGTGTGGGATGCATTTCTAAAGAGTCAAGTTTCGTCGCGTCAACCCCTTCCCCATTCTGCTATTGGCTCAATAGCGGAGGAACAAAATTTGTTTTACCCTACTAGGCTCAGTAGTCAAAATAAAACATCATCAACCTGGAAAACGACAGTAGGTAGGCTTGTTACACCTCTTCCGTTCCTGGTCCTAGCGGTGTAATGGACTCTCGCACCTAACCTACTGTGCTCACTCCCACTTGACCTACAATGGAAGATGACCCAATTGATACCAATCTAAACAGGTTCCTTGGAGGATGGGTGTCTCCAATTACGGGATCTATACCGGGGTGACAACAATGCACCCTTCTCGTTCTTCTCAACAATATCGTCCAAGATGGTCATCCCATGGCCTCAACACAAACCATTTCACCTAATTAGCCATCACATGGCTGCCAATCAAATCATTCCACCAATATAATGTTTTAACATTTTCATGCATGGATGCTCAACATGCTAATACATTACCATTCACATGTAAAAGAATAAAAATGAAGTTCACGAGTCTAGTCTTACATTACTCGCCATTGTTAAGGAATAAAATCCAAGCAAAGGTCTAGCACCTTTTCAGCCTGCTAATCTCCAATCCCAAGATTCATGGGCCCATTTAGGCTTTTAACAAAAGTGGCTTATAAAGCCAATGATTCGGTTCAGTCACTTGCCCATTGGGCTTGCATCTTACATCATTTTGTCATTTTTCCACTAGTGGGCTCGCCTAAGGCCCAATCCCATATTAAGGGCCTACTCCATCAAGTGCCCAAGGCCCATGAATTTGGTCCATGAAGCATGCCTCAAACATCCAATTACTTAGCATGTTACAAACATTATCATCAATGACTACAACATACCCAATCTTCATTCAATCAGTCCATATCGGTCGGTGTGGTCCATGATCATGATTTAACCATCCATATGCATCAAGGATTGGGTTCCACTAGGTGTGGACCCATGGCTAATCAAAGGTACATTTCCACGCCATTTCATCCACACATAATAAGTAACATAATGCATACGTTGAAAAAGGGCTCCAAGTATTGGCAACACACAATAATAAGATGGATGGCAGATTAAGAGACATCAGGCCTCATTTTACTTGAGATCTGCCTTACTTTAAGTTCCACACATGGCCCACTCATCAGCCCACAATTTTCGGTCCATCTGGACCTTGAGATGACACCATTTAGGGCCATCAACGGGCCTTACCATATGGCCCACCACACTGTCCAAGGAATTTACAACGTGGGTCCAAGTTACATGCATCAAAGTGGGTCACATGGGCTGCCCAAAGCTGATGGGCAGCGGGCATACAAAATACATACATCATAGTAAGTCCCACGGCTAGTGGGCCCATTGATGGCATCCATCACATCCACCAAGGGATCCTACGGACAGTGGGCCCTAGTCATTGTCCAAGATGGACAGCGGAAATATGAGACATTCATCTAAACGGTCCCCGGCATGTGTAGGGCCCAACGGCCCATCAAAGTACAAGTTCGGGCGCCATCAAAATCACTAATTTCCGTGATGTGGCCCACCTAAGATTTGGGTCTGCTGCACTCTTGAACTCATTCTCTAAAATGGGCTGAAAAATGGATGGAAGGTGGATATATCACATACATCATGGTGGGCCCAAGTGTTTTAATGGTAGGCATCAATCCCCATTATTTCACGTGGTGTGGCCCATAAAAGTTTTGGATCTATTTCATTTTTGGGCCCATGCCGCAAAATTACCACTAGTCCTTGTTGTGTGGTCCACCTTGTTTGGTGCGTTACACTAAACTTCATGATCCCCCAGCTACGTGAATTATGTGATACGATAATGCAACAAACAAGATCAAATCAACAACCACACGAGCACAAGAGTTTTTTTTTTTTTTTTTTTTTTTTTACGTGGAAAGCCTTCAAACAAGTAAAAACCATGGGATCTCGTCCAGAGAAACAATCCACTATGCAGTATACTTTTTACAACCTCGATCTCAAGCACAACTTGCTTGGATCTAACCTTCTTCACTCACACATAAGCGAATAACAATAAAAGGAAATAGAAACCGAGAGATCTCACCGAGCACGAGGATGTAGAAGCGCCGAGACGACGACTGCACCGTGAATCACCTTCACAAGTAGAGATCTCCTCTTCCAACAAGCTTCCTCTCTTAAATACTCATCATCTCTTCCTCTTTTTTTTTTTTTTTCTCTCTCTCTCACCTTGGACGTGTATGAAATTGCGGTTTTATCGCTTGCAGAGATACTTGGAGATATGCCTAATATCCTAGAGGGGGGTGAATAGGACTTTTTGAATTTTCAATCACAATTTAAATGCAATTTAAATCGATTACAGCAACCACGATTATCACAATTACATTTAAGGCAAACACATGTTCAATTTGCAAGAAAGACTATCATTGGCATTTTATCAAACAGTTAGCATTCATGATTGACTAAGCTATTTCACACGTTCAACACATAGCAATCATTCAATCTCACAATGCATAACGATATATAGTGGTTCGGTTTCCCTACTCCACTCTCGGTTCACGACCTCAACCTATGAGAACACCGAATTTCACTATAATCATGGTTTTAAATCAGGTTAACCATCAATCTTAACATCCTATGTTCTAGGACTACGTTTACCATCCGCCGATGGCCCAATCCAGGGACTTATCGAGTTTAGATCTCAAACTCTCACCAATCCTAATCCAAGGACGGCCACGTACACTCCCGTCGAAGTTTTCTAATTCAGGGAATAATGACACAATAAATGGAATCTCAAATAATAGACATACTTAAATGGTTGAGCCCCGATTCGATGCCTTTGACGAGTAGCTTCAGCTTCACGTGCTTTAGCTCCTCTCTATGCTCCCAAGATCAGCTACCGATGCAAATGATATGAGTATGATTATGCCGGGTAGTTGGGAGAAAGATGGTCAAGTTCCTCTTGCCTATTCAATCAATGGTTATGTAGGAACTACCAAACTCAGCATTCAATAGTTATAAAAGACCTCTTGATGAAGTTTCGATGGTAGGTCAGTCATGAATGCAAAGCTTGAGTTCATAGTTCAAACTGAGCTTTTAATACTCAATGATCAGCCATAAATGGCTAGGTTTGAATGATGAACTTAAGAGGAATAAGAGCAAGGAGGGTAGGAAGAGAAGAATTAAAGGCTCTCTCACTTGGATTTTAATGAGTGATAAATGCTTGCCCTAATAACTCTCAAAACGAGCTCTTATAGATGCCCAAAATCGGATCCCAACGGGCAGAAAACAGTCATAAAATGACCTGTCAGAAACCCTTGACGACCGGTCAAAATTGGAGTCTTGACCGGTCGAATTATGATGACCATGACCAAAAAGGTTGCTGGATAGTTTTGATGGGTCGGGGATTGGTCGGCTGTCCGGTCGGTTATACTGCCTGACCAGTCGGATGACTGGTCTAATTTTCGGGCAACAAGGCACAAAAACCATTGGACGTTTTTGATCGGTCGGCGATTGGTCGGATGACCGGTCGGCTCTACTATCGGACGACCGGTCTAATTATGGGTAACACAATACAAAGTCCGCTGGACATTTTTGGTCGGTCGGCGACCAGTCGGCTGACCGGTCGGTCATTCTATTTCCCTTAACAAGTCTTGGTTGGACTGTTTTTGCAGGTCGGTGACTGGTCGCCTGATCAGTCTTTTACCCTTGTTTAGGCATGACCAGGCTCAATATTTGCTTGACAGATTGGTGCTATCAAAGGAGGGTTGATCTTTGCTTTTCAATGATATCAACACCTAGCCAAAGGAGATTCAAGTCTGATCAACTTGACCATATGGGTCGAGCAAGAAATGGGTTAAAGATGAATTGATGATTACGCCATTCATTGATGATTTGGGATACCTAAAGTCGATCTATATGCAACTTACCTTGCGATCTTGTTTCCACTTGAGCTTGAGCATAAGAAGAAGCATTGTCTTCAAGTGTTGTGCTACAAATCTTCGACCGGGGCTCTCAAGACAAGACACAACTAGGAGACACCGCAATTGACAAAATATAATGTACTAACAGTGTAAACGACCTATTAGGATATCCTAATCTCATATTAGAAGCTCATATATAGCTTTGCGCAAGAGTTTAGCCGAAATAGGAAACTACGGATCGCAGTCCGCGTGCACCGCCGACTTGTCGCCAGAGGTGGCCGACCGGTCGGTAATAACCACTGATTGTCCAGCGAGCAACTGTAGAGAAAAACCAATATTTGACCTCTCCCATGACCGGTCGCCGACTAGTCATCCATGACCCAAGGCCAGTCGTCGACCGGTCCTTAAGGACTTGAAACAGTCCAGCGTGTAGCAGCCTCCCTGAGTAGAAATTCGATCGGTCAACCACAGTGGGTGATCGGTCGTGACACCCTGTTTATGCACAATCTCTCCTCTATACCTGAAGAAGAAAACCCCATCAAATATCCCCCTTCCGACTTAGGAGGAGTTCACCATCTTCAAGCCAGCTAAGCTTCTGCAACCCTCAAATCTACTCTTGAGCAAAGCTTTGGTCATCATGTCTGACCCATTGTCGTTCGTGTGGACCTTCTCAACCTGTAACACCTTCTGTTCCAACGTATCCCTGATCTAGTGATATCGAACCTATATGTGCTTTGACTTGGATTCTTGCTCAAGTGTATCGCACTCTGGCTATTACAATAGAACATGTGCTTATCCTGCTTCAGGCTAAGTTCCTGTAGGAACCTCTTCATTCAAAGCATCTCCTTGTATGCTTTTGTGACTGCAATGTACTCGGCCTCTATTGTAGACAACGCTACACGCTTCTGTAACTTGCTCTGCCAAGAGACCACTCCCCATGGAAATGTGAACATGAACCCTGATGTAGACTTCCTGGAGTCTATGTCACCTTCTATATATGCATTTGTGTAGCCTTCTAACACATGTTTCCCGTCACCATAGCATAGGTTCAACCTGGATGAGCCCCTCAGATACCTTAGTATCCACTTCACTGCTGCCTAATATTCATTGCCAAGATTGACAAGATATCGGCTAACAATACCAACCGCATATGAAATGTTTGGGCGAGTACACACTATAGCATACATCAAACTTCCTACCACCGAAGCGTAGGATATCTTCTGCATTTCATCCACCTCTTCCTTTGTCTTGGGATATTACTTGTCGCTCAATCTGAAGTAACCATCTAGTGGAGAACTGACTGGCTTTGCTCCGTTCATATTGAATCTCTCTAGAACCTTCTCAACATACCGCTCTTGTGATAACCATAGCCTTTTGCTGCTTCTATCACGTGTGATTTTCATTCCTAGCATCTGGCTGGCTGGGCTCACATCCTTCATCGCAAAAGACTTGCCCAACTCCTATTTCAGCCTTTCAATCTTCTTTTTGTCTTTTCTCATAATGAGCATGTCATCAACATACAATAGCAGAATTATGAAATCACCATCTGAGAACCTGCGCATGAACACACAGTGGTCCAACTTCGTTCTGTCATACCCATGATTTAACATGAACGAGTCAAACTTCTTATACCATTGCCTCAGAGCTTGCTTCAGCCCATACAAACTCTTCTTAAGCCTACACACCATGTGCTCCTTGCCCTTGACCTCGAACCCCTCTGGTTGGTGCATATAGATCTCTTCTTTCAGGTCATCATGGAGGAAGACAGTTTTAGCATCTAACTTCTCTATCTTTAGATCCATGTTAGCCGCCAACCCAAGCAATATCCAAATGGACGTCATCTTCACCACTAGTGAGAATATCTCATCGAAGTCAATTCCCTTCTTCTGACCAAACCCTTTCACAACAAGTCTGGCCTTGAACCTCGTCTGTGAATTCTTCTGCTCTAACTTCTTTATGAATACCCACTTGTTGCTTAAAGCTCTCTTTCCTTTAGGTAATTTCACCAGATCATAGGTGTGGTTCTTATCCAAGGATTTTATCTCCTCTTGCATAGCTTTTAATCACTCCCCCTTATGCACATCGGCTAGGGACTCAGAGTAGTCCTCTGGCTCTCCCCCATCAGTAAGCATAATGTACTCATGCGGCAAGTACCTCTTGCACGGGTGTCTGTCCTTAGATGACCTCCTCACCTGTGGATCATGTGGGGGCTACTCCCCCGGTTCATCTCCTATAGGAACTCCCTCGTCCCTTGCACCTTGCTGCACTCCCCTGTCATCAGGCAACACGGGATGAGTGATTGGATCCATGTCTTCTAACTCACTTGAATTGGGTTGGGTCTTCCATGGCTTTCTAATGTCTTAAATACACTAATATTCAAAGAAAACCACATCTCTGATCCTGACGAGCTTCTTCTCGGTCGGATCCCACAATCTATAACCGAATTTCTTATCACCGTACCCCAAGAACACGCATTGTCTAATCTTCATATCGAGCTTGGACCTGTCGTCCTTAGATACATGAACGAATGCTTAGCATTCAAACACCCTGAAATGACTATACGATGGATCGTGTCCAGTCCATTCCTTCTTAGGTACTTCTCCATTTAATGGGGCTGATGGAGACCTGCTTATTAAATACACTGCCGTGTGCATTGCTTCTCCCCAGAACATCTTGGGCAACTTCGCATGGGATAACGTGCATCTGATTCTCTCTATAATGGTGCGATTCATGTGCTTAGCTACACCATTGTGTTGGGGGGTCTTAGGCATCATTTGTTTATGCCGTATACCTAGGGACTTACAATATTCATGAAAGGCCCCAATGTATTCACTTCCATTGTCAGTGTGGATGCACTTCAATGGTCTACTTGTCTCTCTCTCCACCATAACATTAAATACCTTAAACACACGAAAGACATTGTCCTTGGATTTTAATGCATAAGCCCAAACCTCTTTGATGCATCATCTATAAATGTAACAAAATACAAAGCCCCACCCAAGGATTTTATCCTCATCGAACCACACACATTAGAATAAACAAAATATAATGCATGGGCTTTATTAACGTGAGAAGCAGTTTTAACAAATGAAACTCTATGCTGTTTCCCAAATAAACAGTCTATACAAGTTTTGAGAGGTATACCTGTCAATTCTGAAAGGAGGCACTTCTTCGCTAGTAGATGAAGCCCTTTCTCACTCATGTGGCTAAGCGGTTGTGCCACATATCCATCACTGAATCTTCCGCTGCGTTCAACTCACTCGTGCATACACTGACACTTATTTTGTATAGGGCGCAACACATCTTTCCTCTAGCTGTGATCAACGAACCCTTAATGAGCTTCCAGTGCCCACCAACAAGCCAACTCTCATAGTCGGCCACATCCAACGTTCCTGTCGACATCAAGTTGAGGCGAAGGTCGGGAATATGCCTCACATCTTTTAGAATCAATGTGCAGCCCACATCGATCTTCACACAGATATCACCAAATCCCACTATTTGGGTTATTCCAGAGTTCCCTATCTTCACGGTACTAAGGCTGCCTTGCTTGTAACTTGTGAAGAAATCCCTTCATGGAGTTCCATGAAACGACACTCTTGAATTAATCACCCAATTGATGTCCTGGTTCGTAACTGTGAGACAAGCATCATGATCTATAGAGAGAATAACAACAACATCGCCATCTGAAGCAACTGCAGTAGAATCCGATTCATCATCTTTGTCCTTCAATTTTCCTTTCTTGTCCTTCTTTTTACTGTGACATTCATTCTTGTAGTGGCCCTTTTTGTCACAGTTCTAATATTCAATATCTTTCCTAGTATTAGACTTGCCTTTGGATTTATCTCGGGCTTTGCTACCCTTCTTATTCTTTTCTCTCCCTCGTTCCTGTGTCACAAGAGCCTCTTGCTGAGTAGACCCCTGAGACTTCCTCCTTGTCTCCTCATTAAAAAGACAACTGGTTACCTGTTCCATGGACACCTTTCCGTCTGGCGCAGAGTTTCTTAGAGACATAACCAATGTCTCCCAGCTATCAGGCAATGAGCTAAGCATTAACAAGGCCTGTAGCTCATCGTCCAGGACCATCTTCATAGCAGAGAGTTGGTTCACAATGTTGCTAACTTCATTCATGTGCTCGGCCATAGAACTGTTTTCCTTGAACTTGAGATTCACAAGTCGTCTAATCAGGAAGATTTTATTAGCGGCTGTCTTCTGTTAATGCACTTTTCCGTGGCATATGTCACGCCCCGAAATCCGGACTCAGAGTGTGCACCCTCCGGCCCAGTTTACGGGGTATAACTGGTGCACTAAATGCATTTATAACGTTAAACTACTTTAAGAGACATAAAATGAAATACTAAGTTATCATTTATTCATGAAATATTCAACCATAAACTAAGTCCACCCATTTGGGACTTTATTAGATGTTTACTAATTATTGAAAATAACGAAATAAAACAAACTAGTCTAAACGTCTTGGTTTAGGGCCGCCACTTCTTCCTCGGTTAAATTAGGCCAATAGTCCTACGGTTCCTCTTGTGGTCCCATCTCATTATCAGGGGCATTCTCTGAAGGTTCAACGTCCACATTATCTGTATATTTTTAATCCACAATGTCAATTGGAAAGCCCAGTGAGTAACCCAATACGGTTCACATGCATTTCAATTAAACAGGATAAACACATGCCATCAAATATAGGTAAGATATAATTAATGCAAGAATGAATTTAATATGAAATGATGCATCAAGTTGGCATATATTTAGTCTTCCACTTGCTTCGATTGGATCCCATCAATCGGCTCCCCCTTCCTGGTAGGGCGGACTTCCACATATTAGTGGGCTTCCAGGATGGTCCCTGGGTAACCGGGTACTTAAGTACCTACCGGTTTTCCAGAGTCGAACTCTAGGCACAATAATTCATAAATGCATGCAATAATTTACATCCATACAATAATTCACATCCGAACATTTCATCTCTCCTTTTGAGAGACAACATTTCATGACATTTATAAATGGAAATTATTTAAATAATATTTAAACAAGCATGAATCAATCAATATCATATATTATATCCATCACACAATTTAATTAAAATGACTAGAAAACGTGTTGGGATGTACTCACCTGTTGATAGTGGTGATTACTTTGTTAATTCTGTCACGTCTTGAGTTGAATCGGTCCTGAATCTACAATAAATGTAATTTATATTTATTCATCACCAATCTAGCCTTAATATACTTATTTTCAATTTGAATTATACTTTATTGAGGTTTGATTCCTTAATGGACGGTCCAGATTCGATTATTGTGACCCACGTTTCCAAAAGGAATGACCCTTTTACTATTTTTCTGATGGTACGGCCCACTTGCCTGGTGGGTCATCCTATACTTGGTCACAAGTTTCCTAATGGTACACTACCAAATATGGTTGATTATATTTTGCAAGGATCTTGTCGTAGGATATCCTGAAATGATCCATTTATGAGAATCCATACCGTACCTCCCCATTATTTCACTTGGCATGGCCCGCCTGGAAATTTGATTGGGTTGATTTTTTGTCACAAAACTAATAATTCATTACTCTAGAGATTGGGTGGATTGGATTTTCCAAAGACTACACAGTGGGGCCCACAAGCTCCCAACCAGTGGACAGGTGTTGTCCCCACTGTTTGTCTTGGTATGGCCCACTGGAATATCCTATACGTGCCATTTTTTGTCCTTAACCAGAAAACTTATTTATTAAGATATTGGACGGATTAGATTTCTCAAAATGTCATCAAATGGGTCCCCAAAGTGGACAGCAATCCAAAATCAGACTGCCTCAACCATGTGTGTTGTTATCATTACTATTTTAAGTGGTGTGGGCCACCTGAGATTCAGATTTATCTGATTTTTGGACCCAAGCTGTAAAACATTATAATATAACATATGGTCGGCTTGGATCTATTGATTTCATCACAATGGGGTCCACGCCCAAAATTTCTATCTTTTTAAATTTCATTTTTATTTTATAATTTTTCACCATTAGTTTGTTTCAGGTGGTGTGGCCCACTCGGACCTCAGTTTGGGTCCAAATTTGGACACTAGTCCTAAAACGAGATTTAGAATTAAATCGACGGAGTGGATGCACAAAATACATCAAGGTGGGTCCCATGAGTGGGGGCCCCACGTCACTTTTAAAGATACTAAAGCTGGACGTTCCAGCTTCAGAGACGTTGGACATTCCAGCAACTTTTTTTTTCTTTTTCTTTTTCTTTTTTCTTTTTAATTTTTTATTATTATTATTATTATTATTATTATTATTATTATTATTTATTTAGGCTATATATATGGTTTACAAGAGATCTGGTTCGACCATTGGGTCGTCCACCTCATTGTGGCCTAATAATGTTTTGGAATAAAATAATTTATCATAATTAATTTAATAATTAAATAAAACAATAATAAACGAATTTTAAAGGCTATCATTTATTCAATCGATGTGGCCCATCTGAAGGTCCATTCGATCTGAATTTTGTGGCCCATGTACATTTTGGCCTTATGGTCATTATGACTTGTCTAGATCGATTCCTGGCCCACCCAAATGGTCCCCACCAATCACAATCACATATTAAAGGGTTAAGATAAATATAAGGTCCCTAGATCCGTACAATGAACGGACGGACGATCCGACCCGTTCATTGGTTGGATCTGGCCTACTTAAATGAAATAGAAAGAACACCTACTTGATTTAGCCGCAAGATCCCTTCATTCCTCCTTCTTTCTCTCCTTTTCTTTCCTTTCTTTTACGATGGATGAAATACCTTCTCGTTCTTTCTTTTTTTAAAGAGAAGTTTGTTGGAATTTGTTGCGGATAAGATGGGTTGGTTGAGATAAGATAAGATAATTTTGAATTTCAAAATTTGTATTTAGAACAAAAAAAGAAAATTAAATTCTTGTTAGTGATATGACTCGATCCCTAGTCTTCCCTCTCGCTTAAGAGAGCTTTAACCAATCAGTCCATGCTTTTCTTTTGTTTATTATCTAAAATTTATTTAGTTAAACTCATTATTGTTCCTAAAAGAAAAATTTTCTATCGAAATTTTAGAGTCGTTACAGCATACTAGTGCACCTTATTTGTCAATCACGTGAGTTCATGTGTTGTAATGTCGATTGAGCCTTGATAAGATGAAGATCGAAGATCCAAGTGAACAAGAAACATCAAAGAAGAAGAACAGGTAAATGAGATGCCTTGGTGACCCTAACCCTTTGACCAACTAAGAAAACCCTTAATCATGCATCTTTAATAGCCTTAGATTATATAGAAAAACATGATAAATTAGGTTAATTAAAGAGGTGGATGTTGTTGTAAACAATTCTTCCCAAACAGCAGTTTCCGATTGATCTCCGATCAATCAGACATTGGTTCCGATAGGACTCTGATCAATCAGACAAAGGGTCCGATCAATCAAAATCTGTTCCAGAGTTTTTCAAACTCTCTGGACAAATTTTCAATCAATCAATTAGTGCCTCCGATCAATCGGATGTGGTTCTTCCGATCAATCGGACCATGTTTCAATCAATCGGAATTTGTTTCAGAGATATTTGGAAATTCGCTGGACATATTTTCGATCAATCGGATAGACCTTCGATCAATCGGAAGTGGCTTCCAATCAAGCGGACCATATTCCGATCAATCGGAGATACGCAAATCTGCCTATTTTTTTATCGTTGGAGAAATTTATATAAAAGTGGGGGCATTTGTTTTTGGGCTTAAGAGAGGGATTTTGAGGAGATAAAAGCTACCACCATTGCATACCATTAGGAGCTCTATTCCTAACCCTACTAAGGCATCTTCCTTGTGATTCATTACAAGATTAGATCATTCAAATCTCATGTTAAAGATGCACTTCTCCCTCTTTGATCTCAAGAGTTTAAATTGATCTTGATAGTGAAATTCTTATCCAAAACTCTATGATAAGATCCTCGTAGGTGAGACTCTCTAGGAAACCTATTTCTGTTAGTTGTAGAGATCTCAAACCTACCTCTTATCCACCTTGGACATCTCAAGAAGAGCAAATGCAAGGGGACTGATCGTTGGAGCTAGAGCATTGACAAACCATCGGCAACAACATCAGGGGAGCACAAGGGGAGCTGATTCAAGCACGAGAGAGCGAGAAGAAGCAACCCAAACCAGCGCTACATGGGGCTCAAATCCGACAAGTAAGGTTATTAATTTGTGTTGAGTCCAAAGGTTGTAAATTTGTTTTGAGTCCAACCACTCTTTTTTCGGTGGGAATTGAGTGTAGAGTTTGTTTGTCAAACTTAATATAGGGTCGTTTACCAATACTTGACTTATTAGTTGAGCCTAAAAGTCTAGGGATGTTTGTCATTCCTTGGCACGTTTGTCGGGCCTAAAGTCTAGGGACATTTACGGTTCCTTGGCATGTTTGTCGATCCTAAACAAATCTCCAAGGGGAGCCACCAACATGGGTGTGAACGTGTAGGTTGAGAGGAACTTGTAAACTCCCTGGTTGGGGTGGATCCGAGTTAAAATACCTAGGTTGGGAGGAACTTGATTTAAACTCTCTAGTGAATGCCATTGTGCTCAAAGGGATCGAGTACTTGAACCGGGAGTGGAGTAGACTTAAAGTCGAACCACAATACATTATTAGGTTTGTGATTGTATTTGAGCAAATTTCTTATTATGCATTGTGTTTAATTATTTAATTATGAATGCTTAATTAGAATGTATGCTATGCAGTTGATAGGCACATCCACACACACAAGATGTACTTTCACATACTTGAGTAGACTTGAGCCTTTATGATCCATCCTCTAACAGTCTACTTAGGTTGCATAGATTAGGTGCTTGATTAGTTAATCATTTGTTAATCTATACATGCTTAGACTAGGTTGCTTAATTGCTTAATCATTTGTTAGTCTTATGATTAGACCCACTTAGGCTTAGAAGACGAAGTGTTTTTGCCTACTTAGTTAAGTGTTCAATTGGTTAAGTAGGCGAAAAGATTTTAAAAGGTCCTAATCATGCCCTTTCTAGGACTTAACCATAATTCTAGTTGCTCCTCTAAGCTTCCGCACGCATACGCGTCCATAAATGTAATAAAAGTGATGCAATTTCAATTGGTATCAGAGCGGGTTGCTCTTCATGGATTTAATAGTCTAAAGTCTGATCCGATACCGGAGAACTAGCATGATGTCTAACTGAGATGGGAGTACTATTAACCGTCCACTATTCTTTGATGGGTCCAACTACGCCTATTGGAAGGCTAGGATGAGGATTTTCTTACTGTTGAGCCATGAATATTACATATTCTAACCCCTTTTCATCATCATATTATGCATGGTTTTCATGTTTAAAGACTAATCTAATACATGATTTTTTTATTGTAGGAATGAGAGGGAGACTACACTAATTCATGGTTAAAAGAGTCACTTTGTATGCCTTGAAAATCAAAGAAATAAAGGACAAGAGATGGAGGAAAGATGCAACGAAATAGAGGAAGAAAAGTATGAAAAAGTCACAATTTACAGCTTGACCAGCCTGCTGGCCGGCCACAGCCACCGGCCGGTCGGCCAAACCCTCCAAAAACTGCAATTTCTCTGGAGTGATTTTATGAAGGCCGACCTGTGGTTCGGCTGGTCGACTGACAGGTTGGCCATGCACTTTTAAATCCAAATTTCAAACAGAGGTAGTCCCCTTTGTACTTTTTCAGCCCACTTTTTGGGGCCCATCTTGATGATATTTGGAAATCCAACACTCCATGTCGAAGAGGAGCTCGACGCCAAAATAACCCAAGTGGTTTCGTGTCGATCGGAGCTACGGATTGACTGTGGAGGCCAAAACAATACGAACTATCCAGAAAGTTTCCAGATTTTGCTACTCAACACTGTAATGGTCCAGGTGGCCCATCATTGATGATATGAAAAATCTAATTTGACCATCTAAAAAATCACGTCTATATATGAATAACCACAAAGTTTCAGGTTAAAAGAATGTGTGGTTTGATTGTACCGGTTGAAGAAAGATGGACCATCTAGAAAGATTCAACTAAGCAGATTTTATAAAAGGCCTAAGTATTCTAATTTTTGCACCCAAGTTTGAAATTGATTTAGAAAATCTAATCCATCTATCATCTAGAGGAAGAAGGTTTCTACTAATGTTTCAAATTTGAGATCAATCCAACCTCTGTACACTCCATAGCGTTGAAAGCAAGATGACTGGTTCTTGAGGTACCTGAATTGTGCGATTTTGAGAGGCAGTCACTGATCTGATTGGTGGGACCATTCAGAAGATAATCTTAGAAATCTAAACCATCTATGAGGAAGATCAAGTTCTAGGAAAGCTACAAATTAAATTTGAAGGCAATCCGACCACTGGTTAAGCCATACGAAGCAAAATAAAATCTGTTATGTTGCGGTACTCTTGCTATATTATAAAAGGGGGTGCTCTCTTCTATTCCAAGGAAGTCAAGGATATGGGAAGCAAGGAATTTAAGTCCTAGGCTACCTAGCCTCCTACAGCTAGTTTTTCTTCCTTTTCTTAGCTCTAGTTCTAGTTTTAATATGCTTTCTCTCAGTTAATCTCTTAGCTAGAGCTAGAGGTGAAATTTGTAGTTGGTTTCAAAGATTTAATTCTTTTATTTCAAGCACCATTTTCTTATTTATGGATTTTGAACTTCTAGTTTGAATTTTTAGATGAATTATGAAAGTTTGTGTACTCCGGACTTGAGTTCCTTGCAATTCTCTGAGATTGCCATGATGGGTTTATTTAGATTTGAATTGTAGTAACCCCAGAGCATGCCATAGTCTCTTGGCATGGCTGTTACTTCGAAGGCTACAAGTTTGAGTTCTATATGCTTCATTAGAACTAGAAATCTGATTTTCAGATTTAAGTCGGACGGTTTATGCTTGAATGTTATATTATCTAATTAGATGAGAGATAGGACTTTGATTCTAATTGTGTTGTGCTGGGATGAATGGATTGGTATTAAATTATTACAAGTGGATCCTTGATGCTCTAGTTCTACCCAAATCTCAGATTTCCTATTTAGCTCTTAAAAATAATTTTTCTAAAATCTTCTTACATTCAAATTATTAGAGTAGTTGGAATTGTTTACCTCTTTCCTTGTGGATCGACCTCGGTCTTATCGAGAATTATTACTACATCGCAGCCTTCGACTTGAGGCGAGCGAACAAGTTTTTGGAGCCATTGCCAGGGAAAAGGTTAAACAGTTCCAATTGTTATAGTAGCTATAGAGTAGTCTTAGTTAGGTAGGATTTTCAGTTTTTCTAAAAGTATGATTTTTTTTCTAGATTACTAATAATTTTTTGTTTGATTTTGTAGGACATTGTTGCTGATATAGATCTCACTCTATTGGGTAACATCTCCCCATCTCCCTTCTTTTTGTTCTTTTTTCTAGATTATGGTAGTTTTCAATTGCTTAAAATTTCATCATGTATGATTGAACGAATGGTGCGTACAAGTACCTTTTGGAGGATGAGACGTCGGATTGGGGGACCTAAACTCATTATCATCGGGATCCCTCCAAGCATGAGTATTTTCCTGAGATTCAAAGAACCTTCACTACCCCCCATGTAAGACGATGCGTGATTACATTAATGAAAGCAACACACATATTGAGACACGATGTAAGACGATGGGGGAATACCGGAACGAAGCAAAATCAAATAATGATCATCCGGGAAAAACATTACGTGATTACCCGATTGAAAATAACATGAGTGTTCCACCGAGTGTGATAGGAGGTGAGCAACAACAAAAGGAACAGGTGAATAGTGGCTAACCGGTTAAGACAATGCGTGATCACTTGTATGGATATGCCTATCCACCATCATATAACTCTTCATCCTACAATGCGTACAGTTTAAATTGGGGAAACTACCATTCTCCTTGTTCAAGGGAAGAACCAACCATGGTTATTAACAATCACCCTAAAACGTCTTCCTCTTGTGATGACATGTATACACAAATACTTGAGGAAATATGGAAAGAGTATGTAGATGAACAATCAAGTCAAGCTTACTCGCCATTTTGTGAAGACGTTGAGCCCGAAATTGTGAGCATCGAATCAATCCCCTCTAATGAGGAGGATGGGGCTACCCAAGTCCCACCTTCTTTGGATTTAATGAATAGACTTTTAGAGGAGATTGATCTCGATGATGCCAATGTCATCATCAATTATGGTGAGTCCACTATCTCTTTTGGATGCTTTGAACTTAATGATGAAGAGATTTCAATGATGGTTGTCGAACCCGAGGAATCCATAAAATCTGAAAGCGATAATGGGGTTACTTACAATGAGGGTTCGGTGGATGCTTATGAACCTAGGTTTCTTTTTCCCAAGGGCATAATGATTATGAGTCTCTAGAGGATATGCATGCTAGAGAGATGGCCGAAGTCGATATTTTTTAGTCCTTCCACAAACAACGCATGCCAAATTCTATTGTGGTAGAACTCCCTTTGATTGAAAATTCTATTCCTTTGGATGATGAGGTGGCACAATCTGAAATTTTAAAAGATCGACCAATGTTAGATGATGTGCTTACCACTAAATCTGAAAAATTTTCTTTGGAAGACCTCCTCTCTATAGAGGAGGAATTCATTGCCATTGAAATAGAATTTCTTCAATCATTAAGGGAGGACGAGGACCCTTCATCCGACTATCTCGATTTCCTAGAGGAATGCTTGGCCCACTTTTATGATCTTGATGATGAGATGATTAAGGAGTTGGATAGTTTGTTAGACACGATGCCGGTGCCTAAAGAACACCATTCCATTGATTTACACTCTTTACCATTGTTTGTGGAAGCACCATACAATTCTGAAATTGTGGATGAGACAACTTTAACCAATGAAAACTTGATGAATGTCTCTCCATTATCATGGGTCCTACAGCCCATTGAAAATTCTGATGGGGGAGCCGTTTTTAATCAATCATAACCCACATTAGAATTTGAGGAGATATCTTTTTGCTGCTTGTTGAGCCTCCAATTTATACATTTGCCGACCCATTACATCACATTATATGCATGATTTTCATGTTTAAAGACTAATCTAATACATGTTTTTGTGATTGTAGGAATGAGAGGGAGATTTCACCAATTCATGATTAAAAGAGTCACTTTGTATGCATCGAAGATCAATAGAACAAGTGCCAAAAGGTAGAGGAAAGAAGCAAGAAAGAAAGAGAAGTGAAAAAGAAGAAAGTCTGAAAAAATTGTCTTAGACCTGTCGCTAGACCTATCTGTAAACTCGTCGCCAGACAGGTCTTCAGTTATTTTTTGGACTGCTTTTTTCTTCTTAGATCGGTCGCTAGACCGGTCGCCAGACAGGTTTAAGGTACTCCAGAAACTCCGATTTTCAATACCAAGTTTCCAAATTGCAGAAGGACTCCGTGTTTTCTCGAAGTTTCCAAGTTGGTGCGGGATTTCTCTTATAAAAGGTCACCTCCACTCTCTTCCTAAGGCATCTAGTAACGTGGGGAGCAAAGAGATCAAGACCTAGGAGGCTTCTTAGCCTTCTATAACTAGTTTTCTTCTTCTTCTAGTTCTAGTTTCTAGTTTTTAATGCTTTCTTTTGGCTGAGGTGAAGTTTGTAGTTTGTTTCAATGCTTTAATTCGTTTCTTCAAGTACTCTTTACTTTAATTATGGATTTTCAAGTTCTAGTTTAAATAAAGGTTGGATTTTTAGAAGTTTTGTGAGAGTTTGTGTACTCCGGACATGAGTTCCTTGCAATTCTCTGAGATTACCATGATTGAGTTGTTTGAATTTGAATTATAGTAACCCTTGAGCATGCCATAGTCTCTTGGCATGGCTGTTAGTCCAAAGGCTACAAGCTCAAGTTCTATGTGCTTCATTAGAACTAGAAATCTGATTTCCAGATTTAAGTGGGACTGTTTGTGCTTGAATGTTATATCCTCCAATTAGATGAGAGATATGACTTTGATTCTAATTGTGTTGTGCTTGGATGAATGGATTGGTATTGAACTACTACAAGTGGATCCTTGATGCTCTAGTTCTTCTTATTTTCAGATTTTTCTATTTTATGTGAAAAACTATTTTCTTAAACTTCTTAGATTCTAGTTATTAGAGTAGTTGGAATTGGTTACCTCTTTCCTTGTGGATCGACCTCGGTCTTACCGAGAATTATCATTACATCGCAGCCTTACACTTGAGGCGAGCGAACAAGTTTTTTGCGCCGTTGCCGGGGAAAAAGGTTAAACGGTTCTAATTGTTCTAATATCTATAGAGTAGTTTTAGTTAGGTAGGATTTTCAGTTTTATAGAAGTAGATTTTCTGATTTTTTTAGATTACTAACAATTTTTTTGTTTTTGTAGGATATTATTGCTGACATAGTTGTCACCTTCACGGGTAACATCTCCTCATCTCCCTTTTTATTTTTATTTTCCTAGATTAGGGTAGTTTCCAATTCCTTAAATTTTCATCATGTATGATTAGACTAATGGTGCATACAAGTACCTTTTAAAGGATGAGACGTCGGATTGGGGGACCCGAACTCAATGTGATCAAGTGCCTCCAACCATGAATGTTTTTTTGAAATTCAAACAACCACTACTACCCCCCACGAAAGACAATGCGTGAGTACATTAATGAAAACAATACACATGTTGAGACACGACGTAAGACGATGGGGGAATACCGAAACGAAGCAAAATTGAATAATGATCATCCCGGGAAAACATTACGTGATTACCGGATTGAAAATGACATGAGTGTTCCACCGGTTATGGTAGGAGGTGTGCAACAACAAAAGAAATGGGTGAATAGTGGCCAACCGATTAAGACAATGCGTGATCACTTGTATGGATATGCCTATCAACCATTATATAACTTTTCATCCTACAATGCGTACGGTCTTAATTGGGGAAACCTCCCTTCTCCTTGTTCAATGGAAGAACCAACCGTGGTTATTAACAATCACCCTAAAACGTCTTCCTCTTGTGATGACATGTATACACAAATACTTGAGGAAATATGGAAAGAGTATGTAGATGAACAATCAAATCAAGCCTACTCGCCATCTTGTGAAAACGTTGAGCCCGAAATTGGAGACATCAAATCAATCCCCTCTAATGAGGAGGATGGGGCTATCCAAGTCCCACCTTCTTTGGATTTAATGAATAGACTTTTAGAGGAGATTGATCTCGATGATCCCAATGTCATCATCAATTATGGTGAGTCCACTATCTCTTTTGGATGCTTTGAACTTAATGATGAAGAGATTTCAATGACGGTTGACAAACCCGAGGAATCCATAAAATCTGAAAGCGATAATGGGGTTACTTACAATGAGGGTTAGGTGGATGCTTATGAACCTATGGTTTCTTTTTCCGAAGGGCATAATGATTATGAGTCTCTAGAGAATATGCATGCTAGAGAGATGGCCGAAGTCGATATTTTTTAGTCCTTCCACCAACAACACATGCCAAATTCTATTGTGGTAGACCTCCCTTTGATTGAAAATTTTGTTCCTTTGGATGATGAGGTGGCACAATCTGAAATTTTAAAAGATCAACCAATGTTAGATGATGTGCTTACCATGAAATCTGAAGAATTTTCTTTAGAAGACCTCCTCTCTATAGAGGAGGAATTCATTGCCATTGAATTAGAATTTCTTCAATCATTAAGGGAGGACGAGGACCCTTCATCTGACTATCTTGATTTCCTAGAGGAATACTTGGCCCACTCTTATTGTAATGACCCAGGTTTTTGAAATAATTAAAATAACAATTGAATTAATTATTTAATAAATTAAGTGATTTATTATATTGATAAATTAATAATAAATAATCCGTAGGGAATTAATATATGATCCCTTTATTAAAGTTGCTCAAAATGAACCCTAGAACAGCGTAGAAGTGTCAGATTTAAAACTTACAAATTTATAATAATTACGAAAATGCCATTAGTTAAAATTAAGTTAAACTGACGATTTTAAGTATACCAGTTTCTGACGATCAGTTTCATTCAAAACTTCATATAATAGTTTAGGGGCATATTTTAACTGTACACGTCAAATTTCAGCCCTCCGATCATTCTACAAATATCCTATTAAGAAATCAGGCCATAAGTGGGCCATCTAACCTCGGATCTGCCTCATTCTTGGTGTCATGCCCTAAAACTCCGTGGCCTACCTGATGATCAGAGTAGATTTCTTACATACATCATGGTGGGACCCATGTGCACTACGTGCACAAACCTGACCGGTCAAACACACGTTGACCGCGTATATTGAAGACGAGCCCGTCTTCTTCGTCGAACACTGCAACAGTGTTGCACGCTGTCCATCCAAGCATCACACGCCGTCCGTCAGTGGGCCCCATTTAGCACATCCAAGCCGTCCATTCGACTTATCTCCCCGATGCAATCAACCATTCTAAGTCTCCCTTTCATCAGACGAACAACGGACCCTCTTCAAGTCACCGTCCAAATCAAAAGAGGCCAAGATCCAGACCGTTACTTTGCATGGTAGCTTGTGAGCTACTCCGTTAGATTTGTGTGGACCCCACCTAGGTCTCTAACGTTTCACTTGTGGCTTAGCTTGCAAGAAACGAAATTTGAATCAGACCCTCGGCAACGTTTTCTCTAAAAGAAACATCAGAGAGAAAGAGAGAGAGACAGAGAGAGACAGAGAGAGAGAGAGCCGTTAAAGAGAAAGAGAGGAGAGAGAGAGTCGTTAGAGAGAGAGAGAGAGAGAGAGAGAGAGAGAGAGAGAGAGAGAGTTAATGTAGGGGGGGTTTCCTGTTGCTGTTTGCTGCTCCTGTTGCTGCTGGGGCAACATTCCAGAAATGTAAGGTGAAGAAGAAGAAGAAGAAGAAAGAGAAAGAAAAGGAAAAGAAAGAAAAAGAAGAAGGAAAGAAAGAAAGAAGAAAAAAGAAAGAAAGAAAGAAAGAAAGAAAGAAAAAGAAGAAGAAGAAAAGGAATGTGAGTTTACCTTGTACTGTTTTTCACATGAAATCCTAGAATTTTGATTTTCTTTCAATTGCAATTTAAATTTATGATCAAGTGGGAAACTGATTTCTATTTACGTTTTGATTACTCAGTTTTGAAGTTGAATCGCTGGATTCTCAATTTTGATTTATGAAATTCAGATTTTGTATTTTACATAACTAGAAATTTATATGATTTCGTGAGTTTGAGGAAGGATTGATTTTACAATGATTTTGCTAAATCACGTGCTTACATGAGTTCATGGTTGTATTTTGATACCTTGAAAATGTTAGAAAGATGTATGAATTATTTGGAGAAGGGAATGACATAAACCATGCATTCCATGAGATTGAGTACTCTAGTATATGGTTGATTACTTGAGTTAGTTTGGGTTGAGCACACGTGAGTGTTGCAATAAACCGTTGCTCCATTGATCGAGGCCGGTTGGGTGAGCACCCAAGTGTGTGCAACAGACCAGCTACACAAGCCAGGTGGAGGCTCCGTTGATCGAGGCCGGTTGGGTGAGCACCCAAGTGTGTGCAACAGACCAGCTACGCAGGCCAGGCGGAGGTGTGGGACAGTTCGTGATTCGAGTTGGCTATGCCGTCAGGGGCCGCTAGGGACCGATGTTCCAGGATGATAGTGTTAACCAACTGGATGTTCGACTGATAACAATACTGAGATTGTTGAGTTATACTTGCATATCATGCATCATATGCATGTTTAAAAGGTTTTGGTTGGCAAAATTATAATTGGATTTGTAATGGTTTGTATTTTAATGGTTACGCGATTTTCTATATTGAATTACCTGTGTTAAACTGTACGAGATTACTCACCGGTGTTTATAGCAGATGCAGTGTTATGCGATTAACCGTAGTGACAGGTGATGATTTAAAAGATTTCGAGGAAGCGATTCCAGATGAGGAAATACTCTAGAAGAATTTTTGAGAATTAATTTATTTTGATTTTAGTTTAAAAGTATTGATTTAATAAGGCCCATTAGATGGCCATTAATTTAGACAGTTTGGAACAATTTCGTAGACCCATTGATTAATAGTTTAATTTTCAAAGTTTGGTTTATTTTGATTCTATATATTTGGTACCATGTGAATGGAAAAGAAAAATATTAGTTGTGATTGTGAATGATTCATTCATTATTTACACAACACCCTTGATTTCGAGATTTGAGTTTATATACTCGAGTGTCGAATTTTGGAGGCGTTACACTTATGAACTTGATGATGAGATGATTAAGGAGTTGGATAGTTTGTTAGACACGATGCTAGTGCCTGAAGAACACCATTCCACTGATTTACACTCTTTACCATTGTTTGTGGAAGCACCGCATAATTCATAAATTGTGGAGGAGACAACTTTAACTAAGGAATACACGATGAATGTCTCTCCACCATCATGGGTTCTTGTAACACCCCGTACTTTTCTATACTCGAGTGTTACCACGAGAATCCAAAGTATATGCGTATGTGTAATGCCCTTCTGTGACTCTTTCGTAATGTGTGCGTGACTCATGGTGCCCCGGACTGGCAGTGCGTAGTTCGCACTCAAATGACTGAAGTCCTAAGATCCCAAAACCTCTGTCATATTGACCGCGCCGTCCTTGCGATCGCAATGGCGAAAATATGCGTCAATCTAAGACCCGTGCGCGAAGATATGCGCGTTTGATCGAAACCCTAGAAACTATGCAGTTTACATGTAGTCCACCTGCGTGGGCCCACCCATGTGGGACCCACTCCACGGTCTTCTAGGCCATCATATCACTTTCCTTTGCATGATTGCAATAATTACTTCAACAAAATAATAATAATAATAATAAAAATACTAATATATAATAATGTGAAAAGAAAGAAAGAAATAAAATAATAAATAAATTGGTGCATTAAATGGCAACCCATCAATACACCATATGTTTTCCCTCTCCTCCTACGTCACCCCCATTTCTCCCCTTCCCTCATTAATGCAAAGCAAATGATAACAAAAAAATATAATAATAATATATTCATTAATAAATAGATATGGGGGGAGAGAACGATTCACACCCTCTCTCCCCCTTCATCCTTCACTTCATCCATTCTTCTACTTCATCCATGCCTACCCCATGCATGTGAGAATGCTTGTATGAGAGATCTAGGTGGGCCATTTTCGATCTCAGCTCTTGATCAAGAGATTAAGGTGAGTACACCCCCACCTCTTCCTTACTTTGATTCCTTGTTACCCACGGTTGGTGGACCCCATTGTGGAGATCTGAAACCACTTGGATCATTGAATGACGTGGATGATGGAGAAATATCCTAGGGTGGCTTGAACCAAACCTTGGTGGAGCCCAATAACCATGGCCCATTGTGATGGTTGCATGCAATCCGTGTCCAACCGCTGCACACACCACACTTGGTAGGATACATATAATATAATATTTATATAAAATAATAAAAATTTATGGAGGAGGTGACGTCCTCTTTGGATCAGACAGGGACGTCCGTAGCCTCTCTCTTTTACCAAAACAGGTGGGGGCTCACCATGACCCCACCATAATGTATTTGTTAGATCCAAGCCGTCCATTCATCTTCTCTAATCATTTTAGGCTATGGACAGAAAAATCAAGTTAATATGACCTTTGGTGGGCCACATCTTACCGAAGCCGTCCATATCATTGAAAATTTCTTGGGGTCCACTGTGACGTTTTCTGTGCGATCCGAACCACCCAAATCATGGGCCATACCTATAGTGGTGTGTATGGACCCACACCCTCATGTACACATACATTCGTATGTGTGCAATCACACATATAAAATATATATTTATAAAAATACAAGAAAAAGAGAAAAAGAAAGGTGACGGTCCTCTCTGGACAGAGACGTCTCTCTCTCTCTTTCTTTCAAAAGAACCGCGAGTTCCACCATGGCTACACCTTGATGTTTATGAGAAATCTACGCCGTTCATCAGTTTGCCCATGTCATTTTAGGGCAGAATACCAACAATGAGATTGATCTAGATTTCAAGTGGGCCATACAGACGGGAATAATACCCACCATTGAAACATCGTGCCTGTTGACGTCCCTGCATGAAAAAAATACAAATGTTAGTTGATTTAAAAGCGAAACGGGTATTATTTACCTTTATGTATATCTTGGATCCAGACCATCCAACTGCTTTGTCCAGTCATTTTAACTATTAGGCCTGAAAATCAGCCATATCCAAATCTTAGGTGGGTCGTACTACAAGAAATAGTGAGATTGAACGGCCATACTTAAAACCTTTCTGCGGCCCACCATGATACTTAATTTCCATTCAAATTTGGATGTCAGCCAGGTGGGACTTGCCTCGAGACCCTGTGCGGTCAGAATGAAGGAAAAACACAAATATCAGCCTTACATAGAACTCGTGGGGCCACGTGAGTGGACGCTGCCAGGAAGCGTGCCTAAGCACGTTGTCCAAGCAGGGCCTAACTCGTGGGGTCCAACTTGATGTATGTGTTTAATCCTCGCCATTCATCTGTTCCTCCAGCTTATTCTAGGACAAGGGCCGAAAAATGAAGAAGATCCAGATCTCAAGTGGGCCATGCCGGAAGAAACAATACGAACCGTTGAATTTTAATGTTTTGGGCCATGTTTGGCTGTCCTTGGTGGCCCTACGTGGGAGCAATGTAGAGACCACCATTTGTACCTTGAATACTATATGTGTGGCTACAA